>JAEMWC010000788.1:345000-415270 GCA_016490735.1 Pachyseris speciosa
TTTGAATATTTATAAGATAATACAATAGCTCGTCTAAAGACTGGTAATATTCAAACGAGCCATTTTAAAACCATGGCAATTTAGAAATATATGTCGACGTAGTTGTTAAGTAAGAATCATATCAATGTACGATATTATTATTTTATAAAATTATCGGCTAAAGAAGCAATATCTTCTACTAGGTGTGAGAAATTGGAATACAGGCGTGAGTAGGCGTGACATCGAGGTTTTCAATCCGCAGGCGTGACAATCACGCCTTAGGCGTGACACTTGGCAGGTATAGGTAATTATCCTCTCCACTTTAAAACATTGGTTTCATTTAATTGTTATTTGTCTTTGCTCTCTATCTTAGATAAAATCGTGCATAGCAAGGTTGCCCAGTCGCCAAGATAAGGCT
Source organism: Pachyseris speciosa (assembly GCA_016490735.1). Classification (NCBI taxonomy): domain Eukaryota; kingdom Metazoa; phylum Cnidaria; class Anthozoa; order Scleractinia; family Pachyseridae; genus Pachyseris; species Pachyseris speciosa. The sequence continues at coordinate 345,398 of JAEMWC010000788.1, forward strand.
CTGAATGATGATTACGAAGACATGATTTAAAGAAAGGGAAACAGAAGGTTTTGAACGGTGGATCGTACTAGTTAACTCATGCTCCAGCTAGCTGATGCTGGAAAAATTCTTATACATTAGACCGTCAGTACCGCATAACACGGGACAACGAAACATGTAAAACGGGATAATGAAACGTGTAACACGTGATAACGAAAGTACGGCTCAATACAAACTAATGAAAAATCTACAACATGCAGAATTTAGTACTGTATATTAACTGCAGATCAGCATTAATCATGCATGATGTGAAGTTATGGCGTGAACTAATATTAACATAATTAGACTTGCTATACCGCGCAACGCTCAGGTTAAACCATCAAAGCACGATCAGTACAGTGTATAACCCAACATGCAAGAGAATCAGATGATAAGGCATTTGAAAACTGAGATCCTCTACACTGGCTTAGCATCTCCTGAAAAAAGCGGTACGTTCCTCGAGTAAAACATTTTATTCGTTAAATGGGGACAGTGAAATTTTTAGTCAATGGCCCTTTTTATACTAGAGACGCATTATCTGTCCAGACCAATTATGCGTCTGTCATTTTATCCGAGTAGTGTAAAGACGGGACGAACTACATAGGACGAACTTGGACAAACATTTGTACTGCGTCTGTTTAGTTCGACTAGTATAAAGACGGGCACAAGACGCATTATGCGTCTAGACGAACTATCCGCTTTAGTTCGTCTTGAAAAACGCACTAAACAAGATAGTTCGTCTCGACGTATAATGCGTCTTGTGCCCGTCTTTACACTAGTCGAACTAAACAGACTCACTACAAATGTCCCGACGGATTATGCGTCTCTAGTATAAAAACGGCCATTAATATCTGTCAAAACTTGTTCATAATAAACAAAGCCCACTGATGTATATCCAGTGTTTTTTTTTTTATTGGTGAATGTACGATGACTTTAATTAAACTTAGCAGCGGCCTTTTCATTTGAATAGTAACTCTGAAAGCCGAAACTTAACAAAGAAATAGAGTTACTCGCATCGGTTAATTCCTCAGTCTTTGTGACGTGTAAATGGGGCGGGTTGGTAGTTAAACAACGCGCATGAAGGCTAAACGCAGGCAATATAACTGTTTGTCATTGCAAATTCACAATTGACAAAGAACTACTTATCACTTACTTTGTAACGAAACTCTGTTGTTGCTCTTGGCAAATCCTTTTTGTCTGAACCACCTGAAAAAAAAAATAAGAATTAACTATTTAAATAAACGTCCTATTATAACCTTTATAGTCATCACTTGCAATTGTAGGATACCACGTATGGTGGATCATATTCATAAATCACCATTGCTTCCCTGACTGCTTTTCATTAAACTTGATGCCACCTGAAAATTAATACAATTTACCTCTGAAATTGATGCTTTAACGCTGAAAATGGCATTTCCGAGCTTCTAGATTTCCAAATTTTCTGGGGAGCATGCCTCTAAACCCCCTAAGATAAGAAGCCTAATTGCGGCCCCTCACTTTTCATAGCTGCCTACTTTTCCAGAGTCTGACGCCTACTCCAAAACAATTTGAAAACCCTGAATTCAAACTTTCTTCCATTAAGGGAAACATACAGACAGGAAAACATTGAAACACGTATCACCACAGGCAGCCCAAGCATATCTGTTGTGTGGAAACAGGGTTTCACTGAAGGCATTTTTGGTAATAATTTCGATACGTACGCATATTTCAAAGAAATAATAACAAATCTTTCTTCAATATTAAAACTTTACGCTTTTATAGCTGTAATAAATCACATTTTAGTCAATTTATAAATTATAGACTTTGCGTCATTACGCCCAATTTGGGCATTTGTGGCCATAATATAAGCACTCATGTGCATCGTATGTTAGAACTACACGAGCATCGATAAAATAATCATAATCAATTAAAATATAGCCCGTAAAGCATTCTTACCTTTCCTCTTAGCCCCTCGTGCCTTCTAGCTATTTCCTTCCTACGACTACTGTACTACAATTATTTTATAGCGTAAAGTACTCGTTTGAGGAAAATCAACGAAATGGCGTCAAAAACGGCTGGGATGTACAAGGAGGCTATGGAATAAAGGTAAGAAGTCTTTACAGGTTATATATTAAGTGATTATGATTATTTTCTCGATGATCGCGTCGTACACCAGAATGCTTGAAATGCGCGCCACAAATATCCAAATTGCGCGTGACAAGTCAAGGAATATCAACTTCAATTGACAAAAAGGCGATCAATTCGAAATTTTACTGAATGCATTCCACATACAGTATGTTTGGGCTGCCTGTGGTATCACCGACTGGTATGTGTTCTCGGTGACGGATCATATGGTAAAAATGTTCCTTAACAGTTGAAGATCTTAGTGCAAAATGTCAGCGGCAATTTGGCCATAATTCAAACTATCACGTTGCATGGAAACGCAGGTCCGTATTTATTTTACACTGAATTCGACAAATAAGCCTATGACTTTTGCCAAAACCAAAAAAGGATCAGACGCACGGTTGATTTCTTTGGTATGAGCTCTCAAACAAACCTTAATGCATGGCCAGTCAGTTCAGTTGGCTCAGTTTAAAGCTGAAGTAATACAAACATTCTGTGATTTCAGGCTTACAAGTCGCAAGATAACCACAGTCCTTGATGCTTCTAAAATGACATTCAGTCTGTAGGCCAAAGGAGAGCGAATTTAATGGAAATGTGATCGATTTTTAAGGCCAATAAATCATCACTTGCGCGCTGTCTGCACTGAGTCCTACAATTACAGAGGATCTCAATTAATGGTGTTGACCGTCAACTTTCAAATGGCCCAACACTTTACTTACCACTCTAGTCGTGAAATAGTCTCCTTTGCAGTTGCTTGATAGGCAGGAAAACTAAGGACTCTGCAATCTATATACAAAATACAGAAGAAGGTTGAGACTTTCGCTTCCATCTTTCGCAACTATCGGCCGTTTATGTATTTAAAAATATATCCCTATGGTGAAGCAATTTCAGCATGGTTTTATTGTGATTCCTAAAAAGACAAACCGGCTGCTATAATTAATAACCCCTCTCAAACGTAGAAAACAAGAAAGCTCAAAAATAATAAATCGTTCGTGGATTGTGAATCAATCACTTTATTTGATCTATTAGAAATACTGAAGTCAGTATTGAGACAGGTCAGCGCTGAGTGTCTTTGACTAACTTCCGGCAAACAAATTACAAAACCTAATTTTTAGCATATCGTAAAATGGTTTTGAAAACTCACCGACTCACAAATAACGTATCAGCTGTCAGCTCTGAACGTAAAAACCTTGTCATTATCGAACTACTCTTGTTTTTACCTTTGACCGGGGACTAACTTTAAGGAACTGAGTATCTCAAGTTAAAGAAGTCAAAAGTTAATTTGAAGACCTCCCCGAAAAAGGAGCGTAATATCGATTTTTTGCCTTAAAATCCAAAATATCTCTCAGCTCACGCTACTTTGGCATACAGTCTGTGTCAGGCCCTTAAGTCACAACTTCACTTTGCGACACCATAACCACCGGATGCCAGGATTTGGATTTGAAGGCCAAAAATCGATATCCGCTCCTTTCACGGGAAGTGTTACGCCGCAAAATGACTACTAACATAAAATGTCACATTAACGCGAAATGTAACAACTTTTGATCCAAAGGGCAACATTAACCCTAATTGTAACAACTTGTTGCGCAAAATGTATCAACTTCTTTAACGCGAAATGGAACAACTTTTTAACGCAAAATGTAACAACTTCCCTTAACGCAAAATGTTACAAACTTCTCTATAGATCAATACCAGTAAAGCTTTTACTGGTATTATACTGGTATATAAAGTTACATTGCTATTCACTGTGTGCGGGTGGCTAGACTTGGCCACAATAACCTTAAGCACTATTGCTTTACTTATAGTCTAAACCTTATAAAGTATGAGATTTTACGGATTCCCAAATTAATAAACTGCTATTTATGTTACTGTAAGTTTCACTACAGCCAGATAAAGTGGGAAGGAAGAGCTGAAGGTCACAAGTGTTAATTGAGGTTGCTAGGCCGACACGACTCTCCCTGATACGCTATGAGTTTTTTTCGCCTTTGTTATAATTGGGCCGTTCTCACGAATGTTTCTTTGAGTGAACGCCCCTTTCTGTTAGATTTTGTTTAGCAATGGTTATTGCTGTATTAAGGTTAATGTGGTACAGTGTAGTTGATGATTTGCCCAGATATGGATTATCAACATGCTCTGACAAGAATAGGCCTACCATCCACTGCAGAGTATCACAATATTGGCCGTTTTTATGCTAGAAACGTTAAAGTCGTCCAGACGCATTTAACGTCTGAGCCGTTAAAACCGTCTGGTATAAAGACGGGACGCATAAAAGTAGACAACGTAACAGAAAAAATATTTTTCTAAAAATAGGCTGGGTTTTATTCTCGGACTGGACGATAGGCACGAGTAAACTCGGCGCCAAATAAACTTCAAACACGCAAATGTAAGAACAAATACACATGGCGGAATTGCAGATTCTGAAATCTAATTCTCGACGTCGTCAAGAAAGACAAGAAATGGAGATGCAAATGTTTTTGACAAAGAAAATCATTCGAGGAAGCGGTTTTTTAGGCGATGGACAAAAAAATTATACCTGCCAACTCTCACGCATGCGTGAGCCTCACGCCTGCGAACCAAAAAAGTCGATCTCACGCATTGAGGACAATTTCTCACGCCTGATTTAGAAATCAGGGTGACTTGTCCTTTAACACATTAACATGGAAAACTTTTACATGTAGCATGTGTAGGGGAAGAGATCTTTCAAACCATACCCAAATGAGCACGATTCCGTCCAGTAGGCCAGAGAAAACGCGAAAAAACCAACTGACGTTAACCCGAAAATTTGAATGAAAATCTTCTTCCACTACACACCTGCACTTCCTTCCACCTAATCCTATGATCCTAAACGTTTTCCACAAGTCTTTTCCCACCGAAAGAAAGCCCAAGAAATGCCCAGCAAGAGAAAAAGAAAGCGAGGTAAGAAAAGCGAAATAAAAGGGGAGGAGAGAAAGCGAAATGTAGAAATTTTGCTTTCTGCGCATGCCCGACCTTTGAAAGCTAATATTAAGCATCAGGAACAGAAGGGCGCCATGAACTCCACCAGCAAACAGAGGTTTGGCCAGTTTTGGTTCTTTTTGGCTAGAATCTGGCCAGAAAACGGCTCGACGGGCTTTAAAAGGCGTTTTTCGCCAAAATGCTCGGGGGTCAATGGGTTAAGTCTCTCTTAATCGATAGCAACAAAAGAACTCTGTGATACCCGCGGAGAGGGGGGTGGGGAACTAATAAAAAAATTAATACGGGGAGGCTCAGCCCCGAGGTCCAACCCCTTACCCTTTTATATATCATTTTTGACAGAAAAGGTACCCTTTTCGTATACTTTTCATTAGAAAAGTACAGTCATGAGGTATGTGTGGTCAAAATATTTTAATGAAAGGCCCTTTTAAATACCTAAATGACAGATTTACCTACCCTTTCATATACTGCAACTCGTGAAATCCCTACCCTTTCATATACCTGAGGCGTAAAAAAGGCACCCCTTTCGGGTGGAGCCTCCTCGTATGGGCCATTATAGGGATTACCCGCCCCCACCACCACCACCACTCCGGGCTGTGATACCACATTTGGTCCTATAAGCGGTAGTGATTGATACTAAAGAGAGGTGAGAACCAACTTTATACAAAAACAAGAGAAAATGGATCATTGGACCATGAACGATTTTAAACCAAAGTGTTGGAGACCATTCGAACAACGAGCAAGTCCTAACATCACTACAACATACACAACAAAAATAACACACAACTGTATTTTCCATGATCAGCCACGACTTCACTGTTATACGAACATTAACGTTCAGCTTATCACTCACCGCTTGATTAAAAGATAAATTCTGAACAAAGCCAGCAAAACGTACGGCAGAATACACTGAAGTTCCCGCGAGAAAGCTAATTCATCGTAAAACCGCGGCTCAGTTGTTCACTGTTTGTTTGGCTATAACACCGGGAATCGAACCCGGGAAACACTGGTGGAAGGCGAACGCTCTCACCACAGCGCCAACCCTCCTTTGAATGTGATCCCTTGTTGGAATAACCTGATTTCGACACCTTTAGCTATTTAGCTACTGCTCCATAAAATCATTCTTTTAGCCGTCTTTCTCGCCTAGCCTTTGTTTACACATTATCCAAATTTTCTTTTGTCTAGTTGCTACATTAATCTTTTGTCCAACCGAAAGAGCTGAAAACTCAACATGAAGTTTGAAAAATTAGATCCGCGAAGGTTTACAGTAAACTTACGGTTTGAAAACTTCTTGAGATAAAATATCCAAACGTCCTGGCAGCCAGCTAGACCAAACTCGTTTACTCGTAAAACATCAATTCGCAGTTAATTCAACAAACTGGTTTCAAATACCCCAAAATTGTCTTTAAAGGCTTTACACGGCTATTACGCCGTGTCACAAGCAAAAATTTGAATATAGACTCACTTGATTATATTAAAGCTGCATGAAAATTTTACCAGGACAACAATGACTTACTAAACAAAACAGCTCATCCGAAAAGCCGAATGCTACAAATTCACTGCCAACACTTGTGTTGCCGGGAACGAACCAACGCAAAGGAAGTCTCCGCCTTTCAAGGATCGTGAATACCAATGCTAATAAAATCCTAAACTAAACCTTCGTCTTATAATCAGACTCTAATTCTGGCACTAATCCTAACTGTAAACTATCCCTAAATGGCCCTTGATTGATAGCGTGCCATGGATTTCTAACCGAGGCGGATCTTTTATCCCTACGACTGTAGAGTTAGCAAGTGTTCATCAAGTAAACATGGCGGTCAGACGCGTCCGCATGGCAGGCGCACTATTGTCTCTTTTATTCCTTGTCGCACTTCTACGAGAAGTTCGCGAGTCGCCAAACTACACTTTTACGCCTCCTGAGCGCTATCTATGTGCGACTGGAAATTCCTCTCCACTCAACAACGTCAAGTGCTTATTACAAACCACTTTTCAAGTTCGCACCGAAACGTTTTCATGGAGGAAGATTACTATACACTGCTACCGGTGTAAGTACATTTCAAGCGCAAAGATTATTGATTTCTAGAGATGTTTCACCTAATCCTGGTCCGAGAAGAAAGCCCACCATTAAATATCCTTGTGGTGAATCAGGCTCTAAATCCGTGAGAAGAAATCAAAACGCCATTTTATGTGCTGAGTGCAACACCTGGTCGCATGCAAGATGTCTGAAAATGTCGAGCTGGACCTTTCAGTACTATCTTAATAATCCATCTGTCGACTGGATATGCTCTTTCTGTGCGTTGCCGAAGTTTAGCGATTCATTGTTTTCCACCTTGAATAGTTCTACACATCAAAGCGCGAGTGATACTGAGTCGGATCTTGGTTCACAACGCTCGGACATTAAGTTAATTAGAAACGGAAATCGCAAGGAATGCATCATAGCCAACCTAAATGTAAACAGTTTACCAAGCAAATTTGAGGGGATCAAGGAGTGGCTAACGAACAGAGCCTTCGACATTCTATCCATACAAGAAACTAAGATCGATCGATCCTTTCCTAATTCTCAATTTTATGTTGACGGGTAAAAGTTATTTCGCCGCGACAGGACGAAAGGTGGTGGCGGTCTTGCCGTCTTTATTCGTGATAACATCGCTGCAACACGTAAGAAAAGCATTACAACAGTGGAATCACTCTTATTCGACCTACACATCGGGCAAAGACGTTTTGCTTTAGTCAGTGCCTACAAGCCTCCCTCTGTTAACAATGCTACATTCAGAACTGAATTGACGACAGTTCTGGATCAAGCGATATCTCTCTGCGAGAATGTGATTTGTCTTGGTGATCTAAATTGCGACATAATCAATCCGTTTATGAATAATAATCAGGGTAAATGCCTTTTGAATATATGCGATATTTATGACCTCGACACATTAATTAAAGAACCGACAAGAATATCAACAACTAGAGCTTCTTGCCTGGACGTCATCCTTTCAAATGTGCCCATGTTTATGAAAACGTCTGGCGCTATCGAAACAGGTTTCAGTGATCATCTGCTAGTTTACACGGTTCTCAAAACCAAAATGTTACGTGCTAACGCCGTAGTCACCAAGAAACGGACATTTAAGACCTTTAACCGAGATGATTTTCAGAAAGATCTGAGTCGAGTTCCTTTTCATGTACCCTGGGTGCCAGAGGTTATTTTTTTCGTTTGAAGGAGGGAATTTACGCGGCGAAGCCGCAGCAACGAGGCGCTTCGCGCCGAGAGGGAAAAAAATAACCTCTGGTCGCACGAATGCTGAACAATCGGCGCGTGTTGCAGCGAACCGTGAAAACTATCGGTATGCTGGAAAATGTTGAGGAAGGTTATTACCCTGGTTAAAATTGTCCGTTCATTCGTCGACGATTTTTGCAGGGTTTGTAACACGAGTTAGATAGTTTAAGACTACGGGAAAAATTCATTCCATGGCGAAAATGCGAAGAAGCTAAACGTGTCAAACCGTTGTGGCGCGATTATCCAATGTTTGGGATTTCCTGTTTGTAACTTTGTAAACAAGATGATGCCTCTTCTCGGTTCTGCACGAAATGCGTACGAGAGTAGGAAAAAGTTAGAAAACTTAAATGGAGTCTTGGAAAATTTCAGAAATCAAGCACACCCTTGCTTTGTAGGAATTTTCGCCACCTCTCCTCCTGAATAATAAGCTCTGGACTTGTAAATATTATATTATGCTTTAACACATTTACGTCGTCAACCAGAACGCTATAATAACCAAGAGAGCAGGCTGCTATACCGCTATCGGCAAGCTCTTGAATGTGTGAGTAAATAAGGGCAGCTAGAGAGTGGGCAGATCACCAAAAGGCCATGTAGATCATGTAGACCGGCGCAAATTGCTGGAACAATTTTAAAGATTAAGGATTTATCACAACTCGTCGGTAAAACAGCCAACGCATCCTTACGGCTTAGGAACGCCAACAACGCTTCTTTTTGCACTGGAAATTTGGACTCCAATGAACAGCAGTTCGAAAAGCAGAAAAACGATCTTTGAGAGCAGCCGCCATAATTTTACGAATATATTTTCTGTCCAAACTGGTTTGTCGGCTGGGAAGCCACGCTTTTCCTAAGCCAATCAGAGTTGTTGTTTATTTGAAGAACCAATCAGCAGACTGGGACAAATTCTGTCCCAAGGAAATGAGTTTCTCGGCTCGTGCGACCAGAGGCCCGTCTCTCGCGTTCTATTTTGGCTTTTCAGGGATATATTGTTTTTCAACGGGCCTCTGGAGCCAGGGTACTTTTCATGCTGCATACGTTTTCGATGATATGGACGATGTCTACTGGTGCCGGGAGACGTTATATAACCAAGTGTTAGATGACCACGCACCAATGCGATCTTTCAAACGACGATCTTCAGTAGAATCGAAGTTTATCACTCCTGAAATTCGGAGAGAAATGGCGCAACGAAATCGGCTAAAGAAAAAATTTAATACAGTAGATCACGTAACCAGTGTGACTGGGAGAGTTACCGTCTAGTGCGAAACAAAGTAGTTAGCATGAGAAGAAAATCTATACGCAGACATTTTGAGAAGCTGTGTTCGGAAAAATATGCAGATCAAAAGATGTTTTGGCGCGCCATAAAGCCTTATCTTAATTCCCGAAAGACTGTAGACAACAGCGGAATAACATTAAAGGAGGGTGACAAAATCATCAGGAATCCTCAAGAGGTGGCCGAGACATTAAATAATTTCTTCACAAGCTGTACTCAAAGTACTAAAGAAAAAAATCAAAATGATTATCCAGCAGATTTATCGCACATGTCAAATAACTTAACAAGCAGGCCGAATGTGTCGCTAAGCAACACTAATCCAACAGAAGTTTACGAGGTAACAAGAGGCTGCAATTAGCCTAAACTCGTGCCTACAAAACTACACTGTATATCCCTAAGTTGGCGGGAAACAGGAGAAAAAGAAAAGTCTGTCTGTCCTCCTTTACATCAGACGCATTGGGCTTTCGTGACGTTCAAGTCTATTTGTTTGTACCTTGTCAACCAGTATATCCCTTTAAAACTTCCGAATTGCTTTACAGGTCAACCATTGATAACAATAGTAATATTATAAAAACAACAAAAACAAAACAGACAAAGCAATAAAAAGAGAAACGATAAAAAAAAAATAAATAAATAAAAAACTCGTGGTAACTATTATCACGGCGGTTCGAACCTGGCTGTTACCTGCCTCAAAAGCGGACTTGATGACCTCTACACCATATTTACTAAGTACAGCAAATAAGGAGAATATAGGTTATTTATTGCAAAATATCTAATCCAACATTCTTTACATTGACGGATTTAATTTCTGCTGAGCGTTTGAAAAAGAAAACGCTTATGGAACGGTTTAGGATTCGAGACATGGACAGACAAACCACCGAAATTACCCGAAAATAGTTTTTTTAATCCAAAACGTGCAGTGTTGCATACAAGGTCGCTCAACTGCACGGAAAGGTCACTCAAGTCACGTGTGCCACACGTGAAGATGAGCGACCTTCTGTTAAACCCAGTTAAACCCTTGTGGGCAGTGGTGCGTGTTGGACACGTGCGCTGGGTAAAGACCAAAAAAAATGAAAAATAAGAAAAACAAATGAAGAACAGAGCCGAATCCTAGACTCGTTGCCTTGCAGGCACGAGTAATAACAGGGGCACCCAACGAGCCAAATCAATCAAAAGCTGTAGAAAGGGTTTTAAGTACCTTATGGTGTTTGAAGTCTTTTTAAAGCGATGTTTTCATGAGCTAGAAGAAGTTCATCTGTTCGGATTCCCTAGCTGAAATTTTAATTTGACGAAAATGTTAGGGAGCAAAATTTTCCTTTGAGAAAATGTAAGCCGAAATGAACTTTCCACGAACTTTCTACGGAACAATTTTCTTTCCGAAAATGCTAGCTGACGTTTTTTACCGATAAAACGGCAATTACGACCTTTCCGAAAACCTCAGGGGCTATGATTTCCCAATTTCGAATATTTTAGGCCACGTTTTAGTTACGAAAATCCGAGTGCACTCTTTAATCGACGCCGAAAGTGTAACGCGAATTACCCTCCACCGAACAGATATCTACCGCAACTTGTCGTTGGGTGCCCCTGTAATAAGCTGTTTAAGGTGGTTTAGCTACAAAAGAGTTGTTACACCCGAAGGAAAAAAAACATCTATCTGTCCAAAGTGTATTAAACTGACAAATTAGTTTTGAAGCTCTTTAATATTCTTCGCGTGTTTTGTGTGGTTTGGTTTATCAAGCTATAACATCTCACGTTTTCTTGCGATTCTCAAACCTTTTCAGTATGTTGCTGAAAACCGATCAAAAGAAACGCTCTCAATTAAATTCCTTTGCTATGAAATGTATATTGAAGTAATTCAATTCCGGCTAAACATTTCTTTTGCAAAGGCTTTAACGATTCGTGACTTTGGTGACCAACCTTCAAACCTGGCATTTTGGCGCGTCCGTAAATATCTGTGGGCGTTCACAGGATTTTGAAAAGGTGAGTGATTAGTTATTTCATTATTTACCATATTTCTCCGATATTTTTATACGTTGTAACAACTTTTCTTCTTTGCACTATCAGCCGACAGATCGCTTTTTTGCCTTCTGTGATTTGAACCATGTAAAATTTCCCAATTTTGCTTGGTGTGGAAGCTTAATCTCAATGCAATCTGATTTTTTGTTTTCTTTCTTCTCTATGTTTAGTGCTCGACAACACGAGAGCTGTAAAGATTTAAAATGTAAGTAGGAATTTGAGTAAAGCAGTGGTTGCTGATTCGCTGGTATTTGTCATGCCTGTGGCCAAGAAGAACTAGCAATTGCCAATGCTCCTAACATTCCTAACATCTCATGGGTTGAGTGAGTAGTGTCTTGAATGGTACCAAACCCAGTGCGTCAATTCACCCACAACTGAAAACTGGCGCTGCCCCCTCTGTATCATGGAAGATGCCATTTGAAAGATTTCATTTACCTTCATCGATATCATTGAACAACTTGCCACAAATATTAAAGTGTCTTACGTTTGACGATGTTAATAGTTTTTAATATTAATAGTTGTTTTGATATTTAACGGAATTACCTTAGGGTGGGGGAGTTTGTATGGAAATTTTTGACCCAGGATGAAAAATTTGACCAAAATTTGGAGGAGAAATGTCAAACCCCGTGGGTATGCCCGATCCCCCTCCCCTGGGGGAAACCATTGACAGGAGCATAAACACAACCAGTGCAGTGCCTCTCAACTATAAATACAAGTTTTTCTGCAAAATACTACGCTAAATACAAATTTTAAAGCGACGATATTAAACGTTTATCAGAAAACGATGACGTGATGGTCTCTGACGTTCAAGCGGCTACAAATGAATCGCGAAGATGAAATCGCTGCATTAAACTTCACCGTCTACTACACTTCGATCGATTACCGCACCAGTTACATTGCTGTGTACGTGGAATTTCTCAATTCAAGCCTTGAAAACGTTTTTCCTCGTTGTAGATGCGTTGATGCATTTTGTCTCCCTTTGCTTTGTTCTCTTGAGGAGACTGAATGACCATTTTCGCGCTGAGTGCTCAAACACCGCTTTCGACGGTCGACGCCATTTTGCACGTAGCTCTCCAACTTGAAAAATTCCGCCGGAACTTTTCAAGTTTGGATTTCGAAAGCCAGCGCATGCGCGAAAATGACAGGGTCCCTTTAATGAAAGGCCCCTTTAAATACCTGAATGACTGATTTACCAACCCTTTCATATACTTCAACTCGTGAAATCCATACCCTTTCATATACCTGAAGCGTAAAAAAGGTACCCCTTTCGGGTGGAGCCTCCCCGTATAGGCCATTATAGGGATTACCCCAACCCACCCCCACCTCTCCGCACATACCACCACCACCACTCCGGGCTGTGATACCACATTTGGTCCTATAAGCGGTAGTGATTGATACTAAAGAGAGGTGAGAACCAACTTTATACAAACACAAGAGAAAATGGACCATTGGACCATGAACGATTTTAAAACAAAGTGTTAGAGACCATTCAAAGAACGAGCAAGTCCTAACATCACTACAACATACACAACAAAAACAACACACAACTGTATTTTCCATGATCAGCCACGACTTCCACTGTTATATGAACATTAACTTTCAGCTTATCACTCACCGTTTGTTTAAAAGATAAATTCTGAACAAAGCCAACAAAAAGTATGGCAGAATACACTGACGTTCCCGCGGGAAAGCTAATTCATCGTAAAACCGCGGCTCAGTTGTTCATTGTTTGTTTGGCTATAATACCGGGAATCGAGCCCGGGACACACTGGTGGAAGGCGAGCGCTCTCACTACAGCGCCAACCCTGCTTTGAATCCTGGCGATATCAATCAATGAAAATCAATCATTGATTGCAATCAATATAATCAATAATAATCAATAATAATCCATTGATTATTGTTGATGGGTTCAACCAATCAATAAAAATCAATACTCACTCACCAAATCGTCTTAATTGCTATTGATTATTATTGATTTATATAACAGTCCAGTTTCTATCTATATTGATTTTTACTGATTTTACAATAACTGTGAAAATTCTCACACGCTGATTAGCTAATTTTTATCATCAATAAAGTACAGACAAATGAAATTTTAATTTATGCGAAAATCTGTAGCAAGATGAAGTAGGGCGACACGCAAGACTTTAATATTGTTCTTAACTTTAGTTTTGTTGATGACGTCCGCCCTGGAGGGGAAAAAGAGCTAGAATTATCATATGCTGAACTCGTGTCTCATGTAGGAGCTCTTGAAAATGAAGCAACTAAAAGAAAAACAACCTTGTTTCCGAATTAAGCGGAGTTGACTTTCAAGAAATTGGTTGAAGCGCTGAGTCCAAAGGCTCTATTCGAAACATAAGTTTAAATGGTTTGTGAAGATTTTTCCACGTAAAGACACACGATAACAAATCTAACAGTCCAGTTTCTATCGAAAAAACATTTACTAGACAAAAGTTTCGCCAGAAACAGAACACTACTCGTAAACTGTTCATTGGACATAGACGTACCTTCTCTTAAGTTTCCCGCCTGGTGCTCTGAACATGAACTAAACAAAAAACTTGCTCGGAATGACTGAGGAACAGCCAGACGAAAGTCTTCCACGCTTTCAGGCTAAGGCGCGGACTTATAAACGTAGACGTTTTACATCTCCAATGGCTTTTCAGATCGTATTTTGAATTTGATTCAACTTTCTACAGCAAGTAAAGATTTTAATTTCTGCGAGGCCTAGGCCTCACGTCAAACTGTCAACTTTTTAGCCGATGAAAGTCGCTTAGCTGTTGTAAACAGCCAATCAGAAAACGAGAAAAGCTATTGGAAACGTTGACGTAAATTTGAATAAAATTCATTTACTTCGTGCGTTTGCGGTTGTTTACGGTGCCTTTTCTTGTCATTTTAACCCGGCATTTGACTATTTTGGGGTTTGTTATTGTAAAAGACAAATTGACCTCAGTTTTTTGTGTCTGTCCTCTTACTGATGATGAATTTCGTCATAACATTGTCACAGTTTGCTGTGGAAACCACTCGCCTTCGGCTTGTGGTTTCCACGGGCGGTTTCCACAGCACTTTGACAATGTTATGACGCAATTTATCATCAATAAGAGGACAGACGCATAAAAAACTGACGTTAATTTCTTAATTACGCAACTTTATGGCGCGTGGTAGCGGGGACGTGCGTCATAAATCACGGGCGTATTTATGTGTCCAGGGTAATTCGATTGCACTCGTTTTTCCCGTGTTTTGATAATTGCTTGCATTCCCACTGGATTGTCACAAAACACTTGTTTCCGGACTTCACTTGTTGGTGTTTCTTGTTGGTGTTTGAGATGGCGAAGCTAGTGGAACTATCTATACGCTGCGTAGTTAAAGGCTACTACGAATGTCCCTTTAAAGTGAACATCGGGGAAACATTTTACGCATTCAAGAAGAGAGGAGAACGTCGGAATGCGTACTCATTATTGAAAATTTTTTATAATCAATTAAAATCAATATTAATCAATAATAATCAATGATAATCAATAAAAATCGATACTCACTCAACTTCTAGACATAGATTTTTATTGATTTCCAATACCAATCAATTAATTGTTATTGATTATTATTAATTATTATTGATTTTATTGATTATCATTGATTGATATCGTCGGGTTTGAAGATGATCCCTTATTGGAATTACCTGATTTCGACACCTTTAGCTATTTAGCAACTGCTCCATAAAATCATTCTTTTAGCCGTCTTTCTCGCCGAGCCTTTGTTTACACATTATCCAAAGTTTCTTTTCATGTCTAGTTGCTACATTAATCTTTCGTCTAACCGAAAGAGCTGAAAACTCTACATGAAGTTTAAAAATTAGATCCGCGAAGGTTTACAGTAAACTTACGGTTTGAAAACTTCTTGAAATAAAATATCCAAATGTCCTGGCAGCCACCCAGACCAAACTCGTTTACTCGTAAAACATCAATTCGCAGTTAATTCAACAAACTGGTTTCAAATACCCCAAAATTGTCTTTAAAGGCTTTACACGGCTATTACGCCGTGTCACAAGCAAAATTTTGAATATAGACTCACTTGATTATATTAAAGCTGCATGAAAATTTTACCAGGACAACAATGACTTACTAAACAAAACGGCTCATCCGAAAAGCCGAATGCTACAAATTTACTGCCAACACTTGTGTTTTTTAGTGGCAACCGTGCAGCCAGCCCTCTTGTATCCCACAAACATAACCATCAACGTATTAACATTAAATAACTGAAATTCAACACGCGAGAAATTGAGATATGCTTCACGGTTTCCGACAAGCGTTGAATTGTTTTTAAAAAACGCATTAATAATTGGTGAAAAAAAAAATACAAAAGAAATTAATTTTTAATGAGTGTCTTTACACTCTTTTTTTTTATAAGAATATATTTTATAAGAATATCGAGGCTGAAATTTGCGAGATTTTAAGAATATTTTAAGAATAAATCTGAGGCTGAAATCGTGAAAAGAATATAATTTCGTGCGTTGAAAATCTGTAAATACCATATAATGATATGTTTCTACTTAAGTTTTTACTTTAACTAGCTAGCAATAGCCAAATGTTCAATGACGAGCGGTACATGTAATGTATTTGTGCAGTACAAAACTTGTAATGGGATACCCCAATACGTCCTTAAACGGAAATGTCATAAGCTATAATTAAGAATATTACTAGAATATTTTCAGCTTAAAATCGACAGAAAAATAGGAATATTCAGCCTGGACCGGAAAAGCAATATTCCTATAAACAAAAACAAAAACAAAAAAAAGAGAGTGTATATCTGATAGAGACACGGCTAAATTTTACATCCGATTTTCTTGGCAAAATAACCCAAAATCGAAATTCTAGTGTATTAAAGAATGGATAGATCTACAGTAAAGCTTTTTAAGCCGTTCAAGAGAAATTCGCAATTCGTGTTCTATCAAGTGCTAAAACACTCGGCTGCGCCTCGTGTTTTAAACTTGATAAAACACTCCTGCTTACTTATTAAACATTACATAAAACGTGGGCGTATCAGGAATGATTACTCAGAGCTCTTGACGCAATCACTCTAAAGAGGTACGTATAATCCACATTTCTATCAAAGCATGATTTTCATTCAGTTGACCAAAGGTGATCTTAAGCCACACACTCTGTCGGACGGAATGAGCAAGGTGTTAAAGCTCTAGCTACTACATACACGAGAAAACAATACACTGGTGTAGTATTTTGGATGAACAATGCTTAATTATGACTCATTGTTCCAAGAACGTTACTTCAGTACACTTTATTAGTCACCACTTTGGCCAAACCTTACTTTCAACAGAAACCGACAGAAGATGCCAGGATCGAAGAGATTGGAAAGGGAAAATGAATACATATGTCGCTTCCGGCTATCCTTCGCTCGATCAAAATAAAATAATTGTAGAGATAATTAGGCACGATTATTTCAACTTCACACCCTGAGTGATAAGAGGAGGACAAACCTACATGTACATTTTCGTAAGTAAACTTATCCATAGCGAATTTATCGGTTTATTTTTTACATAATCTACTCCATTTCAACGCAGCATACTAATTTTATTTTGCTTGGCCAACAAATTACATCAAGCATAAACATTAAGTTTTCCCTTCGTGAAATAAAATCATTAAAGCCGAGTCTTTCCACTTGGAAACTGAAACCATGCTACACTTTTACTGTCAACACTTAAAATTGTTGTTAGGCTTCTTTAGCAAACAATTTAAGTCACAGAAATGTTTAGGGAAAACACACTTTACTTTTCCAATTTCCGAGAGATTGTCTACTTTCCGAAAATGCTATCTGGTAATATTTTGCACTTGCAACGACAGCGTTGCCTCTCCGAAAGAAAAGGAATTAGTTTCCCAGCGGTGGCAAATTTCATAAAAGAAAATTCAAGTTTTGATCACAATTTCATCCTGATTTCTCACGCGAAAGAGTCCCCGCCAAATCAAACTGATGAGAGTCTTTGAGCTGATAATCAAAGCAAGCCGTAATAGTCGTTCATGCGTAAGAGCACCTATGGCAACAGATTAATTAGAGAGCTACATCAATTGCATCTGATACAAACGTTTTGCGCAAATTTTAGAACAGTACAAGAGGCTACAATTAGCCTAAACCCGGGCTTGTAAAAAACAGTATTGTATCCCTAACTTAGTGCTAAACAAAAGAATAGAGGGAAGTCTGTCTTTCTTACATCGGACGCATTGTGTTTAGCTTGTGTTGGAGTCTATTTCTTTAGACCCCTATCAACATTTATTCCTCTAAAATACAGCTCAACCATTGAGAACAGTAATTATAACACTTGTAAAAAATATTTCTAAAAGAACAAGAAAAAGAGAAACAGAAAAATAAAGCCCGTGATATATACCACTAAAAAAGCTAAAAGACATCAAACCCGGGTTAGCTGTGTCACAGGCAAGAACAGTGACCTTTAGGCCACAGAGGTTTATCCTTTTGCAAGGTGATAAAAATAGTGTATTGATTCCAAAAAAAAACTAAGCACACTTGTTTTCGCTTCGCTGGATAATTGTTTGAGAAAGGAAACGCTTATCGAACGATGTAGGATTTTTTCGCATAAACGTTAATGGAGTACGTCTCGGTGAAATGTGAGTAGAAAATTAATTAGCAGAGTGAAACTGTTTACAAACACTTCTCCTTTGTCGTCTCATGTTATTATAATCGGCTCCGAAGCACAAGACCTAGAAAACTCAGACCCACCCCCAAACTGTAAAAACTCAAACCCCTCATAAACGGCGATAATTCATTTTGCCCACGTTTATTTCACTTTGAAAATTTGTATAGTTGTGAGGGGGTCTGAGTTTTCCAGTTTGGGGGAGGGGGGGTGGGGGGGGGGGGGGTCTGAGTATTCTAGGTCTCGTGCTCCGGAGCCGATTATAATAACGTGAAGTGTTTGTTATCTGCGATAAATAGACGGTGTAACATTTCAGCGCACTGAACGGCGATAATTTATTTTGTCCACGTTTATTTGACTTTGAAAATTTGTATAGTTTTGAGGGGGTCTGAGTTTTCCAGACTTGGGGGGGGGGCTGAGTTTTCTAGGTCTGAGGTCTGAGTTTTCTAGGTCTGAGTTCTCCAGACACCCGATACGGGGAACACGACGGCAATCCATCTGGAGTTAAATTTTGGTCATGTTAAAAGCTTTCTTCTCGCTGTTGAACTTGCAAACATTCGTATAGACACTTCTCTTAACATATTAGTTGTTCAGACTTCAAAGACACAAGGTGAATCGACGTTTTCCAATACGTGACAACAGGCATCATTCTTGCTGTTGATATGAGATTTACACTTCTGAATCACTCGGCTGGGAAAGGTCAAACTCCCTTTGTCTGTAGTCTCTAATTTTTGGCGCTCCCTCGCGTCGCGTCTCCTCGCAACTTCGCGCGCGCACGTGGCCCCAAAATCCGTCGCCAAAATTAGAGACTACTCGCAATCTCCTGAAGCAGTCCATCTGCCATTAAGTTTACTCATGTTAAAAGCTTTCTTCTCGCCGTTGAACTTGCAAACATTCGCATAGACACTTCTCTTAACATATTGTTTGTTCAGACTTCAAAAGCCACAAGATGAATCGACATTTTCCCGTACGTGACAACACGCATCACTGTTGTTAAAAATAGTTAGCGCTTGCGCAGAAACGCCGGAAGTGCCATTTGTGGATGATACTCGACGACGAAAAAGAATAATCGTCGGTAGTTTAAGACCCGGGCGCCGCGCGAGACGCGCGCAGCCCGGGTAATAAGCGATCAGTCGATAGTGTAGCATATAGAACGTGATAAAAATAGACTTAAGTACTTTGAAAAACACTGCTTTGAAAATTGAGGGAGTTCACATTTATTGAGGATGTCTGATTTGCTGAGTACAAGAAATCAATGTCAAAGTGGATAATCTCAATTCCATAAAGAAGTGGCTTCAATAAGTGAGTAAGGGAAAACAACAGACAAATGAACGTAGAGACACACATAAACAATCCATACGTGAAAGCTGCATTGTGACTAAAATCGGGCATCTATTCAACAAGTTGCGGGGTTAGGTTTAGCAATCAGTACTTGAAAGCAATTCAATCAATAAAAAAACTGTATTATGTATTAGGTACTACTGCATCAATTCTTCAACTAAGATCTTATCGAAAGATCACTATCAAATTACACAAGAAACCAAACAGGCGATATACCAAGACGATTTATAGCACTGATCGAAAACGAAACCGAGTAACTAGGAAGTAATGTGGCAGCACTGCCAGTGAGTAGCAGATTCAACTGAGATGCACGGAACAAGGGTTCAAGGTTTCTTTTCACCGATCACTCTTAACTGAAGTTACTCACCCGTCTTGCCCTGAAATGATATTCGTTACAGACTTTGTCTTTGTCCTCTTGCAAGAAAGGAGATTCTGCAACCTGTGAAAATTCACAACATGAAGTTGAGGTTAGCAGTTAAGGTCGCTTTTATGTCCCATGCAACTCTTCACAGCATGTATATCTCTTTAGCCGATCACAATTTATGGGTTTGCAGTGATTTGTAAATGACTTATTGGCTCTTTCTTTAAAACACTGTTCTTGCCAAAAAGTCCTTAGTGCACAGTTTTCAAAGTTAATTGAATATAATGTCATTCCATCCAAAAAAAAAATCTCTGGAGTCGATGGCCACTGAAGAAATCGGGTCTGCGATACTGTACTTGGTCCTACGAGCGATCATTAAACTGGAAGCGATCGATCTAGAGAGATATGAACCAAATCTTATCAAAGCCTTATTTCCAATTAAACAGAACCGATTTCAAACCAACGAGTTAGAGACCATTCCGAGAACGAGCAAGTCCCAACATCTCTACTATAATACACACACGGGAAAAAGACACACAGCTACGGTAAATCGCCTGATCAGTCATGATTTGTATCACACTTCTCAGAATGTTGAATTCCAGCTCACTCACCACTTTATCGGACTTTAATTCCAAAGGATACCAACAAAAAATGGCAGAATCAGACCACGACACTGCACTCGCGATGAGATCGGTAGAAAGCAGACCTGAAAGCGGAACTCGTTTACATATCTTTCGATCAAAGTACGATGACCACATCACGCGATATTTGAAACTTGGCACCCGGAAGTCATACGATTAGGCACGTCCTAAAACTACTCATTGGGGGAATTTACCTTTCACTTTTGTTTCCCAGAGGCTACCTCCAATTCACAACGTATCTATGATGTTTGGTTCGTAACCTAATCATACTGTGTAAACAGCGAGTATTTCTTTTACTGGTAACACAACGCGCACAAGAGGTTTATTTCAAACTTGTTTATTCACAGTAAGATCAACCGTTATCCAACCACCTCAAAACATCCTGCTGAAAAAAGCCATTGTAAACAAGGAAAGAATTGCCTTTATAAAAAGTTCCAGTACTTACTGTCACACGTTCTTAGGCGAAACCCTGAAGAAGCAGGCTAGATACAGAATATATACCCGGCAAAGCTTGGCCGGTCGTGCGCGAAAACAGCACCAGCTTAGATCTCTTGTCAGAGAACGTCTTGTGCAAATTTTAGAACCGATTAAGAATTTGTGTTACAAATGACGTCTATATTCCTTACCGTCTCTTGGCTGAAAGAATCCTCCCTATATTTCCTTTACGTAAAGAAGGAACTGTTAACCTAAAAAAAAATGGCAAAATATAATCGGACATCGAACTGAATGCAATAACAGCCATCCCGCTGAGTACATAAGATGAATTTTCAAGTTATTAAAGAAACTATCTCCCTTTTTAAGGTTGCAAAAAAACATAAGGAAAAAGAAACATAGAAACCAGGTATAAGCAATCGTTATGTGCGATTTGTGATCGATGGTAAAGAGTGTAAATTGTGTTTGTTGGACGAGCGATGGAGCGATCACTGATTGATGAATAAACAACGGCATTCTGAGGTACGCTCATAACATAATTTTCAGCTTATCACTCACCAATTACTCGAAATCTTACTTCCAAACGAAACCAACGACAAATTAAAACTTGTAGGATGATGATCAACGATCAACGCCACTGCAAAGCGGAATATAAAGTGAGAGCGGAAATTCTTTCGATCAAAGTCTAATGATTGATTGTCACGCGATCGGCGACGATCGCACAACCTTGTCACCGGAAATGAGTTCCACGGCATTTAGTTTATAGTTTTTACTGAAAAGTATTTTCATCTCAAAGTATTCTGGGTTATCCAAAGCGGAATTTATCTTGTATATTTTTTTTACCGGAATGTATTTTTATCCCATAGCATGCTAAATCTTTTCGGTTCATAATCTAATGTCATGCACCAAAAAACACGATCAAGAGGCGCTACTTGAGATTATAACTGAACGCCAAAACATCCATGAGCATTTTTTTTCCAAAACTCATTTACTGTCAATAAATTAGACTCCCAAAGTGAAAACTCCCTGAAAGACCCTGAGACATAAATTCCCCTTTTATAGTTTGGAAATCTTTCAGGCCCGGAAAGGGGTTTTGGGTATACGGTATCTAGAGCCGTTTTAATTCAGGTATATAGTATTTTTGTGTTATAATTCGGGTATAAAGTATCTGGTTTTTCCTGAATTTTAGGTATTCGGTATACAGACATGGGTTAAATGCTTCAAGAAAATTTTAGGTATTAAGTATCGCACAGTTTACAATTTTAAGGTATACTGGTATCTTGAAGGGAAAAAAAAAGGGGGGGGGTATATTGGTATCCCACTACCCCCCTGGCCGGGCCTGATCTTTAAGGTATGGCGGTTGACCTCGAATAAGATTGGAGATCAAGAGTTACTAGTGTGGACGAGGCCTTGGTCTTAATGGAACTATGGG
This sequence comes from Pachyseris speciosa, assembly GCA_016490735.1. Classification (NCBI taxonomy): domain Eukaryota; kingdom Metazoa; phylum Cnidaria; class Anthozoa; order Scleractinia; family Pachyseridae; genus Pachyseris; species Pachyseris speciosa. Next base: position 367,881 of record JAEMWC010000788.1, read on the forward strand.
TTTGACAATCTGTGAAAAAAAAAAAACCGTGAAAACTGTTTTTTTTTTCTTTTCGGTTATTCTATCGTCACATGCATGCACTGATGAAGGAATACCACAACTTGAAGCACAAGCAAAGCCAGGCAGACTATATGTGTCCGTCTTTTGAGTAAATAAGTAAACGATTTGCATTTGGAGAGTAAGACCCCATTTGAAGGTCGGTTCCGCCATTATTCAGAGACTATTCCATTTCACTGGCCTTAAACGGCGACATATTTTGGAAGAAAAAGCAAGCAAGGCTGCTTACACGCAAGGAACATTTTCATCTTCATCAGGTGTTACAGATTATGACCCCGAGGCAAAACGACGTTACTGCGGTTTAAAAATAAGTTGCGGATATATATCATACCATAGTTATCACGTCAGCACGTTTCGCAATTCAATGACGTATTCGGCAATTAATTTGAGGGAAAGTAGAAACCTAAAAAAACTGACGACAAGAAATCAATCGAACATGAACAGATTTCATAGTGCTTCTTAGTAAACTAATAGCACCTGCTGTGTCAGTATTAATGTTGAGTACACGTGGTAAATCAAAAATCAACCAATCCATCCATCCATTTATTCAACATTCAATCAATCAATAACTTTATTTATGTGTCCATTCTCAACGCTGGCCACGGTGGCCTACCAATTGGGAACACTGACAAGCTAACATACCAATATTTATTTACATTTAACAGTCCATGGAACAGCAAAGAGTCTAACATTACAATACAGTTTTCACAATCGCCTAATGAGTTATTTTAAGCCCCGGCCAAACGATCGAACATTTTTATCCAACATCGTGTTGGAAGAGCATGTTTGCCCGTTTAGCCACCTCTTTCAACTTTGCTTTGAAATAGTTTTCCATGTTTGATCTCTGTTGATCTAGATAGAACTCATGCATAGCTGTCATGCATCTGCTATCGCAGACCACGTCACGTCAACTGGTCACAACTTAAAATGGGACCACTTTGAGATATTAGCGAAAGGTCGGTCAGATACTCATTGCAAGATAAAGGAGACTCTAGTAATTAGAGAATTGAAACCTACCTTAAATGAAAATGTAAGCAGCGAAAAGCTGTATCTCTATTAGTTTGCATCTCTCATATGCAAATTATTTTTAGCTTCTGTCAAGGTTATTGTTAATTAGTTACTTATCTTAAATTTAAAATTTAGTTGTTACTTTTATTCCTAACGGTCACTTCTGAAGATGTATGTCGAAACATACGAAACGTCAAGTTAAACGATATAGTTTTATTTTTGTTTTCCAACAATGCGTTCTATTGTCATGTTTATCACCGCAGTTTGTGTGTTATTTCTTGTTAGAACCCATTTTCATCCAATGCCGTTGATCGTTTAGCCACCCCGTGCACAGCCGGAAAACTCCAACCAAATGAACCACATGTTGTTTGTCCACATAACGTCTAAGTTTTAGCTTTAATAGGGAATTTAAATCGTTCCGTGGACTCACTTTCAGGTGACTGTTTGGCCCGGAGGGGGAGCTACTCCCAGAAAGATTGGGTGGGGCTGTGCGGCCAGCTTCCTGAAACCCTTACCCTAGTTCAGACCAAAATCTGCGATTTTCCCTATCCTATTTCAGACCTGATCAATAATTCGATACCCTATTTCAGGCCTATTTCACGTACACGGTTGGCGTAAGTATAATTAAAGACAAAACAGAAGGGCTTTTGTTGATGGTCTTATCGTCTAAAGATGAAGAAGTAGTCTCTTCTAAAAAACATACCCAATTCTAGACTAGAGTGCATAAACCATGCCCCATTTCAGACCAAATTAGTCAAAATTGATACCCTATTTCAGACCAAAACGGCTAAAAAACCATCCTTTGGGCCGCACATACCTATAAAGCCAATAAAAAGGGAGTACCCCCAACGGGGCTGTTTGGTCAAACATTCATGGCAAAAAATGTGGCGTTCACCGTTTAGAAAACGCGCGGTGAATTTATGCAAAACGTTGCATTTGCCTACATTTACTAGTGTTCACCAATCGGAAAATCCAAGATTTTCCAAGTGTTTTGCGGCCGGTGAATTCGAGTATTCGTTCCATTATCGGGTTGTTTTCCCTTACGATGAACGCCGGAAAACGCGCGTTTTCTGGAGTTCACCGGTCGGTTAACAATTGGCGAAGAATGTCTTGTTTGCCTGCGTTCACTGAAGTTTTCCCGGTGTAAAACTTCACGTTAACCGGTGTTAACAATTAAAAACCGGCATTTTCCCTTGTTTTCCAGAACGGGAAATGTCGGTAAATTTAGCAAAACACACTGTTTTCCAGAATGCACCCCTAGGTTAACGTTGGGAAAGCATAGTGTATTCCCGTGTACACAGAAGTTTTCTCCTGTTTTCTTCTATTTCCTGAGACGGTGAATTCAAGAGAATTCAAGAAAACGCATGTTTTCCAGCGTTCATCGTTCGGTAAATGTACGGAAATTATCGTGTATTCCTGCGTTTTCAGAGGTTTTCTTGTGCTTTTCTTGCATTTTCCCGGGTAGTAAATGCGCGTGAATTCAGGAAAACGCTTGTTATCCGGCGTTCACTTTACAGTTAATGGGTGGAAAATTGGGCGAATTTCAACGTTTTCCTCAAGTTTCCCTGCATTCCCTGGGACGCTGTATTCGGGTGTTTTTCAGTGCGTATCGCTCGGCATTGTTCGGTTACTCCCACCCCGTGTTCGAGATATTTTTGCTCTTTCTGTAGCCTGACGGCCTGGTGGCTACCAATGTTCAGGGGACTAAAGTCCATTCCCTTTCCCAGTCAGAATAACAAAAACAAAAAGGTTTGTTGTTAATTCCAAAATTTTGATTTATTAAAAATTGTGCAAATTTACATGCAAAGCGCTGTAAGCGCTGTTTACTATCTGCATTATGTACAATTATTCACATAAAATACAACAGTAATTTTAATTGTATTTTCTCACTCTTACAAACAATAACCTAGCCTGCGAACGCAGACGTATTTCCGGCTGTCACTGGTTCCGCCGAAAATAAGTGACAGCCGGAAATACGTCTGCGTTCGCAGGCTAACAATAACCATACATAGTCTTCAAAGCCGGCGCTTTTTGCTACTAGTAGGATATTACTAATAGCCTAGTAGTAGCTCAACCAATCAAAATGCTGCATTGATGATAGACCACTATTTGGATTTTACTAATATCAAATATACACAGGGCTGTCATTAGGCTTTGAAAAAGCTGCCCACAAAAGAAAGTAGGCGAACATAGTAAAGTCGTCAAAGCAACCTGGAGGTATGTCCTTCCAGAAAATGGTGATTATAATGTATGTAAGTAAGATTTGGAGCAATTTTCATGTATTTCTTCACACAGTGAGTGTTCGTAGGATGCCCACACACCCTTCTGGCTAAAATTTCACTCAAAGGCCATAAAGTATTCAAGACATTTTCAAATTCTAAGTTGCACTGACCTTCAAGTTATTCTGTGTTCAAACCTGAAACATGTTAAGTCTGATCATGAACAAATCTTTTTTCACTATTAAAGCTGTTCACATCAGGCGGTGCACTGCTCGAATCGTAACTGAGAATGATTTAAACTACCTCAAGAGGTGGTTTAAATCATGCTCAGACTAAACTTGTTAAACATTTCAACCAATAGCAGAGAGAAAGTGAGCATAGGCTTGAGTAAGCTTAAACCACAGAATAAATCTAACAGCAAGTTTGAGCTCCACTTTACTACAAGTGTAATTATTTGAATTTTATGCAAGTTGCATAAAACTGCATAAATTATACAGCCAGGCACCTGGAAAGTGTTTGAAATGGATGGATAATTAATGTGAACTATAAAATTACGAGCAAATTTACAGTGCTGACAGACTGGTTGATTTGACTGGTTGATTTGATTTGCTTTGCTAAACATTTTAGCTAGCAAACAAGCAAAGAATAACAGATAAATGGCATCAAAGTAATTAAATATTGGGCTTTATGCAAAAGCCATGTATCTTAATGATGCCTTAAATGATTTTTTTTTTACCCCAAGACTAATTATCAATATGAAGTACATCTGGTCTGTATGCCAGAAAAGACACAAGATAAAAATAATTATCATCAATTTTGCATAAGACCCTTAAATAAATTATGCTGCCCCTTAATCAGCACGCACAGCCCAAAGCAAATGTTGTGGAACTCCAGTTGTGGTCCTTTCACTTGGAAGACCAAGCCTCCCGCTTACAGAGTGCCTCTTTTGTTGGGGTGTCATTCCTGCCTTCCACCGTTCATCAAGATTAAGCAGTCTCAAATACTTCGTAACATCGTCCATTCTCCAGGTTAGAGGTCTGGTGGCCAAAGCATCATCCTCTGCATCAGATTCATCTGAAGAGATCAGCCCAATATGCAGGGCCTCATACATTTGATTACTCTTCTCCTCTTCTCTCACCACGTTCAATCTTTTGTCAAGTTTCTAAAAAGGGTCAATAAATTTATTATTTAGTTACTTTGGTAAATATTTTACATTCAAGCAAATCATAACTTGATGATTACTGTTAGTATTGCATACTGTGCACACTCATTCTGTAAGGTGGTTTATTATGTTTTTTTTTTAGATGCAACTGCATGTAAGTTTTCAAGATTTTCTGGTACCTGCAATTTTACTGGTTGTATACATTTATTGCAAAAAATATAGCTTTTGAAATACAGCTACAGAGAATCATATGTGTTGTAATATTGACAAACTTTATCATGAATAAAAGGATTAAGTGTTCATAGTATTATTGCTTGTAAACTTGTAATTTTTTCTTTTCTAATCACAACAAGCACAAAGTGATGCATGAGACACTCAAGCAGTCTGCAGACACCCATGATTGAGTGGAAATAGAAGAATGCCAAACCGTCCAGCAGGCAGCTGAGTGTACACTTAACTAGTTATGTTAAGTTAACAAATTTGGTTGTATGTATTGCACTATTATGTGATGTCATCACTTTAAATAACCAAAGGGTCAACTTGTGGTTTTTGGTTGAAAAAAATTACAGTGAAAGGGTTTAGTACTTTGTCTACAAAATAAGGGAGATCCATACCCTCTTCATTCTTTACCTTCTCTTCTGGTCCTGCTGGTAGCTCTCATAAGTTCCACTTTGTTCTTGTCTTCTTTTTTTTTCTTACACGATGCAAAGTTCTGAGAAATGGCATCTATAAAAAAGCATAACAATGGTCACTTTTTAACAAAATATCATGCTGAATTGGTTTGTCTCAAATTAGTTTAGAACAATAACCACTATTGGAAAAGGTGTATAGAAAACACAGTTTTACTAAATAAATTTCTCTGACTCATTTGTTGTGTTTTGTTAACGATCTTTTGATTCAAAGGGTTTAGTAAATGGTCAATATGAAATTATGAAGGTTTGCAAATATACAGCAGTTTTAATTACCAATGAGTGTCATAAAACCAACTGGCACTTCCAAAGTATTCACCTGCTGTCTGGCCAATCAAAACAGATTTAAACCGATCAGAACTCAAAGCAAACACATGTGACTGGCATCAAGCGTGGGAAAACATTTAACCATGTTCTTTTTGTTTCTGATACAGTCACGTGTTAAGCCGTAGCCCCTAATGTTAGTCAGCGGGTATAAAGTACAGGTCACATTCCACAGGTCAACAGACAGGTCACCTGGCTATAGATAAATATAGAAACCCAACAGTGTCTCCTAGCCCTAATCACTATCTAAAATTTTTTACAGATTAAGGAGAAACTGTTGGCTTAGTTACCAATCAATAAAACAGTGAACTGTACCTGTGACCTGTGGAATCTCGACTGCCAGTAAACAAACGCTGCATAAGTTTTGGCTTCCTTTACATTTCTTGGACTCTATAATTTTTTTTAGCCTCAAAAAGGCTTCTTTAGTGTAGACTTCTAAAGAAAAAGAAGACATCAATGCATTCAGGAGAATCTCTCCATGTGATAAAATGCTGTGCATGTCAATCCATGACAGTGTCCCTTTAAAAATACTTTTATGTTTAAAACCACTGCAACAAACATAACAACTGACACTGTTAAACACTCAACCTTAACCTGCTGAAACTGTAGTGGATTTATCCTGAACCTGAATTCTCCAAGAAAAAGTTGTTTTCCCTTGATTCGCTTCACTGTTCAATGTAATTTTCCCCTCTGGTTCAAACACATTTGAGGGATGGGATGGAAATGTCTTGGATGGCTGAATGATTCTTGGTGTGTGGGGAGGGGGTGACAATGATGCTGACGTGATAGTACAGGGGGGTCGCACCACTGAGATACTAGGGCCATTTATACGGGAGAAAATAAGACGCGTCTTATGTACAGTACCGGCCGGAGGGATTGCAGCATTACACGCGTGTAATGTGCGTGCAGTACACGCAGTTTACACGGACCTTACACTCACTTTACACGCACTGCCCACGCAAATACATTTTATGCGTGTAATTTTACACTCAGTGACTGCGTGTAAAATAACACACAGTCTCTCCCCGGAACTCACTCACCGCTCGTAAAAAGAACAAAACACTACCGTATTATTTGCTTCCTTGCCGGTGTTCTGTCATTGTCGTTCATCAAATGAGAGTTTTAAAGCGAACCCACTGTTTTACAAAAAGCATGAAGGATAGCTTGAAGTATTGCGCTCAATTTGTGGTATCGAAAACGGGATTAATTCGCAAACTTCGGAGTTGCATGACAAGGATAAGCGCGTGAAGTAAAAAAAGAAAGCCACAGATGAGACATAAGCGGCGCCCGATCGTCTAGACATTCGAAACGAACTGAGCTCGATTGACCAGGCTGTTCCTATATTTTTCTTGTAAAAAAAAAACATCCGTTGTGTTCATTATGAGCAGGCAAGCCAGCCCGGTTACCGAGAGCACCATTATTGTGAAGGAGATCATTACAAAATGTAAAGCAAAACATACGAGAACTTTTACTTGTTAAATGATAAAATGAAATCCGATCCATTGATAGAATTCGTTGCCTAGCACGTGACAAAAATTTGCCCTCGTCGGGTGACAAAAATTAGCACACGCTGTTGAAGGATGAGATGTTTATGATGTGGGGGAGATAAAACGAAACAAGATAAATGTATCATTTACAGCAAGCGAAAAGAATTTCACTCGAATTATAGCAGAGTGCCGCAAATTTTTGCTCGAACTTTCGCTCGAAATTTCGCGGAACTGTCGCGGAACGGTACAAAATTTTTAAACCATTGCGGAGTGCCGAAACGGACTCTCACAGCAGTTTTCCTGAAATAGTAGCGCAGAATTTTAGGTTATCCCTCGACAAGAGTAAGATGCTTTCTTTCAATCCTTAAGGTTCGTTTAATGATTGAGTGTTAAGAAGTAACATGGAAATTCGCTGTTTATTACGAGTTGTTTTGATTTCACGTTCCGTAGCACATCGATCGCTGCGTGTTTATAACTCTGTCGAATAACATGTACAGGCCTTGCGCACGGTATTGGTTACCAATCCCCAATTACTGACAATGTTCGACTTTTAGCCGTTATTTTTTTTTGCTGTGGAGGAATTGCCTAGAAAACTAAAACATAAAAGTTTCTCTATTGTGTCAACTATTTATTTTGATGTTTGTTTTGCTTTTCCCTTGCTTGGTCTGCGTGTAACAACACAGCAAAGTTAGCGGATTCATCAAAATTTTTGTCTGGGGCGTTACATTTTCATCCGAAACCATGCACTTTCGGTTTCGTTTCCAGCGTTTGTAGCGTTTAGAATTTGTTATCGTTCGTTTGGTTCGCGGCATCTATCGTTTGAAACGATTACAAGAAAGCGTTTGAAACGTTTCAAAGCCGGAGAAGGTTTCAAGCGTCTGAAGCGTTTCAAGCGTTCAAATGGTTTTGTGCGGTGGTGAGACTGTTGTGTGTTTCAGGAAAGCGATGCTTTTTCTCCGATTGAATTGCCACTCTGCGGTAAAAAAATCTTTTTTTGCAGAGTGTTTTTTAATTTCTTTGCGAAAGCGAAATCAGGCGGCTATAGTACGAGTCACACTCCCGAGGTCAACATGCGAGTTCCGAAACATGTCACGTGCTAGGCAACCGGGGTGATCATATTTCATCATTCGGCGGATTTGACGGCACTAAGATATTTTTTCGAGTATTTTTGCCGGCATTGTTTACCTATTTGCTACGATGAAAACACTAACTAACAGCGCTTGTTTAAAGCCAAACAAAAAAAGTAATTTTTGACTAAATTTCACGTTCTTGGAAAAGCCGGTTGAAAGCCGAACAGGAATTTGCATATTCCGTGATGTTTATCTGACCTTTGTGAGAAAATTCTGAAGTATTCGGTTAAAAAACAAAGCAAAAAATCAGCAAGGAAAATCTTGAATCTTGTCGTGGCATTTCGTTCTCACATGGGCGTCTTCATACAAGAAATAACCTCACCGGTCAAAAGAAAATAATTATTGCTCCTTTCATTTTCGATTCGAGTGTGTCATGATCAGATAACCTCCAGCCCTTCGAGCTGATCAATTACAAGTCTATTCAGTTTATGGTTATTCGAAAATAGAACTTTAGTCTATCCATTTACGTTAAACATTCTCCGAAATATTGATATCAGTGACTCTTGACGAATTCGCCGACAGGGACGTGCAAACTTTCCGAAAATTGCGACGTGAAAAGGTTTGAAACTCAGACGGACAACATAAAGACCCATCGTATGAACAGCTGGGGCCTCAATCAGAAATATATGACTTGCTTGAAAGCTTCCATTCATTCTATTCGAACGATTCAAACGAAGCAAGTCGAGTGCTATTTATAAACTATCGAAACGTTTCAAACGAAACGAACCAAACGAACCAAACTATCGATCAAACTATGCAAACGCTAGGCGAAACGCACGCTTTGCATTTTGACCCTTTTGTCGAAATTTAGCTTGAAAATTACCTATGTAACGCTGAAAAAATCACTTAAACTCTAAAACTATTTAGTTTCCGTTTATGAACTTTTTCGAGGGGATTGTTCAACTAATGTGCATCTCGATTTTCGTGGATTTGGGGTCAAATTTTTCGTAAAAGCAAAAATTGTCTCAAAAATCACAATCACGTTCACTTTTGTTTTTATCGCTAATTTTTGAGTACGGTTTTTTATTTTGTTCTTAACTCAAAATGGAAAGGAGTTTCAATGCTTTCTTTTTGCCAGCTAAATGCACATGAAATTTCATTTCCATTCCTGTTTTCAAACTATTACAGTTGTCCTGAAATCTTAAATTCTAGCTCATTATTTAGCGTTACATGTTTTGTAACGGAGTTGGTAACCAATACCGTGCGCAAGGCCTACAGCCATTTCGCAGTGTTGCGCGCTATATCTGAGACTTTTTGGCAAATTTGCGTGTATGAATAACAAAAGATCGCTCGTATGCCATGAGTACACGCAAAGCAATTTTTACACGCAATTTTTACACGAACATTACACGCAGTGTCCACGCAGTGCCCACGCAATACCCACTCAGTGTCCACTCAAATTACACGCGCATTACACGCATTTTACACGCGTGGACATGCTGCAATCCCTCCGGCCGGTACTGTAAGACGCGACTTAAATAAGACGCGAACTGATCGTATAAATGGTACAAAATAAGCGTTTGCGTCTTATTTAAGTCGCGTCTTACATAAGACGCGTCTTATCTTAGAACAGGGTTTTCAGCTGTTCTTATTTTGTCCGCGTCTTAATTAAGACGTGAACTTCCTCGTATAAATGGTTTCGCGTCCTAAATAAGACGTGAACTGCAAGTGTGCTTGCATAAAAACAACAGCAACATGAGCTTGTCTTATGATTAGATAGCGTAATTGGTTGCAAAGCTTTGCAAAAGATGGCCGGGAGAGTCAAAAGTGAATTCAGCACCTTCCTTCTTTAAGGGCCCATTGAAGTATCTCGTTGCTAAGGTACACGGTTGCTAACCAAGTGCAATTTCACTTCCGGTCAGCCCAAATTTTTTCGCGCGCTTTCTTCGGCGTCGGCCGGTCGCTGGCTCGTTCAAGTCGCCGGTAACCTTTTTTTGCTTCGTTGCAACAAATACAAGATCGAAAACCTTTTGTTTACATTTTTATTAATTGATTTTCGGAGGCACCCAACGAGCCAAATCAACCAAAAGCTGTGGAAAGGCATTTTTAAGTACCTAACGGTGTTTGAAGTCTGTTTTAAGTGATGTTTTTGTTAGCAAGAAAAATTTCATCTGTTCGGACTCCCTAGATGAAGTTTTAATTGCCCGAAAATGTTAGGGAACAAAATCTTCCTTTGAGAAAATTCAGGCTGAAATGAACTTTCCACGAACTTTCCTAGGGAATAATTTTCTTTCCGAAAATGTTAGCTGACGTTTTTAACTGCCAAAAACAGCAATTATGACCTTTCCGAAAACCTCAAGGGCCATTATTTCCCCATTGCGAATCTTTTAGGCCGAGTGCACTCTTTAATCGACACCGAATGCCCAAGGCGAACTACCCTCCACCGAACAGATATCTACCGAAACTTGTCGTTTGGTGCCCCTGAATTTTCTGCTTTACGTTTACAACATGTGTGTCGTACCTTTATTTTGAAACTTGAGTGTTCTGCTTGAAAATGTCATCCACGTACGGACGTAAACAGAAAGCCGCAGCGATGGTTGCATGTCGATGGGGAAATCTCGAAAAGGTGACAGTAAAAGATTTCCAGTGTCAGGTTGGAAATCGAAATCTCAAAGATGCGGAGACACAAACTGAAATTAGTACTGCGCTATCATCACCTGCAAACTTCAAAAGAAACTCTGTGTCCGCGGCCTTTTTTACCGTTCCGATCTTGCGATAAAACTGTGCGATCCTGTGAACCTGTGTCCGTGAACTGTCCTTCCGAACCTGAGAAACTCCATTGTTTAAATATAACACAAATAAACGAAGTTCTCCCAAGACAGCATGGAGCAAAAGACGGTGAGCATCCTTGAAAGCAGCTCTAGATCACAAGAATTTCATTCTTACATCAAAAATTAATGCTTACCACTTTAACCACTCGATAGAAAGCCTGACTGATAATGGTGAGCTCGAAACTTGATGGACAACTTCTCCTTACAACATCAGCCTCGCTTGAGAACCTAGTTAACAGTAATTTAAGTAATCTACAACACCGTGACTGTGAAAAAGAAAGTGAATTCGAATTTTGTTCGATAAAACAAAACACTGGCCACAATGCTTAGGCGCCAGGCCGCTGAAAATTCGCTCGCCACTTCCGGTGCCGCGAAAAAATTGACTTTTCTCCCCGAGAGATAATTGTAGTTGCTGGATTTTAAAACAATTCGAAAGAACATCATATTTTCTTGAAATTCAAGCATGGGTTTTGCGACAAAATGAAAAACAAAAAAATTATGCTCAAAAGAGTGGTCAAAGAAGCACATTTTCCATTCTCATTTTTTTATTTTTTATCATAAGCCAAAACGCATGCTTAAATTTCTTCAAAACGGCTTTTGTGTTGTTACTGTACAGAAAATGAGGGTAAAAGGTTTAAGCCATTTAGTTAAAATGCATTTTTCTGTTTCTGGTCACGTGACATTGGGCGTGGTCCGATGACGTCATGCACTGGACCATATTTGCCCCCCACGGGTATTGTCCAAATTTGGTCCAATTGAAGCATACATGTGCAGAGTTATAGCAAATTGATTTTTCCCTAGCAACGGCATCAAAAGATACTTTAATGGGCCCTTAACCTGCCATCAGTCGCACCAATCCGTATATCGCTTTCTTCCGACTCTTCTCGGATTTCTGTTGATTTCTTTGTATGCTACGGCGTGGTCTTCATAAGAAAAAAATCGCTGAGAAAGTCTCTTCTTAAAATAACAGGACAGCATGCTTTTGTTTCTTGCTACAGCGCTCCATCTTGGCGGGTAAGCGAGGCTGTATCAAAAATAAGACGCAAACCATTTATACGAGATCTTCGCGTCTTATGTAGGACGCGAAGGTATAAACGGCACAGTTCGCGTCCTATTTAAGTCGCGTCTTAGATAAGACGCGTCTTATTTCCTCCCGTATAAATGGCCCTACTGTCGCAACGAACAAAGGTGAAAAGGTGAGAAAAATGCTAGAGCCGGCGCGTAATTTGAAATTTCTTGAAAGAGAAGGGCTTCCAAAACCTCTCTTTTAAAAAAATACAATGTGGAATTGATCTAACTTGATGAAAAACTTATCAAACAATTCAGGGTTAACTTAACTTAGGACATTAAAGCTTTAACACCTACCGATAGATCGGGGTACCTAGTATTAAATCTTTCGTTTCTTCCCGGAGCTTGTTGGCGATGGCGTACGAGGAGAGACCTCGCAACTCCGCCTCATTTCAGCATCCAACTCAGCAATCTTCTCCTCCATAATTTTGAAGCCTTCTGTCATCTTACTCTCAATATTCTCAAGAACTTTGAAGACCGCATCAGCGAATTCACTTTGGTTGCCTTCCAAGATACGCAGTGATATCATTTACTTCTCCTAACTGCCTAGGGAGCTCCACATTGTCAGTCTGTTCTAACGTTTCTTTCACTTGTTCTGAACTCCGATCCCACTGTGTTTACCCGAGTCGCTGACTTACTGAAAATCGAACGTAGATCAAAAGCCACGGATAGAAATATGATGTCTTCGCTTCAACAACATAATAAACGATGTGATTGGCTAGTGAAATCGCGCCTAAGTTGTTATGATCAGCGGTCTGCTTTTCGGCGCCAAATCGAGCCAAACACACCAAACAGGAGAATTTTCCATACAATTTTCGATCTTTGCAACGGAGTTCTTTTCAAAATGCCGAAAATAAGTTCACCTCGAAAGCTGAAGAAAAGAAGTAGGCGTCTAATTCTGTGTTCTCGTTGTGGAAGTAGTTATTCTTACTCGGGATCAAGGTGTCATTCTTGTGGAGACGCCGTGATCAACAACGCTTCATCCGAACAAGAGGCCGACTTGGAGTCTCACACCAGTGCTGATGGCATAGGGCTGGAAGAGGAATCGGATCACGTGGAATCGGATACCAGCTGCCGCGAAAAGGTTGATACTGAGCCCCTCTTATCTTCAGACCTCCGTGGGAGATTAGCAGACTGGCTTACAAAACGTTTCAACGAGGAGGACTTAGCCCATTTCGATGATGATGATCCAGTGGCTAATGTCACTGACACTGTAGCTGGGGACTCTGTTACTGAGAACTGGGAGGGATCTGAAGATGACAGCGATCCAAGAGGTGATTTTGATGTGATGTGTTGCAGGTTTCTATTGCAGTGGAAGAGCTTATACATCTACCTGTAAGATGTGAACTAATTTAGAACAGTGTAATTGTTTAGTGTCAAAAAGGGAAATACATGTATGCTGAAACCTAATGGTTGATCAAGAGAAAATTTATTTTGAGAAGAGAAAAGGTGAAAGCAGGTACTGTCAACAGACATCATGTGGCTGTTCACTTTTTGTTTTTCATTCAAGATTCAGGCAGTAAAATTTAGTTACATTCAAACCCCCTATTAAATGGCCATCTATTAAACAGCCACCCCTATTGTAGGTGGCAAGTAACCAAAGTCCCAGTGGGGGTTCTTCGATTGTTTTAACCTCTTTTAAGCAGCCACTATCCATTTCCCTGAGGTTGGCAGCTTAATAGGGGTTGAACTGTAGTAATTTGTATATTTGACTTCAATCACTTGGTTAGAGTTGATTGTGCTAAGCATGACAACTTCACGCCGCTTTAAGTGTGTACCCCAAATTCTGGGGTCATTGAGCATTTATATATTCACGCTATTGTTCTTACACATCACTTATTCACAACGATGTTCTGCCGACAACACGGTATGTTTCCGAAGAGCGCAAGCTCTTTGATGTAGGTGAGATATTTTTCTTTTATTAACAGAGAAGAAATAAAACCCAAGGGACTAAGATGATATCTGCTTGATTGATTTTAAATTAATAGCATGTGTGCCACAGCTGGTGCCACCATTCTTGTCAATTTCAAACTTGAACCAGATATCGAAGGGAGGTTTTTATCAATTACCATAGAACAACCGGACAAATTGGTCAATATTTACGCTCCCAGCGAAAATCGCGTTCGAGTGAACAATTTCTTGAAGGCCGTAAACAGCCTTGGAAATTTGAGAGTAAAGATCGAAGATTCTACATAATCGCCTTTTTAACTTTACTGAGTCAAAATTTTGCTTGAGAGAGGGAGGGTTTCCTTTTTCAAAGTAAACACGGGAGTGCACGCGAATTGAATTCATGACTGCGGAGTATTATTTACCTTGGTACAAAGCAGCAGTTACAAAACTGGTTGCGTGTGGCAATGCGACTTTGGCGTTAAACATTTTTATTTGTTGATGTTTTTTTTACCTTATTTCGTTTCTGTTGCCTTTGCTTTAACATTCTCTGCGTAAAATCTTTTCGACTGATAGAACAAGGCAAGCAAATAATCGGAAAGATTACGTGCATCGAGCGTGATGAGCGTCAGGGGACGTGACAAGACACGGCAATTGGTCAATTCTAGACAGTTGACATGACAACCGGACAAAAATTGCGGTTTTCTTGCTCACGAAGCTTGCTTGATCAAAACATCCGTGTTTACTAAAAAGAGTCCGGAGAATTACGTAAATCATAGTAATGCCTCGACAGCCGTTTGACGATGGATGACTCTTTTGACCGATATACTTGGCCTGAAATCTTCTTAAACAAAACAAATGCGTTTTATTTCAGTTGTTAGACGATATACACGATAAAAAGCCTCAATTGATTGTTTATCTTGAAATAGAAACTTAAGTTACACGCCGCGATTGTCGGAATTAACGTGGCTGCATGGAGCAAAATTAACTCACTGAGTTATAAATAAAAAAATACAAATCAAGAATTTTTAATTTAATTTCTTTATTTAGCAAAGAAAGAAAAAGTCATCAGATACATATATATTCTGGGAGGAACAGATAACATGAAATGCGACACTGCTCCGAGTAAAACTTGACGGCGGCTTTGAATCGAACACTCAGTTGGCCTCAAAAAGAAAAGAATCCTAAATTAAATCTCTCCTCGAATGTTGTGGTCAAAGGAAAAGTTCAAATCCAGTAAGTGGCCTGAGCATTCACCACGCATCGGAACGTGTTCACGCATAAATTAATCATGGCCGCCGCTCTAGGAAAAAAAGTTCTAACGCGTTCTGTGACCAAAACAACTCGTTCAAGATCTCTTTTTAAGGCTCTCAATATGATCTGTATTCAAAAATACACAAGCTTAAGCTTACAAAACTTGAAAATACGTTGCGAAGAAGCCAAATCTATAAAATGTCTGCGGTGATTACTTCATAATCTTTCACATGTCGTGAACAAAAGGATACGTTCACAAGTCAGTTTACACATGGTCCCTTAATTGCAGTATTGTTCCAGTCTTTTGAAGTCTCTTTGAGGTCTCCATCCAAAATATCCCACCTTTTTCAAACCGAATAAAACCAAAATTATTCGAGACGCTTTCGGTACTACCGAAGGCAATGCCCAAAGGAATAAACTGAGCCTTCAAGCTACAACATCCAGCGGTATAAGCCATTTCAGAAAGACACACTTAAAGCGGCGTGAAGTTGTAATGGGACCTTTTATCATTTACTATACTAGGGACTTGCTCCTTTATCAGGGTAGAGAGACTTAATGTGTTATTGTATTTGCAGGCACCACCTGAAGGAAGTCCCACAGGAGGCTTGTGTCCTCAGGGAGGATACTGTCCACAGGGTGCCAAATCCCCCGAACCCTGCCCTATAGGACATTACAGTGGCACCAAAGGAAACAAGGAACCTGATGACTGCATCACTTGTGACCCTGGGTAGGCAAAGTGTGAAGAATGCCCAAACGAAGGGAAAATCTTAAGTTGAGGGCCTGATAAGTTCTTTCTCAGATCTCATGAGCAGTGCCTTGATGTTCTTTAGGATAATTCAAACAATGATCTATACCTCAAAAGATTGGAAGATGTGTGGCATATTTTATGATAGGAATCTACACAGGTTTTATTTCAAATGGGTGGTTTTCATGTGAGACAAAGAAATCGCTTACCATTCAATAAATGAAGTCAAGAAATTTATATATATTGTAGAAGAGTAATAAAATAAACAAAGTGCCAAAATTTTATGGCTGTGTGATGT
Source organism: Pachyseris speciosa (assembly GCA_016490735.1). Taxonomy (NCBI): domain Eukaryota; kingdom Metazoa; phylum Cnidaria; class Anthozoa; order Scleractinia; family Pachyseridae; genus Pachyseris; species Pachyseris speciosa. The sequence goes on from JAEMWC010000788.1 coordinate 383,980, forward strand.
TCCAAACTCAAGTTATTTGGCAAAGGATGCTGGGACACCAACATGGCAGCCACAAAGCAGTGGAAACATCTGGAGTTTACTTTGCCTCTCTGAAAACATTTTTGTCTTTGCTAAACTTGAAAACATTCACATAGATGCTCCTCTTAACATATTGGTTATTCAGAACACAAAAACAGGAGGCAGATCAATATTTTAGTGTACGTGACTTGTGTTGCACATTGTGGAAAATGTCCAAATTCAAACTGCTCTATTTTCAAAACAAAGTATGCTATTGAGCAGGCTACAGGCCAGCAGATATACAGTACCGCTCAAAAGTAAGTTACCAGTCGTGTCGCGTTTCTTGCGCTACGCGATTCGCGTTGCGCGCTACGCGAATCGCGTCGCGTGCTACGCAATTCGTGTCGCGCGAGAGTCACTAAAGCAGAAATTTTTGGCATAAATTTTGGGTGATTTTGCAACGTGACATCAATTAAATTCGCGTAACACTTTCCAAATGCAGCTATTGTTCTGTTGAATTTGAGACGTTCATACGTGTAGTTCACTTCTGTGCAAATAAATATAGCGTAATTGAGGTCATTACAAATCGAAAACTTGTAAACAAACCAACGAATGATCAATTGTGAATGATAAGCATAATTCGTTACTCCTGCTAGCGCTGAATTAAGTTGAATTTTTATCGGTTCTGTCGTCGATACGTTTAAATGGTCGTGTTTTCTAAATTCGATGAGGGCATAATCAAGAGCTAGTTCGGCACAAGTAAATGACTAATGACCGGCCGGGTTACTGCATATGCATTTTGCTTTCGGATCGCAAATTTGCATAAAACCGCAAAACCACTGTCTGTGTAATTTGAAACCTTCCACTCAATATGACCGAAAAATTCATGAGAAGCCAAGGAATAGAACCCGAAACAGAACGGAGTTTATTTTATTTCCTTCTTTGTGCACAAAAAAATTTTATCATGTAGAAATCTGAAGTTCATTCTGGCAACGGTGAAGACACATAAGTTTGGGTAGTTGTATGTGAAATGTTTTGTTTATTCGACACACCGATGCTCAATCGTATATTTTCTACTTCAAAAGACCGGAACACATTTTCCTGGCCATATCTTTGTAAACTTGTGCAGATTTCAATCCAGTAGAGTTTGTCCTTGGAAAAAAGATTTGCCGAAGAGTAAGTAGTTTGGAAGCCTCGCACGTGCTCCGCTTAATTACGCGGTCTTCTTATCTACGGCTCAATCTGTTTTTAATTTGCCGCTTCAAACTCCGTGCCAACTCGCCAACATTTTCAATTATTTAAATGGCTAGTTGTCAAGAATCAGATAAAGAGAAAACTAACAAAAAGTATCAAGCATCAGTCATGGCTCATGGACGAGCCGAAAAATTGGAGGTGTTATGTACAGTGTAGGAAGATTGAATGCGGCGCGATGACGGTAGAATTCCTCGGAATGTCTCCACTTCAAAAGACTGAAAAGCATGTTCATGTATATCATATTGTGTATGTAGGTTTTTTAAAGTTATTAATATGTCGACCTCAGTCTATCAAAGTTTCGAGGAGAAAACAGTTTGACACCGAATTTGGAAGCAAAGCACACTCTGCCCTTCTCCGGCGATGATTGATCAATTACGCATATTCATTTCTTCTTAGCGGGCTTTTGCGAACACTGGAAATTGACTATTGAAATCGACTATTGTTGCTTACAATGGGCATATTAAATGGTGAGAGAGCTTCAAGTCAATATACTTACAGTTTCCAGGACATCGCGCGCTACGCAAATCGTGTAGCGCGCGATGAGAATCGCGTAGCGCGCGACTCGATTCGTGTCGCGCGCGAGGGTGGTAACTTTTGAGCGGTACTGTATCTAAAGGCTACGCTACAGGTCAGCAGATATATCTTTAAAATCTCTTTTACCTGATGAAGGTAAAAACTCAAAATTTGTAATTTTAATTTTTTCTGACCTCACATGAAAGCCAAAAATAGTGGCAGGAATGCAAGTAAATTCTGCTTGGCTCATGCCTTGCAACAAAATGTTGTATGTTACATGCCACTTTTGAAACGTGCCATGTAAAGAATTTATGGAGCCAGCCATTTAATATGGTGCATTTACAGTGACAAGCTTACCAACCAGTCAATTTGGTCAAGTTTGTCAAACAAAATGGCATATATGTGATAATGAATATATGATTTTCATATTATTTGAACTGCAGATTAAAGAATGAATATGTGAACAATCATCACAGTTGTGAACACTACTTAACCCATTGACTACCAGCCGTTTTTACGTTTTCAGAGTGATTTTCCACCTATAAACAATCCATAGTATTTCATGACTTTTATTGAAACTACTATGGAAAAGTGGTGCTGTCCGAAGGCACTGGAGGCTCAAGGTTTCTGAAGATGTCATAGTAGCTATTTTTCATCCATGGAACTACAACAACGGCCCAAGTTCGGTTTGCTTGTGATTTTTGCTAAGTTTACAACCATTTTTCATCTTTAGTGGCTGCCTGATGAGCATCATTAAACATGGTGGTAGCTAAGAGTCCATTTTCTCAAAGAATCGAGCAAGGTGATGTACTTGGTTGTTGAATTTGGCTTGTTACTTGATGAACTGGGAATTTGGCCGGTCGGACACTTTGATGAATTGACACTTTGATGAATTTCTCGACCTACTGCCACATATTTTGGAATTTGTGAGCACTGAAGATGACCACAAGCAGGAATTTTTGGCGGTAAGTCAGAGTGACTGTAGACTTAGTTTATATGTGAAAGAACTGGGGAAGGAAGGCGTGCTGTCAAAAATTCTCGTCATTTCCCAGCATGCAGTGTAGTCAAGATGTTGAAAATGGTGGAAAGGCCCGAATGCACTGGAACAAAAGGCTGTATCCACACTCGGGAGAAGAATATGAACAAAAAAGTCATTTCTAAGCTAGAACAAGGACTGAATTTTGTTATGATGGTTAAAGTTTGGTTTTTCGACGATGATTTCTTTTAAAAACGTAAAGGCAAAAAGGGGCATTTTCGTCGTTTCTCTTTGACATTAAAAGTGGTCAGTTTTGTTCTTGTCCAAACTCAAAAGGCCATACATGTATTTGGTAAAAGTTGCTTTGTTTCTTGCATTTATTGGATATCCAAATTTAAAGGACATTCCATTTCGTGCTCACAACTGACAGTTAAGGCAATATTCGTGCGATTGAGAAAGTTGCAATGTTTTGAAGCATGGGAGTCTTGTGCGGCCGGTTTTGGCTGGCATGGGCGCCAATGGGTTAAGCAGCAGTGAAAATAAAGGCTGAGTACAAGCATGAATTTTTTTCAGGCTTTATTTTCACTGCTGCTTAAGTAGTGTTCACAACTGCGATGATCGTTCACATATTCAAAATGACATATGCCGAAGTGAAGTGGACATGAGTAGCACAAGTCCTCTCTATTGCATTTCTAGACTGTCTGTTTTCTGTGTTTTCAGGTACTATTGTGCTGGTGACACAAATCCTGAACCCACTGGTCCATGTTCACCAGGACACTACTGCACTGGTGGGGCATTTACACCAACCCAGCATACAGTCATGTATCACACCCAAAGGTCACTTCTTTTCATGGGCTGCTTCTTCCCCTGTCCAGTGCCCTGTCGGAACTTATCAGGAGGTACTATATATGTCTTGCTAACAAAAACAAAAAAGTTTGGGCTAGCACATTGCACATGCATGTACACCATGTTTTGACTTGCTGCAGGAGCGTACATACATTTTCAACACTCAAACTTTTATTGTTGTACATTTGAACATGTTTGTTTTTGCACACAGAGAAGTTATTTAATAGCACACTGATTGGAAACATTTTCTTGGAAAGCCAAGTGGTGTTAAAAGTTCATTAGACTTGGCTTATTTCAAGGTGACTGCATGTCATAGGTGGAATCGTGGACAAAACTATATATAAGTCACAAGCCAAACAGTACAATACAATACAACTTACAACACAATAATTAATTGACAACTCCCCATGGGGGCTTTTAAGTGACAATAGCAATAACAATAAGACATAAATAATAAAAAGACAATTAAAAAAGGAATTAAAAACTAACTAGAAAGACGAGATATAGTCTTATCGTAAGAGTCTTTTAAAAGATACTTTCTTAAATTGCGCTTAAAATTATTTAGACATTGGCTAAGCTTGATTTCGGCTGGTAAATTGTACCATAAATTAACATTTCTATAAGAAAAGGATTGCTGCCCTTTTTTAGTTTTAAATAATGGAATATTCAATTGTTGCGATCTTCTAGTCACCCGCCCACTTACATCACCTCTAGAAATGACTTTGTTACTTAGATACTCTGGAGCCATGCCCGCCATACATTTAAATGCCATAGCTGCATCTCTAGAATATAACTCAACTTTGCCCCCCCCCCCCCCCCCACACACACACACACACACACACACTCCCAAATCAATTCTGTGTTAGTGCGCAAAGTAGGCGTAGCAAGGAAAAAAGCAAGGAGAGGGGCTCCTAAAACAGGCAGCATTTGTGCCATACATCAACATTGAAGAGAGAGAGGGGGCAGCGAAAACCTTTTTTTACCGGTAAGTGTGCTATTTTCTCAAGGCAGGTTTGTCCAAGATTGTGGGTTCACTAAACTAACACAACTGTACAGGATGTAATTATTTCTTAAATCATGATTAATTTTACAAGATCAACTTAGATTAGGGAGCCAAACCAGTAACCAATTACCAGAAACCAGCTGTATCTGCCCTACTAGATTGTTTTGACAATCAAACACTTCTCTCTGTTCTCTCCTTCAGACTGATCGCGCAGAGCAATGTACTAACTGCACAGAGAAAAACTTCTGTGATGAAATGGGGCTTGAATTTCCAAAGACTTGTATTTCAGGCCATTACTGTCCACCAAACAGCATCAAACCCACAGCATGTCCACCAGTAAGTATGCTTAAAGTTGTAACAAGTTTTTGTGATAACATAGCACATCAGTGGTACAAATTCTGCTCAGTAACTTTTGTTGAGAGGGTCTCTCTCAAGGAGTCAGCACATCACATGTATGAACAGGAACACACATCTGTGTTTTTATTTGTTCATTCCATTGTTTTTGCCCTGTTAATTGGGGCTCCCTTCAGTGCCAACCTTCTTGTTCAGTTTTGCTTGAGTAGCATTTCTTTTGTCTTGTACTTTGTCACTGCTCAAGCACTTAGCACTTAGCTGTTCCTACATACAAAGGCCACTTCTTCCTCCAACCTTACTTGTACCACCATCATGGCCTCAGTCAAGCTCACTTCTGTCAGGTGCTGTCATTGAATTGTGTTCTTGCTCGTCATTGCCTTTGCTTTCCCAGTAGATTTTCCAGTGCTGTATTCTTCACCATGTATATATGTCAATGGAACTAAGGATATTCCTTGTGTTTTTTTCCAGGGGACCTATAACCCAAATGGAGGCACAGCCACCATACAGTCTTGTCTTCCATGTGATTCAGGCTCCTTTTGCAAGCAACCAGAACTGAATGCAACTGAAGGAGAATGCTTTGCTGAGTACTATTGTTTGGAATCTTCACCAAGCCCAACACCTGTAAGTTGTTTCACATCTCCCAGTTTTATTCCAGTCAGTTCTGTTTTGTGTTGTTGTTGTTGTTGTTGTTGTTTTGTGTTACTCTCCTTTTTGCAACCATATTGATTGCTTCTAGTATAAAATATTTGAATGGTGACTAACAAGAGCACCCGGCACTAAATAATTTATAAGTCAATTCTGCCAGTGTCCTTCTTCCCTGGGATCAGAGAGCATTTGTTCACATTGTCCTTGTGAAGTCCTAGGGAGCTGGTGTTTGTTAGTTAGCAAAGTTTAAGGCTCTGGCATTTGTCAAACCTAGGGCATTAAATATCCCTGCCTTGTTACCATGAAAAATCTGAGAAGTTCATCTAGAAAATATGTCTTGTGTTTTGATTAAAATAACTAAATTGACTTTGTTTAACGAGGGTAACACTTACAGTACAGCTCAAAGGTATTTGACCAACGCACACGCAAAACACACGCACGTTTTTTGCATTAACGCATTTGCGTTAACGCGTTTGAAAGCGCGTTATTGAAGGGCGCTTTCTCTTTTGTTATTCAGTGCTTGAGTTTCCTTTGTCCAACATTGTTTCCACAAACAAAAGAAATAAGCCAAAATAAGCAAACTGCGGCCAGAAATAGGACTGGAAATGCTACAATTGTATTTCTCTTCATGTTTATTCGACGACAACATTCGCTTAATTCGTGCCAGTTCCAAAACTCTGACGTTAACAGATGTATCCCTTGTTTGGCCAGACTTTTCAATTTTTCGTTCGTTTGCGACTTTTACAATGTTGTTTGTAGATTCTACTACAAAACTTCGTTTTTCTCGAACGAAATATTTTAATCCTTCACGTGGTTTCCATGAAAATATCCCAGCGACATCGTTGTCTGCTATTCATGGCGAAACATTACTGGCGGCAGTGTAACGCAACTTTGCGCGTCTTTCGCTTTTTGATATCGCTTTTTGGCCGGTTCATGGCAGACAGTGCTACAGTAACTGCGAACAATACCACAACCAGTTGCCATTTTCATTCCGAGAAAGTTCGCTTGCCTTCCATGTTAACAAAATACTTCTAAATTTTCGCACAAAGGCTGACTAAACACGATAAACATTGATTTGCAAATCGCTACATTCGGCTAGCTTTCAACGAGCTTTTGGAGAACATGACATGGACTCAAAAACCACTTCTTTTGTTTGGCTTAAGCACTGTTCATCAGTGTTAACATACTGGCAAAGAAATTTCACAACTTTGCTCTCAAACGTGACCGCAAACTTGAGCGAGTGACATATGATCACCTCGGTTGCCTAGCACGTGACATAAATCTGCCACTGATAAAATATTTTCTACCAGATGTTTGTTCAGATAAAGCGGCAAAAATTATCTTGATTCTTGTAGACGTAGTTTGTTTCATAGTTTGAATTTGGCTTGAAATAAAGGGAATCGATGCCATAAAATTATAGAATGAGACGATGATTCATTGAAACATCGGGTCAAAGCTCTCGGTAAAACAAACATGTATATGTGAACAAATTACACCAAAGTGACCAAACAAGCAACAAACTCCTTACTTTAAGCAAAAAACTATAATCAGTATGAAATACTCGAGTTTTGCCACGTATCAAATAACACACCATGCGCTCTTCATTTATCACTTCAAATCTATGCAAATTTGTGCTGAAAATTTGGCGGCGTTGTTTACATTTGGTGCGGCCATTTCGACTCTTTATGAAATGTACTTGAAATCCTTGAAAACATGGTAGCCGTATGCAAAAAGGGCCTACGTCATAAACTATAAAAGAATCGATGGCATCAGAATTATGAACAGTTAAGTACGTCGCGATGATCATTTACGCAAGCCGCCGGGAAATTTTTTATAGTCGCTTTCTCCCCGGTTTAATGCTTTGGTAGTTTGTTTTGTAAATGCAGTCGCTTGATGAAAATATCATGGTTTACTTAGAAATCGGATAAATTCTTCGAGTTTCCTGATTTAGACTGAACTGTATTTCTTTATTGGAGCTTTGAAAAATGACAAAAGTTGCCGTGTTATCGAACAATGAACCAAGAACAATACGCCAGCTCATACATACTAATGAGTTGTGCTTCAAGCGCGCTTTTGAAGCACGTTAGATAAACAGACTCGCGTTAACGCATTTCTAACTAACTCGTTTGAAGCGCGTTAACGTGGACGCTTACATTTGTACCTTTGAGCTGTACTTTAACAATAATTCAACAGACAAATGTGTGGCCCTCAAAATTCCAGATCGAGTTGGAATTTGGAAATGTTGGTTTTTAGGTGAGGGCATAACTGGAGTGCCCAGAGAAAAACCTTTCAGAGCAAGGACGAGAACCAACAACAAACTCAACCCACATATGACACCGAGTCTGGGAATGAAACCCAGGCCACATTGGTGGGAGGCGAGCGCTCTCACCACTGTGCCATCCTTGCTCCCCTGATTGGTGGAGGTACGTGTGGCACTGGTAGAGATTCTCTCCATAATAAGGACTGCAGGATTGTGGCTAGCTCTTGCTGTTGTTGAATTAATTACTACACTTTATTATATGACTGGCTCGTTCAGCTGTCAAGATGAATCAATTCTCCTGCTGTGATTGGCTACCCGTGAGGTCACGATGAAGCCATCTTGACCGCTCGGGATAGCCCGTTCGTCCTGCGTTTTACTGTCTTTTAATGGTGTCCTTTGAGTCATATAATAAATCCTTTATTGACCACGCTTGTTTGGTCAAGATGGCAGGATATTGGCCTCATTCTTTTTTTGCGTGTTTATGAACCTCAACTTCATCTTGGTCCATAAACACGCAAAAAAAGCACTTGGCCAATATCCCGCCATCTTGACCTCACACTTGGCCAATAACCAATATGTATAATCTTTTCAGAGTAATGGTTCCCTCTTCACAAACATCACATATGGTGGTATTTGCCCTGCTGGGTACTACTGCCAAATTGGCACTCAACATCCGTACCAGTATCCCTGTCCTAATGGTACGTACAGTAACAGGACTGGTCTTGAAAGAGAAGATTAATGTATTTCATGTGATCCTGGGAGATCCTGCACAGGAGAAGGCCTAACAGGACCCAATGGAGTTTGCCAAGATGGCTACTTTTGTGTGCGCAGGGCGAAGACACCTCAGCCACTTGACGGTGTCACTGGGAACATATGTCCAACTGGTTACCACTGCCCGACTGGAAGTGCTACCTTTAAACAATGTGTGCCAGGAACTTACAGGTATCTTAAATAGACATAATCATTGGGGGTGCTCAGTGGTTAATTTGAGACGGTGAGATCATGAATGTGCCACTTTGTATGTGCACCTGTGATGGTTTTAGGCTTGAAAAGTACTTGAGACACCAAAACGGCTTTGCTAGAAGTTTAGAAGTTTAGAAGTTTTTTGCACTATTTACAAACCTTTTTACATTAAAGTACATTACATGGATAGAGAGAGATAAGGCAGCAAACTAAATTACACAAGTGATAAAAAAGCAAATGTGTGCAGTGACCAAAGTAGCTTAGGCTTTCGAGTTGGTCACTGCCACGGACAATTAATTGACATGAACATGAACATGTACATAGATATTTAAAGAACAAAGAAGGTAAAAGTGCAATAGGCTATATAAATGATACATATTACATAATAGAAAAAACATACATTGGTTAATATTAATAATAATAATAATAATAATAATAATAATAATAATAATAATAATAAACTAACAGGCTATAGGTAGACTACATTTAAGAGACAGATTGAGGCTGCAAGATCCACGAAATGTGGCTTTAATTTTTTTGAGATGCTTAGTTTATGAAAGACCATTTGTCAAACCTTTGATTGGCATACTTACAGAATATGCTAATGTACAACATTTTACTGTAGAATTGATTTCAAAGACTTGGAAGAAAACCCTTCTAATTTACTTCACTTTGTTTTTCTTGTTTTATGCCCATCATGGCCTGTCAGTTTTGTAATTACCTGACTGTTGTTACACTCATGGTTTTGTTTTCTTCTCAGCAATGTGACTGGTCTTGAAGCATGTCTAACCTGTCCAGCACGTTTCTACTGTGAAGGACATGAAGGAGATAGCAAGACACCCATTCCTTGTCCAAGAGGTCATTACTGTCCAGAAGGAACGGACAAATCAATTCCAAAATGTCCACCTGGAACACACAACCCTCAGGTTAGCTTGTAGACTATAGAGAACTCACTGTCAAGGTTCCAAGAAGTAGTAAATTGCTTTGATGAACCACACGACATTTGTGAAGTTCATGTTTTAATGAAAACATGTACATGTAGTTCATGTTTTAACGAAAACATGTTTTGGATGAGACATCATCCATCGTCAGTTGTACAGTGCAGAATAAAATGAAAATGAGCAATAAATAGTTAACAAGGTGAGATATTAACAAGAATAATTAAGGGTAAAGAAACTATTTATACTAATAAAGGAGACTAATTAATAAGAAAGGGATAAATTAAGGTGTTTGACCTGCTGCTACGAAGCCGTAATGGTAATGATAATAATAATAATAATAATAATAATAATAATGATAATAACATAAGGAGAAAGATGTTACAAAGGACAGACAGGGAGCAGTTTACAAGATCGAATGCTGCGACTGTCAGGCCACTTATATTGGTGAGACTGGCAGACATTTGAATGTAAGACTGACTGAACACAAAAGAGTGATGAGAAATGGTGACACCAACAATAACATTATATTGCTGAGCACCATTTACTGACAAACCACACAATCGACTGGGGCTCTGCTAAATGCATTACCTACTGTACTAACTACCACCAACAGATCGCACTGGAAAGTTGTTTTTTTTTCTGCCAACAACTTCCTGCACCTTGCAGACGACTTATTGACAATATCAGCAACAGACAAACAATAGACAAACCGACATTTGACTAAAACGATGGATTGAAACGCACCAATCATGGTTTAGAGTCTTCACAGCCAATAACATCATGGCTTAACAGAGAGATGACCAATAAAATCACAACTTTGTTGACCAATCACATCAACAACCAGAGTACTTATACCATCTCCTGACGTTACACAATCCACTTGACCCTGATGATGACTTCGGCTCAGGTTGTCAAAACATCAGTCAATGTCGCCACAGACAGTTGAGAAGTTAGAGAAGTACCAACTATTGAAAGATGAAATCCCAAAAAGGCTGGCATATGCGAAAAGTTATTGTAGTGCCTGTTGTTATTTGGGCCCTTGGAGCCATATCAGTCAAATACATGAAGCAAGTCGGCATGAATGTGAGGTTAGAAGTGATCCAGAAAACAGCATTGTCTGGGACAGCAAAGATACTAAGGGCCAACCAGGGAGATATGTGTGGGAATACAAAGAGATTGATGGGATTTTTTGCCCGAGGGTAGGGAAATTCTAGGCATTGTTTTACGAGCAAAGATTAGGGGGTGGGGAAATTGACAAGTTTGTAAAGGATGTCAGGAGGATTTTCTGCTGAGAGACACCTCACCCAGGGGACTTTGTCTTGCAAGATTCCCTGACCCAGCAGGGAAATTCCTCAAGTTTGCTTGACTGATTTACAATCCCCCTGGTTAGCCCAGGGGTCAACCCCACAGGGACCCATAGTGACTTGTTGTAACCTGCTCCCAAGGACTATAAACCAGGCCGAATATCCTGCCTGAGTCTATAAGGAATGGACATGACAATAACAATAACAATAATAATAATAAGCTGAGTCATTTTGTTACAAGTATTTTAAAGCTTCACGTTAAACATGTTTTTAAGCCTTTTTCACAAGAAATTGAATAGGAAAATTATATTTAAATTGCTGAAAGTGTATATAAAATTTAAGAGTGCGTAAGAAGTTGAAGTTGATTTTTATTGACATGCTATTAAATAAATACAGAATTACCTGACCCGCACATAGCATAGCTAATCTAGGTTGACCAGGAAATAAGGAAAGATGAAAGACTGCTAATAAACATTTATTGTAAAGCGCCATTGGACATTGCTGGAAATGGTGCTATCTAAATAAGGTCTTATTATTATTATTATTGTTGTTGTTGTTGTGGTTGTTATTATTAAATTACTATTATTGTTATTATTATTATTATTATTATTATTATTAGTTAGCTTGCTGCCTAGCTTGCATGGAAGGTGGGTGCCTGGGGTATCCAGGGGCTTCCACTGTGGCCAGCCAGCCCCTAGATAAAATACCATACCGTCCCCATGGCTGGCACCCCATTCCAGGCACTCATTAACACCTTGAAGAGAACATACATGTAATCCAGCCCTATGCAGAGCTTGAAGAAAGCTCTTCATTTCCAAGACGCTTGAGGTTATTGAAGGGAGGCAGTACCGTGAAAGAGGTCTTCTCCACATCTCCGATCAAGCCTACCTGTTCTTCCTTGAATTAGAGCAAAAGAGAGTAGCAGTACTCAATAAGCAAATTTTGAAAAGGGCGCGGGAGGATACAGTGGAATTGGCCTTAACAGAACTCCAAGATGATAAAGAAAAGCCTGTGTACTGCCTTGCATATTTATTATCGTTAGGAAACCTGAACGGCGAAAATCCGGCTAAAATCGCTAAAAACCAGCCTAAAAACTACCAGACAGTAAAGAGTACAGCATTGTATCGAGGTAAGTTGATTTTATTAAGAAAGTGTGATATTTCCTGTTTGTTTCCCGTACAAATTAAAACTTTTTATTACAGTCAGTAACACAACAACGTGTTTACGCGTCACCATTGTTGAGCTTGGGAAGCCTGTGGTAGAACCCTAGTGGACCTTGTGCCCCAGGCTACTTCTGTGTTCATGCTGCCTGGTCAGACAGACCTCAAGACTATGACAACTTCACATTGGGTTACTGTCTGTGTCCTGCAAACTCTACTGGAGGGGAATGTCAGGAAGGGTTCTTCTGCCAGAAGGTTCGCATGAACCTATTGCCTGCACAGGAGGGTATTACTGCGAGGGGAAAGGAAAGGATGCAGTCACTGCACAGTGTGACCCAGGTTGGTTCTGTACGCGTGGAGCTAAGGTGCCACGACCATCTGATGGGATCAACGGGAATATATGCCTGCAAGGATGGTATTGCCTCAAGGGTGCAAAAGTGCCAAGACTCTGCCCAATAGGAACATTTTCAAATAACACAGGGCTTAGCCATGAGGGCAACTGTACTGCTTGTACCCAGGGTCCTACTGTGAGACTGAAGGGTTAACCAAACCAACTGGGCTCTGTTCAGCTAAATTTTTCTGTCCTACTGGAGAACCTAGTGATGAGCGGAAGCCTTGCACAGTGGGACATTTCTGTCCTGAAGGGATTCCAGCACCAGTCAAGTGTCCATCTGGAACCTACCAGGATGAAGCACAACAAGACTCGTGTAAAGAATGCCCAGCTGGGTATTACTGTGACAACAAAGATGATCTCAGTAACTTTATATCATATTTGTGTCCCAATGGCTACTACTGTCCCAATGGAACAAGATATGCAACTGAGTTTGGTTGTCCAAATGGAACGCATGGAAATGGAACACAGCTGTTCCACCCTGATCAGTGCGTCAAATGTCCACCTGGAAAATTCTGCTATGGTAAGGACAACAACAAAAGCAGCAAAACAACTTCTTACCAAATGCACTTTAGCCTTTCTAATCATAATGCCAATTTTTGTTGATAATTCTTGGGGGGGGGGGGGGGGGGGAATACTCCCATAAATTTGTGAAGGGTCTTAAACCCTAACCCTGTTTAAGGATGGAGCAAACGAAAATGGATACCCTATTTAAGGCCCAAAAAACGACAACAACTCAGTCATCCAAGACATGCACAGGAAGACACAAAATAGTGAAGACCACCACTGGCATTACCAATATTTCTTTGAACATCCTCCCACCCTTGTTTAAACACCCCACTTGCATGAAATACTATAACTACACCACCTGTTTATAAGAATAGAACCTTCTCTCATGTCTCACAAAACATGGCTGAAAAGGAAACCACAAGCCACAGAAGCCATTCGATGTCACAATAATCATTTATTATTTGATCAATACAGGTTCATCACCGACATTCACTGGAGATTGCCAAGAAGGCTATTATTGTCGACTTGGTTCCCACACTAGTACTCCTACTCCAGTGGATGGTTTCACTGGTGAAGAATGCCCCGTTGGCCATTACTGTGTGAGAGGCACTGTTGCTCCAGAGAATTGTCCCCCAGGAACGTTTTCCAACACCCTTGGGCTGAGGAACATCCACGAGTGTACAAATTGTGCAGTGGGTCAGTTTTGCAATGGAAGTGCTCTCACAGCGCCAAGTGGAGATTGTTGGCCAAGGTATTATTGTCGTGGCAGGGCAGCGCATCCTGCACCACAGGATGGTGTAACTGGAGGAAACTGTACCCCAGGGCACTACTGTCCTGGAAGAACACCAGAACCTATCCCATGTGAGGTATGTTACGGTTAAGGTATTAGCCTCTTGTTCACCCAAACAGTTTTGTGTGCTTGTGTTTAATTCAATTGGTTCATTCGTCAGTGTGTGTTCATCGAGATATGAAACATGTGGGAAGTCTGGAGAGCAGAAAAGATGCGTAAGCATTACTAAGAGCAACTGTAGCTTCTTGAGTGCTCTCCAAACTTCCCAAGTGCTTCATATCTCGATGAACGCATGCTGGCGCATGAGAGCCAATCATTTTATAACATTTTCAACAACTTACTTTAACCCAGATGTCATCAGTGTGCATAATGGGAATATGAAGCACACTCGTGTAATTGATTCCACAAATTTACTTGCTATGTTATAATTTTATTTTCTACCTAGCTAGTAAAACTCTTCTTGAAATATTCACATGAATAAAGGGAAAAGTTAAATGGAACCTCTAGACATGAAACATAGCCATAGTTGTGTAACTGTTTATTGGTATCTTACTGCTGTTCTTTCTTTTTTGTTTACACAAGGATGGAACATACATGAAGGACCCTTTGGCTGATGCCTGCTTAGACTGTCCTGCTGGGTTTTTCTGTGTGAATGACAAGAGTCAGGACCCAGAGCCATGCCCACAGGGGTTCTATTGCCCTGTTAAGACTGGCTTTGACTGGAAATTCTGTCCCAAGGGAACCTATGGTGACAGGCCTGGTCTGTCTAATGTAACTAGTAAGTGTCTTATTAAGTCTAGCAGTGCCACTTCAAGGACCAGTATAGGGTCAACCAACAGAGGCTTTTGTAGGGACAAGTGGTCAGCCCATGGCTCAGTCTCTACCCAACCAATAGCTGTTTAGCAGCACAGACCACAATGCTGGGAACTACATTCTTTACTCTTTGTGATGAGTGTATTGTTTCTTGAGGTGCTACAAAAGCTGAAAATACTGCGTAATTAGTCTTATCAGAATGCTCAGACACATAGTTTCACACACAGACCCTAAAGCAAGAACTACCCTGTACAGTGCAGTAGGAGAGTTTTGATTATTTGTTCTCATGACATATGTTTAGTTTCTCTTCCTCTCAGGGTGTAAAGCTCAAAGCTTCTAGCTGCAGTGCAGCAAAACATAGCAACATTACCAATATTAGAAGTCTTGTCAAATAACTTATTTGAATGGCCATAGGTTAAGATTGCAAACTCCAAACTTAAAACTGTCTTGTTCATATTACCATCTTTACCATCACTATTATACATGCCACACATCACAATGACAAAATTGAAATTGTTCATATTTACCTCCTTTAGGTTGCAGACCCTGTGACTCTGGTAAATTCTGTGCCCATGAGAATGCAACTACCGTGACTGGAAACTGTAATGCTGGTTACTTCTGCCGCCGTGGTGCAAAATCAGCAACACCAAGTGCGAGCGCAGATTCAGGGCCTTGCCCAGAAGGACATTACTGCCCTGCTGGCACAGGGGAACCAAAGGAATGTCCAAAGGGAACTTACTCCAATGTGCAATTCCTAGAAAATGAGTATCATCAGTGTCAAAACTGCACAGAAGGGAATTACTGTGGAGAGCTGGGACTCAGAAGTGTTTCTGGACCTTGTGACGCAGGATTCTATTGTCTGAAAGGATCGAAAGTTCCTAACCCACCAAATGTTACCGAGTCTGGTGGACCATGCCCTGTTGGGCATTATTGCCCTAGAGGAACCTCTTATCCTTTGGGCTGTGAGGCTGGGACATACAATGATCGCACGGGCCAATCGAACTGCTCCGCATGCTGTGCAGGGTACTATTGTCCATCAAACTCAACAGCTTGTGTCCTGGAATGCCCATTGGGTCATTACTGTCCTTCAGGAACTGAATCACGTCTTGATAACCCCTGCCCCAAGGGTTACTTCAACAATGAAACAAGAAGACAAAGCATGAGGTAAACGTTTTTCACACTTGTGCATTCTGTGAGCCAGACTGCAACTTGTTCCTTATTTTTCCTAGGGAAATGCAGGAGCATGTGCAAAAATTGCCTCCCACAGGGAGGTGTGACAGGCAGGGAATAGGGCAATTTTTGTGTTAAAAGGGTTTAGTTATTTCCACAGTCTCGATGAAATCTATGGTTGTTGAAAGAGCTGTTTAATGGAATTTTGGGGTTTTGTATTGAATAACACGTTTCATGATGCTCTCTTTGTTCTATGTATGTACATTTGCACAGTTGTCTGCTGTCTTTTTTTCCAGTTTTCCAACTGAAATTTTAATGTGTGCCAATTGATCCTTCTCAGAGTTCTGTTTCTAAAGAAGTCGAGGTGCTGTGTTGGTGGTGGGACCACTAGCCGTTCAGCAGTATAAGAACTAGCTCTCAAAACGTCAGCTATCATTTCATCTTGGTGGGCAATTGTCTTATCGATTCAGTTGGTAAAATTTCTTTTAGGAGGTATTGGTTCCAGGCAGGAAGATTTGCCATAATGGATAGACCTTATACGTTGATATGTTGAACCTTTTATTTCACAGTGATTGCACTCCATGTCTTCCTGGCAAGTTCTGGGACAAAGCAGGCCTTGAAAAACCCACTGGCGATTGTGCAGGAGGTTGGTATTGTATACGTGGGGCTTGGTCTGCTAAACCAGCTGATGTTGGTGTTCTTGGATATTGTAATTCTACCAATGGAACGGGATGCTTCTGTCCGAATATAACAACAGGAGGAGTGTGCCAACCAGGATTCTACTGTCCAAATGGCTCTCGTGAACCACAACCATGTTTGAGAGGTAACTTTTTGATGATGATGATGATGGTGATGATGGTTATGGTGGTGGTGGTGGTGATGTAGTCACTTCGGATATAAGATTGTGACGTGGCGACTGCTCACTTCTAGTCTTCAACAGGTGATGAAGTCAAATAATAGCAGTGACCAGTGAGAACATGTCAATCTTATAACTCTAGAGATTACATCGCAAGACAAATACGATAATACATTTTATCGTCATCCTGCATGAATAATGGCCACCTTTTTTCTGGTAACCTGTTGTTGAGTAACCATCATGTGTTAATAATCTACCTTCTCAAGGAACTGTATCAGCTTCAACAAATTTCATGTTGTTTGTTACCTTTTTTCTAAGGACATTATTGTGCCGTTGCTGAACTGTCTAATGTCACTGGACCCTGTGATGCTGGTTATTTCTGCAAGGAGGGTGCTAGATTTACTAACCCAACTGACAACATCACTGGAGGGATATGCCCCAGAGGCCATTATTGTCCAGTTGAAACATATGATCCAAAGAAATGTCCTGAAGGAACCTACTCCAATTCTACGTCCAATCAAAATGTGAGCAGCTGTCAGCCATGCTTGCCAGGTCATTACTGTGGTTCGAGAGGACTTGAGATGCCATCCGGAGAGTGTGACGCTGGGTTTTATTGTCCAGGCGGTCAGAAAACAAGCTCGCCTGTTGCATATACTTGTACACCTGGACACAAGTGTCCGATGGGAAGTGCATATGAGGTACCCTGCAACAATGGTACTTACCAGGATGAGTTCCAACAAGGAACGTGTAAGACATGCCTCGAAGGTTACTACTGCGATGGAACCATTCTTAATGTGACACACTGTAGTCATGGTGTTCAGTTCCCCACACCATGTATTAAGGGTCACTTTTGTCTGAGTGGAACTAGATTTGCACGGCAGCACAAGTGTCCTGCAGGTAAGGATGATGGTCATTGTCTGCATTGATACATAAACTCACAAAAATTATGAACAAAAATTTTCAAGTTATAATTTCTTCAGGGCAGAGTTTACCACATGATGAGATACGTTCGTCCAGTTAATTATCTCATATCTGCTATAATTATCAGACCTGATGTGTATCAGACATGTAATCTGAGGCTCAAGTATGTGTCCAAAATCAAGGTTTTAATTTTTGACAACATTTAACCACCATTGTTCACTGTTAATGCAAAGTAGTGCTTTTAGTTCTCTGCTGGTCTCGAACGGAAAGACACAAAAGCAGCTTTTTGCAAAGGGTTACATCTCTCAGTTTAGTATCCAGGTTTAAATATTTTTACAAGTTCTTTACCTTTCTTATTTCTCAATTTTTAAAAATCGTTTGAAAGAATAAAGGTAATTGTCATAAATGTGGCATTTGAATCTTATCGAATGTTATTTCAGGAACCTTCAATAACAGGACACACGGAAAAAGTGTTGCTGACTGTACTAATTGTCCAGCGGGCAAGTATTGCGCAGGTGAAGGCAACGAGATATGGACAAATGACTGTACTAGGGGATTTCACTGCATCAGTCGAGCTGACAATCCATCTCCTAATGATGGTGTCACTGGAGTCGTCTGTCCAACAGGGTGAGTCTTTTTGTGATCGCTTTTGTCTGGTTTCTTTCTGTATATGTTGCTTCGATCTCTTCATGTCCTTAAACTCCCACTTCAGGGAGCTTCAGGACATACAGTCTAGTCGTTAAGTCAGAGTTCATGTTTCATTGTCACGTGATCAGTAGCCAAGGCTGTGCTCTAAGAAAAATTTCTGGGAGCCCAAAACTCCGAATCCCTGTAAATCCGCAATGCCCAACATAGTAATTTTGCGCAAAAACTAAAATTTCCTTGTTGCCCAAAGGCAAAAGTAAGTTGCCAGGGGCCACTGGGCGCTGCTAAAGCACAGCCCTACTAGCTAACGTGTAACTTTTCAATCAAGAGGATGTGTGCTCCCTCCCATCAAGTTTCTATTGCTGGTTTGTCTCTCATTAATTGTTACTAAGTACAAACTGGCTTTGACACCTTTGGAAAAGAATGCTAGATGAATGCTAGATTTCCACAACACCATCTAAATCGTTGCATTTTTTTCTTTCTTTTTTTTTCTGCAGTCATTACTGCCCATCAGGTACAACTGTTACCATCCCTTGCCAGAAAGGTACATATGGCCCTACAGAACAACTTGGCTCCCAGGCAGAATGCAAGGGTTGTGAACCAGGAGAATATTGTGCAATTGACGGTCTCAATCAAACATCTGGCAACTGTTCTGCAGGTTACTTCTGCAAACAAAACGCATCTGTGAATGAACCTACAGACGGAGTCACTGGTTAGTATTTTGAATTGTATTTCTTTGAGGGATAGTTTGCTGTCCGTAAACACTTGAAGATAAGAAGACATTTTTGGAGAAGTGGGGGTTTGCAGTACCATTCAGGGCCGTTGTAACATCATGACCCACAATGGTGATGATGGTCCACATAGAGTTCGAAAGTGGCTAAATGACTGCAGTCACGTCTAACTTTCGATGCTTTATGACTGTTTTTTTGTTGTGAAGAACTCAATGGTGGCTGACAGCCACAGCAATTAGTTAATAGAAACAGATACCAATGAAAGCAGGTTTCAGTACGTTTTAGGCGTTGTAGAACTATTGTTTGCGAAAGTAAAAGCACAGCATTCTATTGATATTTCTACACGTGCATAATTGCAAATTGTACAAGAGTTAAAACTGTTGTTATTTGATAGGTGATGTTTGTTGGATTGGGCATTTCTGCCCTGAAGGCACAGCTAGTCCACGTCCATGTTCTCCTGGATACTACATGAACCACACCCAAGGGGCTGTGTGCTACACGTGCCCACCAGGACACTACTGCATCAACAGAGTTTCTCCCGAACCCTGCCCAGCTGGTACGTTCTTCATTTAGTGCTGTAATTCATTTTACAATGACTTTTAGAGGGAGTTTCAGTTGAGTGTCATAAAACCAAACCCAAAGATCAATCACAACAGGCGTTAACAGCCTGAAGAACCAATCGGAGTGTTGTGTAGCAAATCACTGGCTGGTTTTGGATTCACTTCTCATTGGCTGAGAAAATGGCGCGAGCTGTGCCACCCAATCCCAGAGCATACTGAAATAATATCAAAGCAAATACACTTACGTTCGACACTCAATTTAAAATCATTCTATCTTTACTAACCAGTGCTTTCACTGATGAGAAAGTAAATTGTCCTTACCAGTTGTAAAGTTATCGTATTGGTCATCTCTATTAACCCTTACTTGGAACGATCTTTGTGTAAAAAAAAAAAAAAAAAAACTTGCCAAGAGTAAACCATTTTTGTCATTTCTTGACCAGGTTGGTATTGCCCGTTGAGTACTGGACATGACTGGCAACCTTGCCCAAGAGGAACGTACAGTCCAGTTGAATTCCTCTCCAGAGAAGAACAATGCAAACCATGTGAACCAGGCGATTACTGTCCATTCCTTAATGCTACTTCAACTGCAGGGGAATGTGATGAAGGATTTTTCTGCCATAATGGCTCGGACCAACAACAACCTTCTGGTGGGAACAGGGGTGATGCGGGTATTTGTCCAACTGGACGGTACTGCCCACGGGGTGACCCACGTGCGCCTATAGCTTGTCCTGCTGGCCACTTCAACAACAGGACACATGGATCATCATCGGCAGATTGCGAAAAATGCCCTGGTGGACAGTACTGTGAGGGAGCTGGTCTCACTTGGCCAAGCGGCCCTTGTGATGCTGGTTACTACTGTGTAGTAGGATCAACGTCCCGTAAGCCAAATGTTTCAGTAACTGGAGGTCCTTGCCCACCAGGTCACTTCTGTCCGGTTGAATCACCATATCCCATTGCCTGTAAAGGCGGAGAGTATAACTCACGATGGACACAAAGTGAGTGCCTCGTTTGTCCACCTGGTTACTTCTGTCCAAATGCATCAACTAATGTTACTGACTGCCCCAAGGGATTCTACTGCCCCAATGGTTCGGCATCAGCCATTCCGTGTCCAAAAGGTTCCTTCAAAAATGTCACACTGGGTGATAAAGTTGGTGACTGCACCATCTGTCCTGCTGGGGAGTACTGTGAGTTTAGTGGCTTGCCTGAACCATCAGGTTTGTGTGCAGGTGGCTGGTACTGCACTGGGGGCTCCTGGCAGAGGATGCCACTCAATTCAAGTGATATCGCAAATGGTACTTCTGTTTGTCCACTCATTGGTGAAATTGGAGGTTTCTGCAAGAAAGGCAACTTCTGTCCAAGTGGATCCCATGAACCTGTGCCTTGCACACCTGGCTACTACTGCGAGAGGGATAAACTGGACAAGGAGTCTGGAGAGTGTGCAGCTGGATATTATTGCAATGGGAGCACAATATATAGTCACCCAGTCAACCAAACCACTGGTGATAGGTGTCCAAAGGGCCATTACTGTCCAACTAAAAGTTCCTACCCAACACCATGCTTACCAGGTACTTATGCCGACACAGAATACAATCAGTTCAAGAACAACTGCAAACCTTGTATCCCTGGCACGTTCTGCCCAACTTATGGACTTGACTTTCCCGCTGGAAATTGCTCTGAAGGATTCTACTGCCTTGCTGGAGAGACACAGCAGAGTCCCCCAGACAAGGAGTGTCAGCCTGGTCACTACTGTCCTGAAGGCAGCGGACTACACAACCCATGTCCTGCTGGTACATATCAGCCTTATTCCAGGAAAGGCTTTTGCTATATCTGTCCTGCTGGAAGTTACTGTGATCCTAATGAAGCTAGGCAGAACATGTCATGTGAAGGAAATGGTTCTTGTGGGGTCATTGCCCCATCTGATTGCCCAGCTGGATATTTCTGTCCCAATGGTACCAAGTGGGCCAAGCAACATCCATGCCCTGTGGGTACCTTCAGTAATGTGACCAAGCGCATGGAAGAAGACCAATGTACACCGTGCACAGAAGGTTACTACTGCCACAAATCAGGGATAACAGCTCCAACGGACAAGTGCCATGCAGGATATTACTGTGTGGAAGGTTCCAGCATTCCCACTCCTAATGACACACTCACAGGGGCCCCATGTCCACCGGGATCCTATTGTGTGGAAGGCTCTCACAGACCCGAACCATGTCCAGCAGGTACTTATGGCCCGAGCCAAAGACTTCAAAGCCGTTCAGGCTGTGTGGACTGCGATGGAGGAAAGTATTGTAATGTTGAGGGACTGGCTGCGCCAAATGGCTCCTGTGACCCTGGATTCTTCTGTGAGATCCGTGCTATCAGATCTAATCCTGTCATTTCTGGTCAAGGTGGAGGTATTTGTCCCACTGGACACTATTGCCCAAGCGGAACAACTACGCCATTCAAATGCCCACCGGGCACGTTCAACAATGAGACACATGCAACAGAACCATCATACTGTGTACCTTGCACACCTGGAGACTACTGTGAGGGCTATGGCAATACCAATCCCGATGGACAATGTGATGAGGGCTGGTACTGCAAGAGAGGTGCTTATGCAAGAAGACCTGTTCCCAACGTGAGTTCACTCTTCAACAACTCCAATGATTTCACGTGTCCTATATACTCTGTGAATTTTACCGGAGGCATATGCCCCACTGGCCACTTCTGTCCTCAAGGTTCTTCAGAACCAAAGAGTTGTCTGCCAGGGACGTTCTGTGGTCAAACAGGGCTTGCTAGTCCTGAAGGTAACTGTACAGCTGGATATTACTGCAAAGGCGGTGATACAATTTCTAATCCTACAAATTGTACTGCGGGGTACTATTGTCCTGAGGGAACAGACATAGAGAGGCCATGTCCCATTGGGACGTTCTCTCCACATGCAGGTAAATCCAAGGTCGAGGACTGTTGGAACTGCACAGCTGGCTACTACTGCCCTCTACCCGGTGCCACAGAGGTGCTGTTCCAGTGCTTGCAAGGTTATTACTGTCCAAGGGGAGCTAGCTGTCCTACTGGAAGTCCCTTGCCACAGAACTGCATTGCAGGGGAATACCAAGATGAAGAGGGGCAATATAGTTGTAAGGTTTGTTTACCAGGGCATTATTGTGATCCGTCTACGAATCTTACTGGTGTCATTTACCCAACAAAGTGTACGGCTGGAAATTACTGCCCCAGAGGAACGAAGACGGAGAGGGAGTTCCCTTGTCCAGCTGGTACCTTCAGTAACAAAACAGGACTAGAGAGATACTCAGACTGTACCCCTTGCCCGCCCAAGACGTTCTGTGGCTCAACGGGTTTGACGAAGCCATCAGGACCTTGTGGTGCAGGTCAGTGTTGATTACTTACTAAGTACCTTCAATAGTAACAGTATTGATGATTAGACTTTTTATAATGCAAGCAGATCCTGATTGCAAAAAGGAAAATGCAGTTTTAACATGTTCACACTTACAAGGGTTGTGTTTCGAGTTATGGCAGAACTACCACAACCAGCATGTTTTTAGGCATGAATCAGAATATGAGAATGATTGACTTAACATTGTAACAGAGTGGAGTTGGTTCAACCCAACAGGCCAGCATGTGTTGAACCCTAAAGTTTTTTTTAGGCGATTCAAACATAGTAAAATATTATTTGCGATGTTGACTATTGGTGTTACCCTGATAGGCCACTTTTGCGTCAATGGGTCTACGACATCAACACCTACTGATGGAGTGACAGGAGATACATGCAACAAGGGTCAGTACTGTCTAGAAGGGTCCTCAGAAGGAATTGGTTGTCCTGCAGGTAAGACGTATCACTCGTTATCACATTTTAGTGTTTTGTTGCGTCTGGCGCACTGACCCGAGGCAGGTTCATTCCTGTTTTATTTTTTACTACATCAGAGTGGTTTTCAGTTGAATGTCGTAAAACCAAAACCAAGGTACCATAAAAGCTCATTTAAGCCCCTCCTCTCTTTTAACCCCCCTTCTAATACTAATAACCCCCCCCCCCCGTTTGGAAGTGGGTTTTTGTAGTAAGACCCCCTCTCTGATAAGCCCCCACCCCTTTGGGAAATAAAAGTTTGTAATTAGTTCATCCTATTCTCTCTCACGAAATCCACTTCATGCGGCCCAGTTGGTTTGTTTTTAAACAAATATACACTCCAACACATAATACGTTATTAAATGGTAACATTTCACTGCACTTTATTTCCGTTTTGTAGAAAAATTAGCATAAGACAAAAACGGCATGTTTAAGATTTGAAATAAACCCCCCTCTCTATTAAGCCCCCCTCTCTAATAAGCCCCCGTTAATGAGGCTTAAAATTCAATAAGCCCCTTCCCCTGGGGGGGGGGGGGGGGGCTTAACAGAGCTTTAACGGTTATTAATCTGAGCAATCACAGCAGACGTAGTCAGCACAATGAGCCAATCAGAATACGAAGCAATTACATGCAGCCGGCGCAAAGGGCGAGAAAATGCGTGGGTCCAAGTCCCGATTGGTTTTGGGGTTGGTTTTGCTTCTCATTGGTCGAGAAAGTGGCGCGCATTTTGTCAACCAATCGCAGGGCAAAGCAATGCAAAACCAAAGCAAAACGAGAACAACTTTCGACACTCAGCTGAAAACCGCTGTAATTTATTTTAGTGTCATGGAAAATGTCGGATTGGAAAAATCACCTGTTGGTTTTTTTTTTTTCAGGAACATTTAATAACGTGACCGGACTTCAGAATGAAACGGGGTGTTTGCCATGTTTGGCTGGTTACTATTGTGACGGCACTGGGAACATTGTAC
This sequence comes from Pachyseris speciosa, assembly GCA_016490735.1. Taxonomy (NCBI): domain Eukaryota; kingdom Metazoa; phylum Cnidaria; class Anthozoa; order Scleractinia; family Pachyseridae; genus Pachyseris; species Pachyseris speciosa. The sequence continues at coordinate 408,388 of JAEMWC010000788.1, forward strand.
CCGTCAAGAAGTGTCGTGAAGGGTTCTGGTGCCGAGGGGCTCACCTGAAGAAATGCCTCTTGACCAACCTTACGGCACAGACTGCCCAAATGGAAGCTACTGTCCCACAGGAACCCCATCTCCTGTACAGTGCCCCAAAGGAACCTACCAGCCATACAGACGCAAGGCGCGCGTTGAGGAGTGTGTAGCTTGTGATGCTGGAAAGTTCTGTGATGGAACTGGTCTGAGTGCTGTGAGTGGCAATTGTCTAAGAGGATTTTTCTGTAAGGGAAATGCTTCGAGGGCAAACCCTCAGGACGGAGTCACTGGAGACATATGTCCTGTTGGCAGCTTCTGTGTTGAAGGTTCCTACGAGCCGCAGACGTGCTACAATGGAACGTACATGAATCATACAGGTATGATAAACGACTGTGAGAAGGTTTGCAGCATGTGGTGTCACCAGTTGAACAACAGTCAAAACGATTCTCAAATCCAATGGTATGGAAAGGAAGGCCATAGCTCATATAAGGACAGTTTTTCTGCATTTCGTGTATAAATTCTGAACTGAGAGTTATTTCATTTATGACATGTTAGTAAACAAGTAAGGGGATGTCCATTTTACTTTTCCGTTGCCAGCTTATTTCTTTTCAGATAGACATGTATTTCTGTTGTGATTGGCCAGAAATTTTTTGTAGGAAATTCAAGGTTTTTTGTACTGCATGACATGCTGATGTCGATGTCTTTTTTATTGTTACTCTTTTAATTAGGTGCTTCATACTGTTATGAATGTCCGGCTGGGTACCAGTGCATTAAAGCTGTCCTACCTGACCCATGCCCTGCAGGATTCCACTGTCCTAAGGGGACTGGGTATGACACCCAGCCCTGCCCTGTGGGGACCATTGGTAACAGAACTGGCCTGGCTAATGAGAGTGAATGCACAGAGTGTCCAGGAGGCTTCTATTGTGAGACAGCTGGTCGAGCAACTGTGACTGGAAAGTGTCAAAGAGGTAGGCTTTTTACTGCCAGTCTTTATCAGGCGATGAATGTCGACTGAGCCTCTATGTAATACTTTTTTATTTGTCTTAGCTTCATTTCAAGTTTACCAGTTTAGTGATCAGAAGGTTCCTCTTCTGTGTGGTGACTTGACGTCTTTGCTACACACTTTTTTGTGTTTTGTAACCCGGAAAATTGGCAAATTGCCAATTTCAGAGTTGTGGGTGTGAGGCTGATTTCATTCCTTTGCTGCTTCGATTCCCTGGTAAAACATTTTGTGCATCCGCTGTCCAGTGCATAACGCTTGGCATATATTCCCCACATGTATCTAAAATGCCAACCATCCAACGCGCTCACTTCACAATCAAAATTGCGACCATGAAACGGCCAAATGGAAAAACAAATGTCATCAAGATACTACAAAAGACTAACTAAAGAGATACAGTAGATGGGGAACTTGCTTTTGGTAATTTTGTCTTGGATAAATCGAACAGTTAGCACAGGTAAACTGACCCTACAAAGAGGTAATCACGCGTTAAATGGACTCAAGTGTCACGCTTCTCTTTTAGAGTGTTCAGTAAAATTTCCAAACAAAGGAACACACGAGTTGTTAATAATTTGTTTTCCTAGTTTAGTGGCTCATAGCCACTTTCATTTCACCGTAGTATCACTATGCTTTGGTTGCAGTCCAGTCATGTTTGGCTTGATGCAGTGGACAACCATTATCCCGAAGCTTTGTTCGAGAGAGCAGGCGTTTTAGAAAACCATCAGCAAATGAATAAGCAGTATCAAACGGAATTGAGTGTCTATTCAGGATAGCAAGAAGTTCGAGATAACCTGTATTAAAGATAGCAGTAGTCTACCTTAGGAATTCGTCTCCACTTATTACCCGGGCTGCGCGCGTCTCGCGCGGCGCCCGGGTCTAAGATTACCGACGGTTCTTCTTTTTCGTCGAGTATCATCCACAAAGTGCACTTCCGGCGTTTCTGCGCAAGCGCTAACTATTTTTAACAACAGTGATGCGTGTTGTCACGTATGGGAAAATGTCGATTCATCTTGTGTCTTTTGAAGTCTGAAGAAACAATATGTTAAGAGAAGTGTCTATGCGAATGTTTGGAAGTTCAACGGCGAGAAGAAAGTTTTTAACATGAGTAAACTTAACGGCAGATGGACTGCCGTGTTTCCTCGTGTCTGCTTCAGTAGACTGCGAGTAGTCTCTAATTTTGGCGATGAATTGTGGAGCGGGCGAAAGACACGTGCGCGCGCGAAGTTGCGAGGAGACGCGACGCGAGGGGAGCGCAAAAAATTAGAGACTACAGACAAAGGGAGTTTGACCTTTCACGGCCGAGTGATTCGAGTGTAAATCTCATATCAACAGCAAAAATGATGCCTGTTGTCACGTATCGGAAAACGTCGATTCACCTTGTGTCTTTGAAGTCTGAACAACTAATATGTTAAGAGAAGTGTCTATACGAATGTTTGCAAGTTCAACAGCGAGAAGAAAGCTTTTAACATGACCAAAATTTAACTCCAGATGGACTGCCGTGTTCCCGTATCCGCTCCATTGAGATGTACATTTTGTTGAATAACTCAAGTACAGGATATCACACACCCCTGAGACTGAGGTAGTTTATTTACTATTTTGCCACAATATCTCAATTTCTGGACTTTAATTTTTGAATGATAAGCGATTATATTTTACAAATGTACTAGCGTCCCTTGAAACTGTCCAGAAACGTTCCTTTCTGGTGTTTCAAATGACCCTGGATTGACGTATTTGTAAACAGTTTCACTCTGCTAATTAATTTTCTACTCACATTTCACCGAGACTCCATTCACATTTATGCGAAAAAATCCAACATCGTTCGATAAGCGTTTCCTTTCTCAAACAATTATCCATCGAAGCGAAAACAAGTGTGCTTAGTTTTTTTTTTGGAATCAATACACTATTTTATACACTAGTTTATCTTGCATAACGATAAACCTCTGTGGCCTAAAGGTCATTGTTCCTGCTGTGACGCAGCTAACCCGGGTTCGATGTCTTTTAGGTATATATCACGGGCTATTTTTTCTGTTTCTCTTTTTCTTGTTCTTTTAGAAATATTTTTTACAAGTGTTATAATTATTGTGCTCAATGGTTGAGCTGTATTTTTAGAGGAATATATGTTTGATAGGGGTCTAAAGAAATAGACTCCAACACAAGCTAAACACAATGCATCTGATGTAAGAAAGACAGACTTCCCTCTATTCTTGTTTAGCGCTAAGTTAGGGATACAATACTGTTTTTTGCAAGCCCGGGTTTAGGCTAATTGTAGCCTCTTGTTCTGATACTAAGTGAGGCTCTGTGAGCCGCAAATTGCCCACTCCAAAAACGACGAGAAGACTGGCACTAGTGAAAGATTGTGGGATGGTTTGGGAAGACGGAAGATGACAAACATTTCATTTTTCAGTGTTTTCAAGGCCCGTGGCTTTGTTCTTGTTAAGTCTTCTTCACAGAGCAACGCTACTGGCTTTGAAAACGCCGAAAAATGACATGTTCTTCCGTCTACCGAAACGATCCCATGATCCTTCACTAGTACCAGTCTTTTCATCTTTTTTGGAGTGGACAATTTTTTGTGGAATATCCATCTCCAATCTGTGCTTGTTGTTGTTATTTTTCAGGTTTCTACTGTACATCAGGTGTGAATGTAACTGCTCCTGATCAGTATTTCACAGGAGTTGGCGGGATATGTCCCGTGGGTCATGAGTGTCCCGAGCAAAGCAGTACATTCCATCCGTGTGAACCTGGGTATTACTCTGCTGTACCAGGAATGGCCGCGTGTGATGAGTGCCCTGCAGGTTTGTAGTGTAGTCACCCTCTCATGAATGCCGTTGTCCTTTTTGCCGTTATTAAGAAGTGTAAAGGGAACCTCCACTCTTACAACAAATCCACGCTAAATCGTTGAAAATGATTATTGGATTTCAAAATTTAGTTTAAAACGTGGACATAACATTTACACTATTTTGGTTATCATTCTTAATTTCCGCACGCAGCCATTTTGGATTTCATGATGTCTATCGGCTGCAACTGCTACAGAAAGCGAATGAAGCAGAAAATCGTGGGGACCAAATAATAGTATGAAATCCAAATGGTGGTGTGTTATCACATAAAATAAGCTGACACCTTGATTTGATATATTGACGTCCAGGTAAATACTGTAACGGCACCACAGTCACCCCAGCATCCTGTCCCGAGGGGCATTACTGTCCAGACGGCACAAAATTTGCCACCCAGTATCCCTGCAGACCCGGTACTTACAACAATGTCACTGACCAGACATCAGAGACAGCATGCAAACTGTGTGACCCAGGAAAGTACTGTGAGGTACGGACGGGTGTGGCCTAACGGACTCTGTGATGAGGGATTTTACTGCGCCGGAGGGTCATGGTCCAAGCGTCCTGGAGACATTGGTGTGGCGAACTATGATAATGCAACAAGTGCCGCTGACACCTGTTATACTTCGTTTGAATGTGTTTGCCCAGCATGGAACAAGACCACAGGTAAAATAGTGAAAGGTGAAATATTGAAGGAAAGTACAGATCTCGTTTCAGAGAAGAAAGTTTCTCATTAATTAATAAAGGGTAAAGGGTAGACTGGTATAAATGATTTTAGTTGATAACAATGTTAGAAAAAATCTGAAATATGTGAATCAATTACTAACTGATTAGTTGGCACTAAAACTGCTCCCACCATTGAAAAGCGCGATGACGGTCAAATTAAAACACAATTGCATGTTTTTGTCATGGTTTTGTAACATGTACTTTCACACTTGCTAATCTTAGAACCGTTGACACATTACATTCAATTTACAAGGTTTTAGAAATGGAGGCTTATTGTATGATACATCCGTTGGTTCATGATCATCTTACTCACAAACCAACAATTTTAAAATTTAAAGCAAATTTTTTGGTGAATTGACAACGTGAGGAACAAAAGTTTAAGGCACCCGCTTCAGATAGTCATTGTTTCTTTGAAGCAAGCCTTACGTTCACGGCGAAGTGGGCACAGGTCCCTTACTCCTGGTTTGACCATAGGTCACTAAGCATGTGACTTCTTACACTTTTTTTCTGCAGGTGACATTTGCCCAGCTGGTCATTTTTGTACTCGTGGGTCATCTCGCCCCCTCCCATGCAAACTAGGCCAGTACTGTCCCCATGCAGCATTGGCCGCACCCGAAGGAAACTGCACTGAGGCGTATTACTGCAATGATAGCTCTACTGTGCCTGACCAGTTTGACTGTCCGGTGGGGCATTACTGTCCATCTGGTACAGGCGTCCCAATTCCGTGCCCTGCAGGGAAATTCTCTGGCTCTCCAAAAAATACGAGACTTGAGAATTGCGTGGCTTGCACTGCTGGCAGCTATTGTGAGGGAACAGGAAATTCGGCACCCACAGATAAATGCGCTGCAAACTATTACTGCCCGGGTGGACAAGACACGGCAACACCGGCAGGGTATCTCTGTACCCCAGGACACTTCTGCCAGGAGGGATCGCCGCAACCAGTGAGATGTGAAAATGGAACCTTCCAAAATGAACCAGGAAAAAGCTTCTGTAAGACATGTCCAGAGGGTTATTACTGTGATGCCACCAATGCAGCGGTGGTGAATGCTTCGTTGTGTCCATATGGGCACTACTGTCCCACTGGTACTGGCAACTATCGTGATTTCCCGTGTCCAGAACGTAAGTAACACTCCTGTAGCGTTAGAGCACTTTTCAACTGAGTTCCGCAAAACCAAAACCAATGTAATTATTCTGGCCAATCAGAGCAGGCGCAGACGGAGCAGTGAGCCAATCAGAATACAAGGCAATTACATGTAACCGCAAGGGCGGGAAATTACGCGCGTGCAAATCACGATTGGTTTTGGTTTTGCTTCTCATTGGTTGAGAAAGTGGCACGAGTTTTGCTAACCAAAACACTGAGTGAAGTAGAGCAAACCAAAACAAACGCGAATTACTTTCAGCACTGAAGTGAAAACCGCTCAAACCTCGTTTAATATTCAAACTCTCGATATCCGCATCTATACTCTACTCACAGTCTTCGTTATAGTTCGTTTCATGCAAGTTGGGAGAATCTATTCAAACATCATCGTTGGTGATCATTTCCTTTACCCTCATAACCTGTATGTCTGATCAAGCAGCGACAGATTAGGTGATCTTATATGTTGATCAGTCGTGGGGCTTAAGGGTTCAGCAATACTCCATGCACTTTCTCCTTTATTTTGATGCCTTTTTGGAAACTTTTATCTCGAGTTGCCATTCAAAAAGACGAGACCCGTGGTTGGAATGGTCATCAGTTGTCACAAAGCAACCATGGAACTTGACCATCCAAGCTAGCTTGATATTATTCAGTGCTGTAATCCATTTGCCACTTAGTCAATCACGTGAACTGGATTCCGTTATTCTGATAAGTTAAAATTTGACTTACCTGAATCAAACTATATTGTGATAGAGTGGCTGTCTAAGCGATAGTTACATTGTTGCATCCAACATCGTGTTAGAAGAGCTTGTTTGACCGTTCAGCCGCTCTCTCAGCTTTTCATTGGAATGGTTTTCCGTTTTTGATTCAGATAAATCACTTTCTCGTGCCTGAAAGCAACGATCTTGTAACCCTTTTTTTTTTTTTTCCTCGTCGTTTCCCGTCCACTTGCCCCGTACCCTCTCGCCAAGGAAAAACCAGACAATAATAAAATAAAGTGATAATCTCCGGTGATGACTTGGAACGGCGACCCTCACATCTCACGCTCATAGTCTGCACCTTATCCGATTGCACCACTTTATCAGTTACCTTCTCTAGAGAATTTTGTAATAATTAACGTGAGTGGTCACCAAAGTCACGAATCGTTAAGGCCTTTGCAAAAGAAATGTTTAGCCG
>JAEMWC010000789.1:0-17500 GCA_016490735.1 Pachyseris speciosa
ATTGACCAATCACAGTGCACGTACTAAGTGAGAGATCTAATAAAGTACTATATAAGACATTGTAATTGTTACTGCCTAGAAAAACAGAAAGTTATCAACTCTTTCGTGTCAACTTCTGTAAAAAATGAGTTTGTTACCCCCTGTTTTGTTAGTTTGTAAACCAAGATTGTAAGGCACTAAGATACGTTTTTTTCAGTCTTTGGTAATTCAAGAAAAACTGCCAGCCCTTTTGGAAGCCCTTTGTAATGTCCAATGATCTTCTAAGATTTCTGGTCTTGAATCTCTTTGCCAGTTCTCATAGTCCAGGGTGTTGAGGGAAATGAGGGAGTTGTTGGGGGAAGTCTGTTGACAGGAGGGACTGTGATGTTTGAGTCTCACATTTTTAACCAAAAATGGCTCAGAGTTTGAAAATGATTGTTGTAACACTTGAGATAAGGTTCACTTTGGGCCCTCCACCTTCATTCTCTTCAATTCCAACCTTACATGTTGTATAATTATTCGTGTAGATTGAAGTTTTCTCAACTGAAAATAATGACAAGTATATTTGTTTCTTTATCCTAGCTGGCAGGATTTGGTTGCTGGTGGGATTGTGGAGTATATTGATGTGAATGAAGAAGAGACAGTGATGGTAGCCATGACACCTGACGAGCTGGCAGAGAAGGGTCAGGGTTACTGCTCTACCTACACTCACTGTGAAATCCACCCTGCTATGATTCTGGGAGTCTGCGCCTCCATTATTCCATTCCCTGATCACAACCAGGTTTGTTCAGTTAAGGCCCGGCCAAACGAGTGCAACATCATCCAACATTGTTGAATCCAACATTGTTGGACGATGTTGCAGAGTGTTGAACGAGGTGGCCAAACGAATGCAACATGTTGGATTCAACACTTGGTCTCAAGGGTTTGGGACCAAAATTTACCAAGACTCCTTAGAAAACAAACCCGTGCCATTTGGTCTTTGTTAGCCCAGAAAATGCTGCGAGACCGATAACTGTACATAAAGCCTGGTTTTCACTAGTGACGCAAGCACAAGCGCAAGCACAAGAGCGCTTATTTCACAGTGAAAACGGGCTTGACGCAAGCATAAGCGCAAGCGCAAGTGCTCTTTTATGCTTGCGTTCGCTTGTGTAGTGTTCGTTTTCACTTAGCATAAGCTACTTATGCGGCTTGCGCTTGTGCTTGCGTTGCTGGTGAAAACCAGGCTTATGTATTTCGACCTCCGCGTAAGATAATCTTCTCGCTTTTGCTCGTCTTACAGTTTCAGCTACTCGTTTTCCCTTTCGCTTTCTTTTTGAAGAGAGATCGCTTGTGTTAGAGCTCTCTTCGTCAAGAGATTGAAAATTTTGCTCGTTCGTGATACTGTATCTTGAATAATCACGCGGCAATGCGTGAAGCAAATATAAACAATGAATACAGATACCGCAAAGTCAGCTTAGTGGGCATGCACGCGTTCAACATTGTTGAAAACAGTGGCCAAACGAATGCAACATTATTGTTCACTCCTGAGAACAAAAGAAATGTTGGATGATGTTGAAGACGATGTTTGATGGATATCAAACTTCGTCCAACATCATCCAACATCGTGCAACATGATGGCCAAACGAGTGCAACATGTTGGATTCAACAATGTTGGACGATGTTGCATCAACATGTTGGATCCGTTTGGCCGGGCCTTTACACACTAATCTCGTTTGAAGTAAGGACATGCTCAGAGACCCAACAAGTCATTCACAAAGTTTACAGATTCTGCATCCCTTTTTATCTTTTAATTATTACCACAATGTTTTTTACAGTGAGTGTTGGATCAGGAAACGTTTTGAGTCAACATGGCTGAAATGAAAGTCAAAATAATGTAAAACATTGTGCATGTGATTTATGACCCAACATACACCTTATTCCAAAATGGCTGCCAATTTATTATTCTTTTGTTTGCATGTTAATTAGCCATCTTTGCCTCGTTTTCACTTCAAAATTCTTTTGTTTTTCGTACATGTTGACGAGGCAAAGAGGGCTACTTAACATGTAAACAAAAGAATAATAAATTGGCAGCCATTTTGGAATAAGGTGTATACATGTATCGTTGCAGCAATGCACGAAGACAGTTGAACCTAATTCTTTCCATTTAATGTGCTTATGTACATATGCTACCATAGCAGCAACCATGACAGTTTGTTGATATTGATTTATTATTTTTTTATTTTGTCTGTTTCTTTGTTTGTTTGATACAATGCTGTTTTGAAATACTGTACATCTCTTGCAACGTCACCTTAACGAGGCATATCCAGTCGCTGGTAGATCTTCAGATCTACTGTCAAATTGAATTCAGTGCCCCATATTTTAAAACAAACTGCGTGCTTTAATGATTTTTCCTTCAGTCTCCACGTAACACATACCAGTCTGCTATGGGGAAACAAGCCATGGGTGTTTACATCACAAACTACCATGTTCGTATGGACACTTTGGCGCATGTGCTGTACTACCCTCAGAAGCCTCTGGTAACCACACGCTCCATGGAGTACCTTCGATTCAGAGAACTGCCCGCTGGTAAGTAAACCACAATTTACTTTGAAGGTATTGGAAAGGAAACCCACCACATTTTTAGCCGGTGTGGCAGGCGCTAGGAAGAGGAAGGGAAGGGGGAAATCAGGAGCGCCCGTGAAACAAGGGGAGGTTGGGTGATGGGTTGACCACCTATCCGCAAGAGCCTCTGTTGGTCTCGGCCCTATGCGCCACTTGGCACGGAGGAATAATGATGATGATGATTCCAGCGCCTCCAATGCAGGCGGCTACCACATTTATCATATCACTTTCACTTTATTCATTAGATAACGGAAACATCCTGTGAAATCACACCACGTGTTTCATCTCATACTAGTGAAAAAAAAAGACCAAATCATGCGAGTAATTACTTCTATACTACTAATTTTTTAATGCTTCAGCTAACACCAAAACAGTAAAAGGAAAGTGATCTTTCATAAGTATCAATGAAGTATGTGTCAGTGCTAAAAAAAACTCACCTAAACTAAGTTAAATTAAAACCTACAATGTTTTACGTTTTCTTGAACAATTTTTGAATTCTTTCGATAAAACCAAATCAGTAAAGGAAAAGGATCATACTGAAGTAATTTTCGAAACAATATCTGTACTTTGAAAGTGATTGGTTATAACTGATGCCAAGACATCCATATGTCTTTCTGGGTCCATTTCTTGACTGTCTTCGTAGCTATTTCTGTCGTATTAATTTTGGTTTTCTCTGTAGGAATCAATGCCATAGCGGCGATTGCATCTTACACTGGATACAACCAGGAAGATTCAGTCATCATGAATGCTTCAGCTATTGACAGAGGACTCTATAGGTAAATAAACAGGTTTTGTTGAGCTTGTGAGGCGCAACCTTGTTGTTTGCTGGTTAAAATATACGTTAAAGTAATCAGGGCACGAAACTGCCGTTATTAATTTACTGTAGGCAGTGAGCAGTGGACTGCCGCTTCCACATTGGCAACCAAAGTTTGATTATTTATTACCCAAAGCTTCCGTCCGGTTAGCTCGGGTTGTAAGAACCCTGGATCGGACTGCAAACTAGGGTCAAAAAGTACCTCTAAGAAAACGTTAACAACCCATACACTTTTCACAAATTATAGTAGGGATCGTATGGCTCCCGGTTTTGTGGCCAGTCCTTACAGCTGGGGGTTTAGAAGGTGGCTGGGTGATACGCTAACCACCCTTTCCTGAAAAGGCCACGGTTGTTTACAGAATCCAGCAGTGAAATGTGTGTGTTGACCCTATACTTCCCTTCAGGGATATCACCAAAATGAAAGCTGTTTGAACAGCTGAACCTCCTTCAGTGCCCTTCATACTGACTTCTACCTGGTGGATGATCCGCGTGTTGATATTCACGATTTTGGATTTTGCCAGATCTGTGTTTTACCGCTCATACCGCGATCAAGAATCAAAGAGAGGAATGGACCAAGAAGAAACGTTTGAAAAGCCAACAAGAGATTCCTGCCAAGGTATGATCCATGAACTGTGGAATTACCACCGACAAATAAAATTATATTTGCGCGTAAAATTTGCAACAGCAAAATCGGCTGGTTCTCTCAGGTGTAGATGTGAATTATAACGCTGTTTTTTTGTCGATATTGTTGGAAGATAATGTCTTCCTGCAACAGAGTACAAGGCGTTTTAGAAAACATCAGCCATTCGGTTGAAAAAAGCCTGAGTCGCAGACGTAATCTAACCCGGTCGTTAACGTCTACGAAGCAGCGCCGAATTCCTTGTTCTGTGTACCAAAATTTGAGTACGCGCTATGATTGGCCCGTAAACAAAGGCTTATGTTGACGGGCCAATCATAGCGCGTACAGCGCGTACTCAAATCCTGGTACTTACATAGAACGCTGCTTCGCAGACGTTACTAACCGGAGTTAGATTACTTCTGCGACGCAGGCTAGTTTAAAATAGCATTGGAGCATATTTAGTTTTTACTATGAAGTTAACGCTAAGAGGAAACAGCATGATTCTGCAAACACAAAATGAAACACTCGTTTAGCATTTAATACTTTCTTGCAGGCATGCGCAATGCAGTGTATGATAAGCTGGACGATGACGGGCTCATTGCTCCCGGCACTCGAGTGAGTGGCGATGACGTCATCGTAGGCAAGACAGTCACCCTACCAGAAAATGATGACGAGGTAAAGTTAAACACATGCATGCATATATGAGCGAAACGAATTAAGTTTTTGCCAAATGTACACATAGTGATATATGTTATCCTCCATAATTGAAGAATGGTGGTAAATTTTCACCGCGATAATGAAATCAGAAACATTTCAGTAGTGGTCATCCTTGTCTCTGTGTCCTATGGTTACTGAGCTACTGCAAGACTTGTTACGAGCAAGGACGTTCCAAGAGAATCCTGTGTAGTTATAAGTAAAGAAAGAAAGATACATGTAATACTTATCAGTTCAGTGTTGAATTGACTGAGAAGGATGTAGTTTTCTGTCGAGCGAAATACAAATACTCCGTAAGTTGTACAGCCAATCAATTCTTTAAACTCTTGCTCTGAGAATTGAATTCACATAACGAGGTCCTCCTATTCTTTGTTTCTACCCGTTTCGACAGGGCTGTGCTCTAGCAGCCCCCAGTGGCCCCTGGCACTGACTTACTTTTTCCTTTGGGCGACAAGGAAATCACAAAATTACTCTGCTGGGCGCCCTGAATTTCAAAGGTTCAGAGTTTTGGGCTCCTAAAAATTTTCCTTAGAGCACCGCCTTGTTGATCTTTGTGCAATAAGAAGCTGACCTCTGTTAATGTATGTGTGATGTCGTTTTAGCTGGAAGGGACAACACGACGTTTCACCAAGAAAGACTCGAGCACATTCCTGCGTCCAAGCGAAACAGGCATCGTCGATCAGGTAAGCTCTCGAACAACGCCACTGGAGCAAGGGAAAGGCCGGGGTAACTTACTTATCCTTGACATATTTGTGCTTTGATAGTCGAATGAAGGTTCCGCTGACTGTGTAGCATACTGTAAATAATGTTCCTTTGTTCCCTTTTTGTTGAAAAGGTGATGGTAACAATTAACCAAGAAGGATACAAGTTCACCAAAATAAAGGTAACTCTCTTTTTTTCGGTAGTGTGCAGGTACGTAGGCCCAAGTGATTTAAAAGCTGCATTGTAGTCAGGTTGTTTATCAAGCCCCAGAAAGAGTGGTAGAATCCTCAGAAAATCAGCCCAGTAATTTTATCGACAGAAAGTTGCAATATTTTGGGAGAAGAGTGGCCTAAAGGTTGAACATAGTGCAGATTAGATCTCATTTGTTGATTTAATTGCATTTAACGGAGCTGAAATACAGTACATATATCTTAATTTCACGTTAAATCACTTCAGTGAATTGTTTTGTTTTTCGTTTTTGTTTGTGTGTTTATTCTCGTTTGTTATGTTTTGTTTTGTTTACGAAATCTGGGAGAGGGGCGTTGCCGTAGAAAAAAACGTATCGTTGTTTGCGTATATAGTTATAGACAGTTATCCGTCAATTTCGAGCGAACAACTGGTGTTATTCCATGTTTGTTAGGTCCGTTCAGTTCGTGTTCCCCAAATTGGAGACAAGTTCGCCAGTCGGCACGGTCAGAAGGGTACATGCGGAATAACATATCGCCAAGAGGTGAGTTGAATTCACCTGTAACTGAAATCACACTTTTATACGGAATTCAAAACCCGTTCAAATCTGTTTCGTTTCGTCTGATACACTCAAGGGTTCTCAGCGGCCTTGGTCCGCCCTCGAAGAGATTGAATCTGCAAAAATTTCCTTTTGAGGTGATAAACATTGTCTGTTGGCCCTCGTTTGGCTTCTAACTTTCGTACAATGTAGAGCTTAGCATTTCCACAGCAAGCGACGCAGTTTAGAATATTCGTTAATGGTAAAGTTTATTTCAGTTTAGTGTGGAAAGTATCTCTCGTTTGCTTTAATATTTCTTTTCTACGTTCGGTGATTTTACAACACCAAAACCAAAGAGACGCTCGATATCACTGTTTGATTGCGCTTTTTGCGTTTGGTGCGATTACTCAGAGTAATTATTCAGGTTTTGATGATGCGACCGCTCTATGCTACAGGTGCATGTGAAAGGTCTTGATGAGTAAATTTCATAAATCACAACCTTTTCGTTTTAAAGTTTGGAGCTGACCATTATATTTAGTTATGATCCAGCTCGGTAACATTTATCTTTTATCTTGCATCTCGTTCATTTTTGTTTCTCCTTTTCCTAGGACATGCCTTTCACGTGTGAAGGCATCACCCCTGATGTCATCATCAACCCACATGCCATCCCCAGCCGTATGACAATTGGTCACTTGATCGAGTGTCTGCAAGGGAAGGTAACGTCACAATATTTTTTTTCTCCTGTGTTACCATCGTTATTTTCACACTGTTGATGCGTTGACGTCCCAGAAAGGATACTCCTTGGAATTTTCGTCCTGAGTATTCCCACCGATGCTGTAAACGCTGACTCGTTTTCAAATCAAACTAGAGCATTTTCCGTACCGCTTTCAGAACTACACATGGCTGCAAAATGGTTGAGACACTATAGAACCAAAAACGCACTCCTTCAACGCACTGAATATTACCCCACTATACAATAAATGACCACATCTCCCATAACCCCCCCCCCCCTCCCCAATCCACCATTCAATGTTGTCCACCTTATGTTATGCAGATGGTCTAGTTGCCAAGGCAACCTTGGATGGGGCTGGAAAACAAAGTTACGCGCAAAGCGAATCGTCGTGTGTGCGAGTAACAGTGTCTCAAAGTTCTTCTTTTTCAGCCAAGTGTAGCCTCGCAGTTGAATCTTTATCTATTTTGCAGAACTGTTTACCGCATCTGTGTGATGATTTTCGCCTCAAGGCTTGCTCTAAAAGGTCCTCAGTTTCAGCCGGGAAAAAAAATTCTTAATTTTAGATCACTCATGGAAAAACTGACCTTACCGGATTGAAAACCATTTTACTCGGGTTTAATTTTATGTAGATTCCATGGTAATTGGTTTGGTCCTGGGGTGAGGAACGTGGTTACGGCAAGTGTCTGCAAACAAACTGTAGTTGTGTTTTTCAGCAGCACGTTTTGAACATATTTTGACCTTTGTTTCACAAACATGATGATCGACAGGTGTCAGCTAACAAAGGCGAGATTGGTGATGCCACGCCCTTCAACGATGCTGTGAACGTACAGAAGGTATCTCAACTGCTTAACGACTATGGGTACCATCTGAGAGGCAACGAGGTAAGTGTCACGCAACAGTTCTATTGTAACGCAACTGTTCTGTCTTCTCGCGTGTTAGTCAGTTCAAGGTCCGCTGAGTTCTTTCCCATCTTTGGATCAATCTTACTGCAATCCCTATACAAAAAGGGCTGTCTTTAGATTATTCTTTTGTTCGTATTCAAAATAGCCTCACTAGCCTCGTTCGGGATAACAAATTCTTTAGTATTTTAATCTCAAAAGCGAGGTTAGTGAGGCTATTTTGAATACGAACAAAAGAATAATTTAAAGGCAGCCATTTTTGCATTGGGTCTATTTTGCGATCATTATGATGAAGCAAGTTAAGCTCTAAACCGGCCGTTGTTTTGGCAACACCATGACGATAAACAGACCATGAAATCTTTCAGAGATTACCATATTCCGCACAATTTAGGAACAAGTTGGCCCTCCTTCAGGGAAACTTTGCTCTTGAAAGCTAATGTTTTCTTGTCAAAGGGAACAGACTGGAATTTTGACGGGTAAGTGTGTTTTGGTCCGCAAGATCAGCAAACCGAGCGAGAAGAAAAGGCGTTCAATGAACAAAGATATAGCAACTCCTTATGATCTCAAACGGCAAACCCGCGTGTCACGTACTTCTCTGGGATGCAACCGCTTACCAAGTGCATTGTGCAGAAGTTAAACTTGTCAAAATTGTAATGCTAATGAAAACATTTTTTCCGCACTAAGCTTTTGTGTTGTATCAACGTTGTAAAGTGGCTCGTCTCTGCCTTCGTTTCAGTTTGTTACGTGGTGCTTGAACTCCTCTATCCGCTTCTTGCAGGTCTTATATAATGGATTCACGGGGAGAAAGCTGAACGCTCAGGTTTTCTTGGGTCCAACTTATTACCAGCGTCTGAAGCACATGGTGGACGACAAGATCCACTCCCGAGCCAGAGGTCCAGTCCAGATCCTTACCCGACAGCCTATGGAGGGCCGGTCACGGTGAGTGTTGAGTTCTCCCGTGTCTCAGGATTCAGTTTATTCTAACTACTAAGCCTATACCGCTGGACCAACAACGAGATATGTATTACGGATATTGCTCAATACATGGTAAAGTTGGGTTATCTTAATTAAACGTTCACTTTCATTTTTTTCTTATAGTCTCATACTTGTGACTTATTTAAGTTAAAACTGCATTATCTTAAGCTTTAATTTTATCCCTCTGTGTATCTTCAGTGATGGTGGTCTTCGTTTTGGTGAGATGGAGCGTGATTGCATGATTGCACACGGTGCAGCGCAGTTCCTGAATGAACGTCTGTTTGAAGTGTCTGATCCGTACAGCTGTCACGTGTGTAACCTGTGTGGACTCATCGCTATCGCCAACTTACGAAACAACACTTTTGAGTGCAGAGGCTGTAAGAACAAGACACAGGTGGGTTGTCCTGACAACTAGTTTACTTTTTAATCTTTCAAGAGGATGATTGAGACACTGCAATGTAGTTGTATTCGTTACGATGAAGACAGTCTCACGATACGCATTTGTTTCTTTAAATAAAGCTTACAGCTTGTTAAGCAAGAGAGAGTGAATTTCGTAGGATTTGAAACGCGTCTTTTTTAAGTTAACCCTATGCAATCGAATACCTAGGCAATGTTGAATGACTAGAAAGACCAGAGCTGCGCACGCTGCAGAGGTTGCATACGACGATCGTATGAGTGAGAGCAGGAGCCTTTAATTCGGCCTAGAAAGGGCTCAGTCCTCAAGATTATGAACAGAAACGTTCAATAAACATTCCTAGAGACTCGATGTTGTTCAAATCGTAGTGGACATCAGAGGGATTAAGAGAGCGTCATCTGGTTATTGATCATGTTTGTATTGTGTTGCAGGTGTCCCGCATTCGCATGCCATACGCGGCTAAGCTGTTGTTCCAGGAACTTATGTCTATGAGCATCGCACCCCGGATGATGGTGTGTGATCCAGTGAAATAAACGTCACATAGATTGAATATTCAGTGAAACCAGCGGGATTGTGTCCGTCAGGTTTTCAATCATTCACTGCATATACATCCTCGTCCACTGGAGTTTCCAAGACGAGGAAGAAACTGAGTAAATCTTCATTGTACAGCAAAAGCAGTTCGCCATTTCGCACTCGCAGATGTGCGATGGACGAAATCGATTTAGTTCGGTTGGCTAGTTTTGATATGGGAGAAACATACGTGGAAACTACAGTTTTCTTTGTGAAAAGTCTTTGTATAGGAAATTAAGTTAATAAAATTATTCGTCATTCTTAAGATGGCTCGATAGTCTAGAAAATGCATGGAAACCTAAGGGTTTTTGCTAAAAGCGATTTTGGGGGGGGGGGTTGTATTAAAGGGAACCTCCACTCTTCAAACAAATTCACGCTGAAATGTAGGAAATAATCACTAGATTTTAAATTTTGTTTTGAAACGTGGATATAACATTTCAGTGTACAAAAAAATTGGATGTCGTCGTCGCTTATTGTCGCTCTTAAATTTCCCGGGCGCAGCCATTTTGGATTTGATGACGTGTAATGGTTGCCCTATTGTTTAACCCATTGGCACTCGTGCCGGCCAAAACCGGCCGTAAAAAACTCCCATGCTTCAAAACATTGCAACTTTCTCAATCGCACGAATATTGCCTTAACTGTTAGTTGTGAGCACGAAATGGAATGCCCTTTAAATTTGGATATCCAATAAATGCAAGATACGTAGCGATTTTTACCAAATATGGCCTTTTGAGTTTGGACAAGAACGAAACTGGCCGTTTTTAACGTCAAAGAGAAACAACAAAAATGCCCCTTTTTGCCTTCATGTTTTTTAAGGAAATCATCGTCGAAAAACCAAAATTCAACCATCGTAACGAAATTTAGTCCTTTTTCTAGCTTAGAAATGACTTTTTTTGTTCATATTCTTCTCCCGAGCGTAGATACAGCCTTTTGTTCCAGTGCATTCGGGCCTTCCCGACATTTTCAACATCTTGAGCGCATTGCATGCTGGGAACTAACGAGAATTTTTGACAGCGCCCGTTCCTTCCCCCAATTCTTTCACATAGCCACTCCGACCTACCGCCAAAATTTCCTGCTCGTGGTCATCTTCAGTACACAGAAATTCCAAAATATGTGGCGGTAGGTCGAGAAATTCATCATTAGTCGAGTCCCAAAGGTACTAAGTGTTCGACCGGCCAAATTCCCAGTTCGTCGAGTAACAAGCCAAATTCAACAACAAAGTACATCACCTTGCTCGATTCTTTGAGAAAGTGGACTCTTAGCTACTGTCACGCTTAATGATGCTCATCAGGCAGCCGCTAAAGATGAAAAATGGCTGTAAATTTAGCAGAAATCGCAAGCAAACCCAACTTGGGCCATTGTTGTCGCTTCACGGATAAAAAATAGCTATGTCAAAATGACGTTTTCAGAAACCTTGAGCCTCCGGTGGCTTAGGACAGCACCACTTTTCCCTGGTAGTTCAAATAAAGAGTCACGAATTGCTATTCATCGTTTATAGGTGGAAAATCACTCCGAAAATGTAAAAACCGCCGGTAGTCAATGGGTTAACACAAAGGATTTTCTGCTTCATTTGCTTTCTGACAATAGCTGCAACCATTACACGTCATCAAATCCAAGATGGCCGCGCCCAGGAAATTTAAAAGCGAAAATACGCGATGATGACACCGATTTTGTTGTTGTTGTTGTTGTTGTTGTTGTTGTTATATCCACGTTTCAAAACAAAATTTGGAATCTAGTAATTATTTCAAACAATATAGCGCCAATTGTTTGTAAGAGTGAAGGTTCCCATTTCAACAGAGATTTTGATCGGGGACTGGGCATGATATGCTTACATATTGTCACGTGACATCTGATCACGTGGCTATATTCAGCTCATTTGAATTCACTTTCTGGTCGGCGGAATCGAATGCAGGATTTACCTTGAATGCGTCAAGATTTCCCAAAATAACTGCTTTGGGTCATTTGCTGGTGCCGGAGCTCATCATCAAGGGCTGAGAAGGCTTAAACCTTGCCAGTTCCAAAGAGCCGCTTATTGGCACTGCGAATACAACAAACTCTGTTCGAACGCTCGCTTCAATCTGCTTCAATCTGCTGACAGTTTGTTGATCGTGGACAAGGAACACCAGGCACCAATCTTCACAGGCGGAAGTTTCATCGAATGCTGAAGGTGCTCGAACAACGTTTGGTGCAGAAAATGGTAAATTGTTTCGGAGGAGCCCTTCCAGTTCAAAGATATGTGGAATCTCCCAGGATGCAACAGGGTCAGATTCTTGCTGTTTGACTGCTTGGTTGAGGTTGCTCATAAAAAGGCAGCTGAGAGAGCTCTTGTTTGCCTTTTTTCCTCAAACGTCCTCTTAAATTTGGAAGCAAAAGAGCTGTTTTGTAATGTGAATAAAGGATTCAGTTGAAAAAAGATTTGTCCAGACCGCTTGTTTTCGAGGTAAGATTTTCTTTTAATTCTTGCACTAGTTTTGAGCTGATATGTTGTTTACATCCCATCTCTACGCTATTACTTTGCTGGAGAAGTGCATTGTCATGCCTGTTTGATTTTTTTAACCTTTGCTTCCTATGCAACAAATACTTTTGCACTGATATTGCTGGAAAAGATGGCAAAACCCGACAACAGCAATTGTTTTCGTGACCCTATGCAGGTATGAAATTTGAAACTGGCATGGAATTGTAGATGGCAAAAACTATTTACTTTTCATGCTTTTACTTTTACCAGATTTTTAGGGCCCAAATTTGAGGTAGACAAACTTCTATGCAATGAACTAGAATAAAGCCAACCTGTTTAATTCTTCTTTCATAACATTCGAAAGATTGATAGTATGTATAGGCAAAAACACCCATTTTTGGCAAAGCGAAACTTTGACGATTTTTCCCTCTGCAAATAACCAAAGTCAGTCCACAAATCTAGGTCATTGCATAGATCAATAAAGACATAATTTGTAAAAAGTTGTTTCTTGTCCTCCTGACTAAGTGCTTTTGCTCATTTATTGTTACCGAGGAAGCACTATTAACCTTTTAACCGGCAATCGGACGAATTCGTCCGATAGGCAGGGGCCCCCTTACAAGCTTGGACTCGTTCTCAAATTTAGAAAGCTGGTTATCATGGTCTGTTCGCAGTGTCAACCAGTAACTGTTTTAGGCCTCGAGAGCCAATGACCTGAGGATAACCTTCGTTTACCGTTCCATATCATTGTTTTCAAGCAAAACCAAAACTACCTGTTTTATGCGCCAGAGCAAAGCTAAAAATTCAATTCTTTTATTTAATATCTCCTTTTGAAAGCAAAATTCCAAATGAAAACAAACTTTAATCTCTTGACTAAGCATTTACCTCAGTTCAATTTTGCCTCTCACGCCTGCAGTGAGTAGAGATTCAGCCATTTGATTCGAACCACTTTTGAAAGCTTCTGCTTTCCTCTTTGGTGCCCCAATTGCATTCTGGGTGATTTGGATACCACGGTGAAATGGAAGTCCCGCCATCTCCTTTTTAGGGATTTTGATTTCTAGTGTCGAGCCATCCGGACCTACTGGCAAAATATGGTACTCGTTAAGTTCTTTGCAAGTCAAATCTCGCCAAAATTGGCTTCCTTGGTCCAAGAATCCATCACAGAACGGCTAGAGAGACGAACTTCACTTCTGAGCCGTCATAACTCGACACGAACACTTTTGGCGTCCCAGTCGTTATGAAATTGTCTCTCATCTCTGGTTTCGTTACTAACCGGGGTTAGATTACATCTGCGACGCAGGCTAGTCTTCTGCTTTTTCTTCCATTTTATGGACATGTTACAGCACTTCCCCGTCAGAAATATGTTGCACAATGTGCAAACTGAAATTTGGAACTATTTCGGACTCCATAATTCATTGGAAAAGTGCAAACAAGTTCTTTGTGCAGTAACATATTGCAAAGTTTTCCTTCCCTTGCGACATTTGCACTCTTTGAGGGACCTTAAAGGCTGGGTTTCACTAGCGCATAAGCACAAGAATATTCATAAGTGTAAGCACAAGTGAAAACAGCAGCGACATAAACATAAGCACGAGCAGAAAAAAAGCAACAAGGACGAGAACGCCACTAAACAATAGGCTTAATCAGCAAAAACAGTCGCTCTGCACGTGCGTTTTACATTTTGGTACATTTCTTTGCCGGCATCTGCAAAACAATGTGAAATGACCAAATGCTATATTTTCTTGAGAACGTGAGCGCATGACGACAAATTTTTCCTTCTCTTTCCTTACTTTGACGTCGTTCGTAGGAATTTAGTTTCTGGACATATTGCAATCATTTTCCAAGTTAAACGCATTGGAATAATCATACTAACTATGGAATAATCGCGAAAGAGTTACAGAAACGAGAAGTTATGTTTTAAATGGCGTTTTCGTTGCCGTCGTTGTCGTCGTTGCTTTTTAAGGTCGGCACACACGAGGGGACTAGTCCCTGCGACTAGTCCCTGCAACTAGTCCCCTGAAGAGTTTACACGAAGGGACTGGTCGCAGGGACTAGTCCCACGAACAGTTCACACGCAGGGACCAGCATAATTT
Source organism: Pachyseris speciosa (assembly GCA_016490735.1). NCBI lineage: Eukaryota > Metazoa > Cnidaria > Anthozoa > Scleractinia > Pachyseridae > Pachyseris > Pachyseris speciosa. The sequence goes on from JAEMWC010000789.1 coordinate 14,288, forward strand.
GAGAGGACAAGTCCCTGTGACTTGTCCCTCGAATTCAAACATGGTTTGAATTCGTGGGACAAGTCGCAGGGACCTTTTGGTCCCTGCGACTAGATTTTGTAATTGAATGGGTAGTTCACACGAAGGGACTTGGTCCCCGGGACTAGTCGCGGGGACTAGTCGCAGGGACTAGTCCCTCCGTGTGTGCCGACCTTAAGGTCCGTAATAGCTACGAGCCAATCAGCGCGCGATGAGAATTTTGACAGTTACTGTAAATATTGAGATTCAGCTGGAACACGTTATATCGACAAAATGACACTCGCTCGGGGGAGGGTCGTTATTTTTGCCCTCTCGCAAACAGTCACCGTCGGGGGAGCCGGTGCGTGTAATTAAACCGGAAACGCCTCACACGTTTCTGTGTCACTTGATATTACAGTTTTTGAATTAAGTAGTTACAGCCGTTGGCTTAGCGAACAATGGCCAAAAATGGCCAAAATCGATCCAAAACGGAGCGGTTCTGAGGCCCATGCAACGGAATTTGGAAACTGGTGTGCATCGGACTCTCTGGTGGCAAAATGAGGGAGATCGGTCGATTTGTTTGGAATTTATTGGCTTTTGCGCGGTGACGTGAGGGTTTGTTCAGAGGACTCCTTGCTTCAGTTATTTTATAGCGTACAGTACTCGTGAGAAGGAACATCGACGAAATGGCGTTAAAAACGACTGGAAGGCGCAAGGGGGCTATGGAATAAAGGTTAGAAGGATTTACTGGTTATAGTCTGAGTGATTATAATTTTCTCGATGCTCACGTCGTTGTAAAATACGGTACACATTAGTGCTTATTTAAATAGTCTAGCCACAATTGTCCAAATTGCGCGTAAAAACGCAAAGAATATCAAATTTAATTGACTAAAAGGCGGTTTATTACGGCTAGACAAACGAAAAGACTTCATATTTAAGAAAGATTTGTTATGTATTTCTTCGAAATACGCGTAGACATTTGAAATCTTTACTAATGACTTTCAAACACCGATTCCACACAAGTACGCTTGGACTGCCCGTAATTTCTTTTGCAAAATAAATAGGAGTGAGGGAAGAGTTTACATGAGAGCCATGTCGGTATGTTTAGAAATAAAACATGAATGTCTACAGAACTGAAATTTAAAGCGAAGTACTTTATTTCCCTTTAGGATGCCTATGTATCATTTACACACTGAGCTAATGTACATATGTTGGCTACTCGAAGTCTTTAGAAAGAAAAAGGAGTCATTTTCATTTACCAGACGTTTTTCAAGAAAGATAACTCAAATTTAGCAGCATTTCTCCGAGTTCTTCTTTTTCTTTGCATGGTTCGCACGCAATTTGCTCGTTCTCTGTCATGTCCGTAGCGCTAATGTTGACGGAATCAATATTTTCAAGCGTTGCCATGTCTCTCGTCTCTGGCAGCAGGAAGCACAGAGCGGAGCAGATGAAGGCAAGTACAGCCACAATGGAGTACGGCAAGAGAATGTGGATACGAACCTGGTGAATAAGAAAATAACATCTTAGTGCGGACCAGTCAGAGTTGAATTTTTACACAGTTAAAGAGATAAAAACACGGCAATTCTCGAATAATGGTATCTGCTGATCTTCTCGTTTCCTCTCTCCTCTTTCAAAATGTGCATTTGATTGGCACAGTAACCACATTTTGAGATCCTGGCAACAAAAATGTAGTAAAACAAAGACCTAAGTCGTGCTGCTTTCGGCCAGGAACTCTTAAGGGGAACCTCCAATCTTACAACAAATTCACACTAAATTAACTAAGTGAAGCACGATCGTCCGGGTGAGTGTAGTCCTCAGAAGGACTGTTTGTGGTGACTGACGTTTCGACAACCTGAGCGGAAGTGATCATCAGAGTCAAGTGATTTGAGTAACGTCAGTAGATGGTATAAGTACTCTGGTCGTTGTGGTGATTGGTCAACGAAGTCGTGATGTTATTGGCTGTTAAGGCTGTAAACCGTGATTGGTGCGTTTCGATCCCTCTTTTGTTAGTCAAATGTCCGTAGGTGTATTGTTAGTCAAAACTAGTCGGTTTGTCTGTTGTTGATATCGGTTTGTAAATAAACCAACATTCCAGTGCGATCCGTTGGTGGTAGTACAGTAGGTAATGCATTTAGCAGAGTCACAGTCGATTGCGTGGTTTTGTCAGTAAATGGTATTCAGCAATGTTATTGTTGATGTCACCATTTCTCGTCGCTCGTCTGTGTTCAGTCAGCCTTATTTGACTCTGATGATGACTTCCGCTCAGGTTGTTGAAACGTCAGTCAATGTCACCACAAACAGTCCTTCTCAGGACTACACTCACCCGGATGATCGTGCTTCACTTAGTTATGATACGACTCCTGGGTTCAAACCATTTACGATTTCACGCTAAATTGTTGGAAATAATTACTAGCTTTCAAATTTTGCTTTGAAACATGATATAACATTTAAGTGCACAAAAACGCCTATTTTCGCTTTAAAATTTCCTGGGTGCGGCCATTTTGTATTTGATAATGTGTAATGGTTGCAGCTATTGTTAGGAAGCAAATGAAGCAGAAACTTCTTTGTGCTAAACATTAGGGCAACCATTACACGAAATCAAATCCAAAATGGCCACGCCCGGGAAATTTAAAAGCCAAAATAGGCGATGATGATATCCATTATTTTGTACACTTAAATGTTTTATCCACGTTTTAAAACAAAATTTGAAATCTAGTGATTATTGCCTACAATTTAACGTCAATTTGTTGTAAGAGTGGCTCAAAATGGTTTTGTTATTTTTAAAAACCAACTCTTTGATGGATCGATACTCCAACAATTTTTTGTTTGTTTTCTTGAACGTGGTATCAAAAAATTTCCCAAATATTTCTGAACAAGTTGTGATCAACTTTTCGACATATAAGGTTACCATAGCAATAGTGCAGCCTCTTAGAAACACCCTTAATTTTGGCTTTAGGTGCCTGTAACTCAAAAACGAGTCGGATGATCCCCATTTTTTGTTATTGAACTAGGGGTGTTTCTAAGAGACTGTACTGTTGCTATAATTGGGAATTTTTTGATACCATGTTCAAGGAAACAAACGAAAACTTGGGGGAGTATCGATCCATCAAAGAGTTGGTGTTTAAAAATAGCGAAACCATTTTGAGCCATTTTGGCTCATGCCAGCAAAAAGTGGCCTTAGATACCATCAGGTGGTGTGATGATGGCGATGACGAC
>JAEMWC010000789.1:20000-37500 GCA_016490735.1 Pachyseris speciosa
CGCTGCCCAGTGGAAAGAGCGTAACTAGTATCTTTCCGGGAGGAGGGTGTATTGCAAATAACAATTTAAAAGAACATTTTTCCGATGAATGTCCTAAAGCAATTACTATGGTCAATCACAACAATCGCAATAAGCTCTTGAGAAATGTAAGCTGTACCGAGGGGGAGGAAATGTGCATGAGTAGGTCACGATTAGTTTTGGTTTTGCTTCTCATTGGTTGAAAATGTGGCGCGAGTTTTACCAACCAATCACAGAGCGAAGCGATGCAAAACCAAAGCAAACGCAATTTACTTTCGATCCTGGCTGAGTTGCAAACTGCTCATGCGTACGAGGTCGATCCAGGCTGCGAAAAGCAAATGCCAGTAATCAAAGATTACCTATGTTTTTCAAGTCGCTCTGAAAGAAAACTGCTACCAGGGAAGCAATGAAAGATACAACCACTCCAAGAACGGTGGTTTTCTTGCGGCCAATCCTGAAATATAAAAGTCTATATTAGTGCTGTGCACCACAATAACTGGACATATATAACATTTGCACTTATGCAGTATTTAACAATTATTGGACGAGGTTGAGTAAAATATCGTGATTTGTCAGTGGCGAGCATATCGGCTTCGGCAAATAATTGATCTGCGAGACACTGGCAAATCACGATATTTTGCGAAAACCGAGTTCAATAATAGTTTTGTCATTCGATCAGCGAACTTGTTTTTCATAATTATTTCGTCAAGCGTGAAACGATCGGCTATTTTTACTTAATTTGAAGAGCATGGACGCGTAGACACAACTACGCATTAGCAGAATATTATTTGCAGCAAAATCACAGTTGGACGGTAATGCGCACGAGCAGACCATTCTTTGTAGGCAGTTACTTGTAGGTCACGTGGTAGGTTCTGGGCCGATGAAAAGTAATGGAAAAAAGTATTGAATGATAATATTGGTTATTTTGTGTGAGTCTTGTAGTGCGAATCCAGCAAACATGAAGCAACTATGGAACAATGCAGAAAACGTATTAGTGAGAAACTAATAGTTCATTTTTGAATAGTGTCGGTGTACAGCCTCGTTTCCAGGGCCTTTCTGTTCGGAAATGGGGGAAAGCCCTGGGAAAGAGGTTGTTTGTACTGTACAGTTTTATAGCTCATCTACGATTGTCGTTTACATGCTCAATACGACATAACAAAGCGCTAATATAATTGCAGCTACGTGACACTGTTAATTGGAGAAAAAGATATGCCTGATTTTTGCATCACAGGAATAACACGTCAAGCAAAACTCATTAACTCTTTCATACGACTGTCACGTGACTACTCGTAAGAGAAAACGTAAAGCTTGTGGGGATGTGGCTGGAGTGACAAGGATACTTCACAAATTAATGTGATTAAGTAAGCTGAAGCCACTCAAAAGGCACTAAGGCCACAAGGTAGCGGGCATTACCCCCTTAAATCTACCAAAGCAAAGATTGAGCCCAAGCATTAGCAGCCATGGACAGCTGTTTCGGCCTTGTTAGGCCTCATCAGCATGGCATAGCTAATGCTCAGGCTCAAGTATCCACATATCAATAAAACAAGCAATGAAAACGTAAAGCTTGTGGGATGTGGCTTGAGTGACTAGGATACTTCACAAATTAATGTGATCAAGTAAGCTGAAGCCACTCAAAGGGCACTAAGGCCACAAGGTAGCGGGCATTACCCCTTAAATCTACCAAAGCAAAGATCACATTAATTGTGAAATATCCTTGTCACTCCAGCCACATCCCACAAGCTTTACGTTTTCATTGCTTGTTTTATTGATATGTGGGTACTTGAGCCTGAGCATTAGCTATGCCATGCTGATGAGGCCTAACAAGGCCGAAACAGCTGTCCATGGCTGCTAATGCTTGGGCTCAATCTTTGCTTTGGTAGATTTAAGGGGTAATGCCCGCCACCTTATGGCCTTAGTGCCTTTTGAGTGGCTTCAGCTTACTTACTCGTAAGAGAGCCACAGATAGCACCTTAATCGGTCCTATGAAATGTTGAGGCAACTGCTCTGAGTTCTTTAATAAACCACTCGTAGCTTGATTAGAAATAAAACACAAACAGCGGAGATAAACATGGTAAGCCAACGCATACAATGTTTCTCTGCTGTTTGTGTTACTATAAGTATTAAACTATTATTATTATTAATTATTATTATTATTATTATTATTTATTTATTTATTTATTTCTAATCAAGCTACGATGGCCTAATAACAAGAGTTTATAAACCACTCGTAAATTGGGATAAAATATCTTACGAATTTAATTTTAATTACTTACGCACCTGCGACAAAGCACTATGCAAATCCAGTTGGAAGGAATTTCTATGAGGCTCGTCAAAAAGAACACCAAATAACGATTTCCGCCAAACGTTCCCGCGCTGTATGAAACGGTGTAATACACCAGTGAGATGACCATCCTTGAGTGAGAAAATAAAAATAAAATAAAATAAAATAAAATACCCAAAACCAAACAAATCATTCAACAAATAATTCTCAAACGCAAGTTTACCTACATCTTAATTAAGTGACTTTCAGCCCAGTCGAAGTAGTGCTTATCCATCGATACAGAAAGACATAAGTCGGGTGTTGCTTGATACCTCGTGATATTTCAATGAAACCAGTTTGCTAACTTACCAAGAAAACCAGGATATCAGAGTTCGTTTTGTCATGGTGACTGAGCTGAACAGATCCCGGAAGTCACCTGTTCTTTGCATTGTCGCATCTTTCCGATCCAGTTCTCCCTCTGGCATCTCTTTGCGGTTGAAATCGGCCACCTTCTTGAGCCCTTTCCAGGCCTCTCTTGGTTTGTTCTGTGCAAGGCACCAGCGAGGTGACTCTGGTATAAACCTACAGTCAAAGAATTTGTGCGAAATTTCCTTAGCGAACATTTGCAATTTGGTGAATGCCATTTATTTGTGTTTTTGTTTTGTTTTGTTTTTTGTTGTTGTTTTTTTGTTTGTAGCTTTATCTGGTTTGTGACAAAACAAAAAAGTCTCTCGAATGTGTTAAATTCTTAATTCCGGGTAATTAAACAGATGGTGACTGATATTTCACTGGTAGCCTTTCTTTAAAACACTTCATCCAAAAAACCAACCAAGGATAAATGGTTCTTCTTAGCTCTGAAAAATCCTTCACTAACATCGTACAAGCTCAGACGATACTTCATATTAAGTTAGATTTGGAATACAACTAAACTACTGTGCAGTTATTAAGTTAACACAAATCAGGACGAATTGTGCTATATTTGTATTGACCATTATGACCCCAGATGGAATGCTTACCACCAGAGGAAAATCTGCAAGAGACCTGGGACTGCTCCTGCAATGGAAAGTGTGCGCCAGTCCCTTATCAGATAAGAAAATAATGGCAGCAGCATCAACGAGATTACCCAGAAGTACCACAGTGTTATTCCTACAACGTGACGGTGGCGTTTACCTACAAACTCCACAAGTAATACGTACATGGCCAGGGATGAGCTACCTGTGTGAATATATTAATATTGAAGTTAGACAGCTGAGTACCAGTATTATTACGATAATTGTCCTCAATAATTCATTTGGCAGTCATTTGCAATGGATCACTATTTATTCAACAACAAAGCTCATCCTCTTATATATAACCTATCAATCATGATGAACTAACATCATCCATCATTGGTCCATCCCTACATGATTGTGCATCATCTACGGCACATCACTTATCAACCATTGTCCATCAGAGGGGATAACCAATCAGCCAACATCCATTAACTATCATCAATCACTCATTATCCATCAACCACCCGCGGCACATCACTCATCGTCCATCGTCCATCCACCATCATAATCCTGATCCCTTACTGATCACCATTCATCAATTAACTATTATCTAGTCGATTATCAAACATCCACCCATAATCCACTGCCGATAGTTTACATCATAGGTGATCCGCACTTATATCATTCATCACTTCCTACCCTTCACCCACTGTCCATAGTCCATCTCTAATCACCCACCTTAAGTTGTTTGTAACTCTTCTTCCGTCGGCAATATCATGATACATCGCTCATCTCCATTTAAATTACCTCGTTTCCACGGTCTCTCCTTTTCCTATCCCCTAGACCCTGGGAACGAGGTTGCTATTAAAACTCCATTTCACAATGATTACACAACAGCTAATCAATACGGAAACTGGCTGGAAAGGCTGTTAGCTTTACCTACCTACGCAAACTCCCACAAGACACCTCAGTGTCACGTACACCCAGTAAACTGTGACAAAAGACACTGCCAGAGCTAAAATGTTACACAGGACAGAAAGGAAGTACACAACAGGCTTGCGTCCAAACTTGTCTGACAAAAATCCTCCAACAAGCACGCCAATCATGTAGCCCAGGAACATAACAGCTTTGTTTAACACAGATAATGCTGATATGTTACAAACCAAATCAAACTGCAAAATAAAAAAAAGTCAAATAGAAAATAAAACAAGCGCAATCGTTGTGAGCGATTAAACAAGCGCGGTAAGAAAACTTGAAATTCAAGTGGCAATGGTGATAAGTCCCATAAATTTCAGAGGCCTATATTCAGCGAATGAAAAGGCCTTACAGGCAAATAGAGTACAACTGCTTCATCTTCGTCGTTCAGGTCACTAGAACTCCCACTGGTCCCGCTGAAGATTCTCGGAGGAGGTGAATAGGTTCGCGGATCGGCGGATTTGGCTAAAAAAAACTACTCGGATTTCGGATTTTGAGGATACATTTTGCGGATTGGCGGATTTTGAACGTCAGCGGATCACGGATTTCTTCAATATTTCAGCGTGGATTATGGATTTTGTTTGTTTTGAAGAGCGGATCGCGGAACTTAACTTGGCGGTCTGTTTCAATTTTTTTCTGCCTGACCTTAGAACTAGACTAGATTAAGCAAAGAACATAATTTTCTGAAAACAAAAATCCACCTTTGAGCATAAAACAACTCAATTTTCCACGTCCACCACGTCCCTTGTACCGCTTGTGACGTATTCAGTTTTAATGCTCATGGACAACTTTTACATGTAGCATGTGTAGGTGAAGAGATCTTTCAAACCATACCCGAATGAGCACGATTCTGTCAAACTGTCCGGAGAAAACCCGTATAAACCAAGTGACGTTGAGCCGAAAATTCGAACGAAAAGCTTGTTCCACTACCCACTGCACTTTCTTCCATCTAATCCTAAAAGTTTTCCACAAATCTTTTCCCACCGAAAGAAAATGCCCAGCAAGAGAAAAAGAAAGCGAGGCAAGAAAAGCGAAAGAAAAGGGGAGTAGAGAAGCGAAAGGTAGAAGGAGAGGGGGCAGTGAAACTTTTCAACCCTGTGCATGGCCTAACTTGGAAAGCTCATATTATGCATCAGGGACTGAAGGGTGCGAGGAGCTCCACCAGTAAACAGAGGTTTGGGCAGTTTTGGTTCTTTTTGGCTAAATTCTGGCCAGAAAATGGCTCGACGAACTTCAAAAGGTGTTTTTCGGGAAAATGCTTGGTAGTTAAAGGGCTAACACATCTTTGGCCTACAATGTAATAGGACTCCAGAGAACTCTAGGACCCCAGGATCTCGGCTTCTGGCCAAACAAAAAGCCATTGTCCTCACCAGACCACCACGTGTACCATCGGCACGGTAAACAGGGAGGGCCAGGTCATTGAGACAAAGACCATCGATTGCGTCGGATTTTTTACCGAGGTACCAAAAGCGTTGAATTTCATCATAAAAAAAAGTTTCGGTGCTGCGTCGATTCCAGCAATTGGAAAAGCGTAATGAATCTACTCGAGCATATGACTTTAAAACGGATTGTTATGTTTTTTTCTACGAGAGTTCTGTTGTCTTTAGATTATATTTCTTTAATGATTACAAAACAGTGGTCATGGTGGGCTTATTAACCTTAGATTTCGCTACACTCTTTTACACATGGTAACTTGACATTTCAAAGACCTGTAGGAACCTGTCCTCTGATTGATTCGAAAAGACCTAAAACGTAACCCAAATACAAAAATGCACGCCGTCCTAATGACATCAGGTTTCAAATGTCAGCAGCAAACATTTCAATCTTAGACCGATGGGGACGTGCGCAAGCGCGAGGATGTCTTTTCTTTAGCGTCTCGCGCTCGCGTGTAACACTTCGCGACGTGCTTAGTTGGCTTTCTTTCCTGCGGATTCGGATTTTTGTAAAAATATTTGCGGATTAGCGGATTTTGCGCAAAATTAGCACGGATCGACGGATTTCTTGACCCCTATTCACCCCCCTCATTCTCGTGAGGGTAGACAACTGTTGTCACTATATTATCATCGAAAAGATTCCATTTTAATCAGAAAGCCAGTAAGGGTGTACATTTCAAAGAAAAAGGCATACCAGAACTATAAATCTGCTCAATGGACTAAACAATTCTGCTCGACTTACTGAAAATGGTCCACTTACTAAACTGCTCCACTTACCTCCGTCACAACTGAGTTGAGTTCACTGGTGTCAAATTCCCACTGGTCTCGCGGCATTGAGCAGCGATAGTTGTAATTTTCATCCCCTGGTTTGAAGGTTCCCGTGAGGTTACACGCAGAGCTGTTGTCTCTACATCGCCATGGTGGCTCAACACTGAGGAATGTCGGTATCATTACTTGGAAGCCATCGCCAAAGATCTTCATGAAACCAAAGATAAAAAGCAGTCTGTACTGGTAGCGTTCAAAACTACCAATCTTCTCCATCACATCATCCACTGTTAAAGCCATGATTTGCGAAAAATATCTGCCATAAGAAGAAAGCAACGGCGGGCTAGATAATGATATGTGGTGCCGGCTGTAGACTACTTAAGGCCGCGCAAGACACTTAATCTCCTTACGTGTGAATTTATTTAAAGAGTATGTACGAACAACCGTGCGATTGATACCGACCATGTACGGAATATTTGTGAGAAGAGTTTGTACATTCGAAGTTTGTTCAATACATTGTGTGTTCGGCATATTGCTAATTGCACGTGCGATTGAAATCTCGAAGCACGAACTTCTTGCATATTTTTGATAGCGGACTTGTTCGATCCTCGGACAAGGCAAATTCTTCAATATGGCCCAGTTTCGAGTTCACCATGACCGATGAATAAAAGCACTGAGAGCGCATTTGTACAGGGTTAACCTCCATCTGAAGTGAATATATTAACAAATTCCAGCGAGAAGATAACCTGTTTACAGCTCAGTTTATTGTTTATTTTTTTCAAATTTGTGGAACCTTCCCACCGGTATTTGTGAATATTTTGCTTTAGGTCGAGGCCAACCGTTACAAATGCGTTCTCAGTGCTTTTATTCAGCGGTCATGGCGAACTAGAAACTGGACTATTTTGTGTCCGAGTATAGAACTCCAGGAACTGATACACCAGGGAGATAAACGTAACGTCCTATACTGCGATGTGACAGAAGCAAAATTGCAACTGAACAAACAACTAGAACTTCACAAAGATGTTCAGACGCTTCGAAGTCTAAATTTCACAGTTTTACTCCTATGGAAGCCACTAACTTTCAGTGAGTCTTGAAACTGAGATATCTGCTTCTGTCACATCACAGAAGAGGTTCCCCTTTATCGCTAAGTACTAAAACCCTTTACTTTACTGCGCTTCTCAATCAGAAGACTCGGACACACGCTGGGTCGACTGTATAAACACGAACGCCCAATAAACACGGAGCGCGAGAACATAATTATAAATAACTCGACAGTTTGCTAGATTTGTTAACAAGTTAATAATTACTCTAACAATGTTAAGGTTTATACAAAGGGAAAGCCGGCAACGGCAACGGCCAGGTAAAGACGCCACAAACAATCAGAAAGAATCTAACGAACACTGACCGAGTTGCTTCTTATTCCAGACTTCTGTAGATGTTTGAAGACGAGAGAGAGAAGTTATCAGTGAAAAGATTCTCAAGAGCTTGTGGTAGCAAGTGCCAGTTAGTTTGCCAACATAGAAAGCATTCCAACTGGCACATGAGAACTCGTGAGTCTAAGGACGGACATATCGCAACGCATGGTCCTTTCAACATCTTTGACTCTGTGCCAACCACGTATCAAATGAAAATAATAGAGGCTTTACATATATCAATCGGAGAAATCCCACATTGAACACATAAGTTTAGTATGTGGCTGCCAGGATTGTCCTCATTTCAATTTAAGCCTTTATGTATTCAAGAGGTTCCAGCAACGACACTTTGTTGTGAGACAAACCTTTATTTATTTGAGAATCCCTTTGCTTGAAACCTTTGCTTATAAACCTATAAGGGCCGTTACATATGGACTCCAGATACGGACGATAGTGTCATTGGCGTTCCGAATAATTTATACCATCCTCCTGAAAGAACGAAACCGTGGTTCGATGATGTACGATTGCCAACCAAATCGCTAAACAATGGAACAATAAGGGTTAAAAGGGCAATATCGTGGAAATTATCCCAAATTTCAGCCAAAATTACTAAACCAACTTTCAGTAACCTTTTCGTTCATGAATTGCTTCTGCATGGATTACCAGTGAGATGGAATCAAGTAAATTTGAAAAGACGAAATAAGCCATAGTAAGATTTACCAATTTCCCATCTGAGGCGCAAGAGAAGAACTTAAAAGCGTCGACCCGACTTTTTTTCAAGTCTCATCTTGCCTATGCTATGCGTGGCCAAAAGCATTTAAGAATAGTTTTCGTGAGCTAAAATAGCCGTATTGAAGAAAATTTGGGCATCATTTTTCGTCTGCCTTTGGAAAACAGGTCTCCTTTTATTTGCAGAGGTTTCAGAGTAACAACCCATGAACCGAGTCCAATTGAATTTTTCGCTCGGTTTCATTCGATTTACATGACTGCCCTTAGGGTTGACTGAGCAGGAGACTTGAAATCTCCCGGTTATTAGGTTAATTTCCCAACGCAAACGGTATTTCCGGCTGCTGCTTTTGAAACAACAACAACCAGCTAAGGCGCCTCCTCACGTAGGCTAAGGGTAACCTTACCTTACCATTCTGCTTGTGTATGAACCCGAAAAACCTTATCCGCGTTACAAGGACTTTCCGTGGCGCCATTCACACTTATTAGTTAGATCGTTCCAAATAGTCAATCTGAGGAGCGGAATGATCTAAGTGTGAACGCTTTGGAAAGGGCTGACATTAATCGAACTCCTCCACCTTAGGGGGTGGCATCTTCTGGTGGTCACTGATCTCACTGAGCTCTTCTAGATTGGTGAGAGTGAGCTTCATCTCTCTTTAGACATTCCCCAAGGATGAACGTGGGACCCGTCTACACGTGTTCGTTTTTTAACCTCTTTTTAGTTTTTTGATTTTTATTTTCGTTAAATCGAAAGATTTTCTCGTCCAGTAAGCCCGAACGAACGAACACGCCTAAATAACGACAATTTTCAAAAACGCCGCCTAACTGACCGAAAATAGGCCTTTTGAAACAGTTGATCACGTGACTAGTTATCTTCGAAATTTGTAGCTACAGTTTAATGGTTTGTAGAAATGGAAAGAGGGATGTTTCATTTACCAAGAACACCAACTTTTAGGCCAATGTCGTACAACGGTGAGATTTAATAAGGTTTTAATTAATAGCTAAATACAAGGTTTTGACTTGTCGTGAGAAGGCCGTGCAATCGAAATAAATTTTCCGTTTATTAATCCCCATAATTAACGTTTCCCCGTTTGAGATATAATTATGGAAATTTCCTTGCTTGTGCATTTTCGTATGATCTTACTATTCCTTATAAAATTACCTCTCTAGAATAGACTGCCTTGTGTTGGTGTGGATGTGCGGCCCGCTTCCTGAAACCCTTACCCTATTTCAGACCAAAATCTGTGATTTCCCCTACCCTATTTCAGACCTGACCAAAAATTCGATACCCTATTTCAGACCTATTTCACGTACATGGTTGGCGTAAACACAATTAAAAGACAAAAAAGAAGGGCTTTTGTTGATTGTCTTATCGCCTAATGATGAAGAAATAGCCTCTTCGAAAAAACATATCCAGTTCAAGACTAGAGTGCTCAAACCATACCCTATGTCAGACCAAAATGGTCAAAACCGATACGCTATTTCAGACCAAAACGGCTAAAAAAACATACCCTTTGGGGGCCGCACACACCCCCTCCCAACCCGGGCAATTCACTAAAACGAAGCGTTTAAAATAGTATAATTTACTTGATAGATTTACTTTCATAGTTTAATTGAACATTTTAAATAGTTTAACGGCTCCTAGTTTAACTTACTTGTGCACAACAACACAAATAACAAAGGAAACGTGCGGAAGTAAAAGGAAAATAGTTCTATACGCTTATTACTTGTCAGAATGCGTCGAATGAGTTTCACTGATAACATACTTTTCACTATGAAATGACGAAACTAGACGTGCGCTCATTCCACTGTAATTTCAGTCACGCACACTGTCACTAATATCTCATCGATTAACATTGATTTGCCGAAAGTATGTTTGTTTAATGACTAAATACTGTCTTTTCGATGTCGCAGAAACACAGGTCAAGCTTTGCGTTTTGTGACGGAAGCATTCTTAACCCCTCGATAAAAACTGCGCCCATTTAATTGCGCACATATTTTGACAAATTCTCCCCCACGAATAACAACACATTACCCTTTGCTTCGTTACTTTCCCCCATTACTTCTTTGTCTGATGGCTCAATCACGTATTAAATCAACGATACGCGGTCAAACAGGTTTGAAGCACGTCCATGTTGCACGCCACAGTTTAGTCAAATGACATCTAATGCCAAAATCAAAGCATATAGCTTGGTTTCATTTCAGTTGAAATAAATGAAAGTAATGTCCCTTGGCAAACTTACCAGATTGGTCTGGAACTGGGAAAAGACAAATAAGCAACAGTAGTATGGAGACGTGGTGCTGGTCAACGAAGGCCGTTCGAAGAATGTAGCTAGCCAGTATGTTAATCCAGTCTTAACTTGTTTGACTGGTTTCAGGCTAGATGAAATTCCTCGCGCTGATACGCACCACTGACCACGAACAAATATCTATAATGCGCCAAGCAAAACATAGCTCTTGAGGTACAAGTATTATCAAAACAGCAAATGGAATCAAATCCGCTAAAACAATGCAAAAACAAAGTTGAATCGGGGGATGGATACCCAGGCCCGTAGGAAGGAGGGTGGACGGGAGCGTTCACCACTCCCCCTCCCCTCCGGCTGTGGAGGTCCGCTTCCCGTGTCCACCTATTATGGACCGACGGCTCAAAAGAGAATTTCAAAACCAAACACCATCAAACATTGTTTGATAAATGTTACAGTTACAGTGCGCAGCCAGCTTTTTAACTGGCCTGTGAAGCCTTACGTGTGTCTATTCAGCTAGATGGTCTGTACTGTTCATGTTTTACAATTTTCGGTATAGTATCGATATTGGTCTTCTTCGAGGTGAAAAAAGATAAAACCTTAGAGGCTTATAATTTTGTATTAGCATCCTTCGCAGGATCCTTCCCAACATCACCCACTTCTGCCATTTCTTCCGCTTCTTGCGCAGTCTCCGAGCTGTCGGTGTTAACAGCACTCATCACCTCTAATGTTGGGGTGTCCCTGGTCTCCGGGAGCAGCAAGCAAAGCACAGATGCCGCGAGACAAAGAACTGCAATGATCGAGTAAGGCACAAGAGCATGAAAGCGAACCTACCGAGAGAACAACAGCGCACATTCTTAGGAATCTTAAGTTCGTGCTGCAATCTATTTACATCTTGACCATCCTTGGACAAAGAAAACTGATAAGATATATCCTGGGCATCAGAACGGAAACTGTTCAGAAATCTAGGCCTGAAATAAGTAATAGTGTCCCCTTAATGCCTTTATCTACATTGACCACAATACTTCACGAGTATCATTACAAACAATTGGCGAAATGGTAAAAGAAAAATGCAATCAAAAACAAACTACATGTAATGATGAAATTCTACAAATTCATTGGGTTACAGGCGGAGAGGTGACGGTGGACGAATCCGGATTACTACATGGTTCGTTCATCTAGGCCACAAAAGCAGCACATCACGGAACACTGGGCTTTTTGTCTTAACTCACAGAGGCTTCTATTTTTATACACATAATCGTACATTCAGTGAAGCATGAATCGGAAGGCGGCGTATATCTTACCAGCCAAATAACATAGGGTGCTGCCATGGATCCTACGCGCCCAACTGCAGAAGAAGTACCAACGCCTATATTCCTGTAAAAAAAAGTCCATCAATCAATTCATCCATTATCAACCAACCAACCAATCAATCAATCAATCAATCAATCAATCAACCAATCAATCAATCAATCAATCACAATGGAGGTACTGACCTAAAGAGGAGATAAAGATATCTCCAAAAGTAACATGAATGTTTGTCGCTGTGGCACCAACAGGGAAAGAATGGTTTAACTCTGACAACCGCTTTGTTATCGGTATTTTAAAACTCGCGAATTTCTCCCAGCGATTTATTTATCATTTCTACACACATTTCCAGAATTTTCACCGCTGAAAAAACGTTTTTCCTTTTTACGTCTTTAACTATTGGTATAATAACCCTTGCATTTCATGTCGCCGGTAGTTTTACGTCGATGTTAAAAGACAAATCGTACGGCGCACGGGGCACGAGGATGACGGGACGAGGGGGGGCTTCGTTTGGGAGGGGGAAGGGAATGAGTAGTTTTAAACATCTTCTTAGCCGGGGCCTCTTAGCCGGGGCCTCAATTTCCAAGTAGTAACAAAGACATGTTCACCTGACGACTGTTGGAAACAGTTCCGTGGAGAACACGTAAATCGTTGCGAATGCCATGTTGATGAAAAATTTGGCGATCACTGAAGCAAAGATGATTCTGGCAACCAGAAAGCCTAAAAGGAAAAGCAAAACTCGTAATTAGTAAAGGCGACTATTTTGAAGATGAAAGGACAATTTCCCTGACATGACTAACATCTAAAGCTAGCGAAAACCACGGAATTGTCGCAAGGTTTTCCTGTAACGCTGAAGTAAAGATAGAAACGGAAGTTTCAACGGAAAAGCGAACAACCAGAGGTGTACAGTCAAACCATGCGAAACTGTCCTGTCTAAGTACTGGGACTGCAGTTGTTTTTATGAAGGGTCTCCCGCAGCAGCCATACTGATTCCCTGTTTTTTTTCCCTGTTTGTTTTTTTTTTTTTCCTTTCCTTTCCTTTTTTTTTTTTTGGAGATGGGGGGGGGGGGGGGGGGGGCACAGAGTCATGAACATCGTACCTGTGTTAGTAAGGTCACTCTGAAAGAGAACAGCGATTGCTGAAGCAATAGCTGCAATTATAAGCCCAACAACAATGGTTTTCTTTCGGCCGATCCTGGAAAGAAAAAGACGGCAACAACAAAGTGGTAAAATTAATAATCATGATGATAAAGCTTTTAATTTATTCCTCGCGCCACTTGTGCCCCGAACTAAAACATGACATTTAGATCATAGTTCAGTATGTAGATAGTCGCTTGATGAGTCACTTTCGATAGCCGTAGGTCAAACAGTAGTCTTCCATGAGCCTCTGAAGGGAACATAGCCAGAGAAAGGGGTCTATTTCAACATCATTCCCTTACTTTTTGCACAACACTATTGCTGTGTAGTTGGAAGGAATCTCTACGAGGCTGGCCAGAAAGAACACCAAATAACGATTTCCACCGAAGGTTCCAGTACTGAATGCAACAGCGTAATACACCAATGCAATCACGAACCTGTGATAACAAAATAGGATAATAGAACTTCCGTATGTGAATATTCGTGGTAGCAACAGACTGATGTGTTGAAGATGTTATGAAGTTACTTGGGGAAATACGTGGAAGAGAAAAGTTAAACAAACTAACCAGTAATCATATTTACAGGATAGTAAATCAACACTGTACTTTGTTTTCCCGGCACGCGCTCGAACTACCTGACTATAACGAAGACAGAATTTTTAGGGACAGACTTTACTTTCCTGTCGTACTGCTTGAAGATAGTTGTTTGCGCTGATATTAGCCCGTTCCAGGCGTTAGGTGGTGGGCATGCAGGCGTGAGATATGTGTGTGAACGACTAGATCAAGCCATTGCCATGCCCGTTTTCGCTGTCTTCTCTCTTGACTGGATTTGGAATAAATGAATGGTTCCTTGCTAAAAGTGATTCGCGTAGCTGAGAGTCGGTTAAAACAGTACCGGATAAAATAGCATAGAATTATGATTCGAACATCTGATCATTTAGCAGCTAACTGAAGTCCAAAGGGCACCAAGAAGGAATTAACTAAATTCATTTAACAAAACATCTGAATTTCAGTCTTTAAGAGGTGAAACGTACCAGGCAAACCAACTAATTAGCGTTCTTGAAGTCATCTTGATGGAACTGAACAGGTCCCGGATATCGCCAAGTCTCTGTGCCGCTGTCCCATCCTTAAGAAACAGCCCCTCCTCAGGCATCTGCTTTCCATTAAACTTTGCGACTTTCCTGAGTTGTTCCAAGGCTTCCTCTTCCTTACCGTTCACAAGAAGCCAGCGACATGACTCGGGAATGAACCTTTTAGAGGAATTAAATAAATTGTAGTGACTGATACGTCTTACTGAAGCCACGGATGAATGGGTGAAGCACGTACCGGTGTTACTACTGCCCCTCTCCCCTCCCTTGTGTGAATGAGGTGCCACTAGCGAAAAGAAAGCCCGAAAATAAAATTAAAAAATGGCTTGTATGATGTTTGAACCGGTGACCTCTGCAATACCAGTGCAATGCTCTTTCCAACTGAGCTAGTGGGGCAGCTGGAAACCAGCCATTTCATTCGTTCTTTAATGACTGACTGACTGAATATGGGTAAACATATTGCAACAGGAAATGGGGGTATCGCAGCCGAAAAAGGTTTCTGGGGAAGACATCGGGAGGTTCGAGGTAACCGATGTTCAAGAGAAAATAAAACATGTACATCAGGAAATTCTTTTCCTTTGTTAAAAAATCATGATTGTGTTGTTTTGCCTATTAAGCCTGAGCCAGGGAAAAGACAAAAACACTGATGATGAAACGGATATGTTATCGTTACTGAGCTCCATCAAACTAGTGACCAGTCCACCGTATGCTTACCACCAGAGGAAGATTTGTAAGAGGCCTGGGGCTGCTCCTACTATGTTAAGGGTGCGCCAGTCCCTTATCAGGTACGCCATCAATGCCATCATCATCAATGACGTAGGCCAGAAGAACCACAATGCCGTTCCCGCCACGTGACGATGTCGTTTACCAACATACTCCACCGTCAAAACATAGGCGGAGAGCGTGCCACAACCTGTTGGTCAAAGAAAGCGTTAACGATGGAAAAGTTATCGCAAAGCACATCCCGCACCATACAAACGGCTCATCTACATCAACAGAATCGAAACCAAAATAGGTTAAACCCGATATGCGTCAATTTCGCCAATAATAGAAATTCCACGGACAGGCGGTCCACGGATAGCTGTTAGAAAACAAAGTATAGAAAAGAACACGGATCTAAAGAAGAACCACTACAATGTAATACAAATCATTACAATACGGATAGTTGGACAATACAATTCCAGAGTTGATATTGGTTTAGCGCTCGCTTTTGGGATACCAGCCACTATATGCTTGACATCAGCTAAGAACTCGTCGTCTCTCTTGTAAAATGACTGATCAGCAAGATGTAGCAATATTAATGGCTATTTGTACAAAAATAAACAAATAAATTAAATTCGTACTCCACGGATATGAGACGATTGCCGTTACCTAGCCTCTATCTATAATCTAAAATTCTAATAATCCTTATTGACACTTAACTTATGCAAGTATATCAATTACTGGGAAAGCGAGTGTACTCTTCTTGTGCGCAAGGTTTTTCGTCTATTGGTCTAAAACTAAGTACAGAATTTTAGAAGCAAGGAAAAGGTCCGTAAAAGGCTACTCATCCCCTGAGGACGAAAAAGGGTACAACTCACCAATGCATACGCCAACCAACACCCTGAGGAGCACATATAGCCAGTAAACTTGAACAAACGAGGCAACCAACGCCAACAAGTTGCACGTTGAGCAAGACACGTATACCAGTATCTTGCGGCCGAATTTGTCCGACAGTACTCCTCCAAGCAGGACCCCGATCAAAAATCCCAGAAACAGAACAGATTTCGTTAGACTGGACAGAGCTGATGCGTCACAAACCAAGTCCCACTGAAATGAAAAGCAAATAGCATGCATGGTTACGACAGAAAAGGTGGCGAATTGTTAGGAATCTAAGGAAAAAAATATTGTAAATAAGGAACGCTGTAAGTGGATGCTATAATAAAGTAACTTAGTTAACGGTATCAACGAGCTCCTCTTCTACCATCTCTGGTTTACTGCTGCTCGCCTAAAACAGCGCATTCTACCTCACTCAGGATGATGGCAATATGCTGGGTATTTCCCGCGCTCTTTCCATGGTACTGACCTTGTCAGTGTAGTTGCATTCCACAGGGCCTCCGTCATGAGTGCGGACTGAGTATATGCCGAGGTTCGACTTGAGTTGACGCCTTTTTTCGCTCGAGTTACAAACCCTTATCGTATTAAGGAAATGTGGAATCTTATCATTATAGATATGACATTAATGCATAAACCATTTCTTGCCTATTCCTCGGTTAGTCGTTTCTCCCATATCGTGTATTGCGATTCTCGATGTGTGAAACTGCGGGAAAATATCGCAACAAATAAACCCCAAACAATTTCCTTATCAAAGAAACCCCTGTTAATTAGGGTACCAGGGATGGCGCAGTGTTGAGATCACGCGCCTTCCTCCAATGTGGCCCGGGATCGATTCTTGGACTCGACGTTATATGTGGATTGGGTTGGGTTGTTGGCTCTCACCTCTGCTCCGAGAGGTTTTTCTCTAGGTACTCCGGTTTTCCCCTCTCCGATTTTCCCCTCTTCTCAAAAATCAACACTTCCATCCGGAATGATGGAACGTGAATTCTTGGCTCTGGAGTTTGGACAACCACCTCCCACGCTATCGAGCCTAAATAAATTGATTTAGATTTAGATTTCTGTATTTCTCTCATCATGCACAGAACTGTAGAATACTGTGACATATGTCCGACAAACCAAGCCCTTGTGAATTTTTATTCATTTTACTGGAAGGCTACCAGATGCTATGCCCGCTTCCTTACCTCGGAAACAACCGAGTTGAACTCACTCGTGTCAAACTCCCAGTCTTTGCGAGGAATGGAACAACGAAATGCGTAGTTTTTGTCTCCTGGTCTATAGACCCCCGTTAAGTTACAGGCAGAACTGTTATCTTTGCATCGCCAAGGCGGTTCAGCGCTGAGGAAAGTGGAAATCATGGCCTGGAAAGCGTATCCAAACATCTTCATAAGACCCATGATCATCACCAGTCTGTACTGATACCGACTCATACTTCCGATCCTCTCCAATACGTCATCAACAGTGAGGCCCATGTCCGCAGACTATCTAAATTAGGAAGAAAATGTTAACCTAAACTTTGCCGGCAAACGAAATTACGAACCGACGTAAAAT
>JAEMWC010000789.1:42500-50000 GCA_016490735.1 Pachyseris speciosa
TCTCGCCTCACCAAACCAAATCGTCGAGAATTTCATTGAACAGAAGAATAATTTCCTCCATATTAAGGTATTTCCACGAACAATAGACAAGATCTTTCTCTTTACTTTGATTTCATATACTTTTAGCCTGTTAATTCCTCTATTAATTGCCTTGATAAGCAGACACGACGAGAGACAATGGAGTCCGATAGAATTTCGAGTCTGTATGAGTCTCGCAACTCGAGCGAATAAGGTCAGCGGTAACTTGAAGAGCGCGACCGGAAATAATGATTTGCGCGAAATCGCGCGAACCGGAAATAAAAGGTGCAAAATGATTATCAATTTATCTCAAAAATTTGCTCGGTGACCTATGTTGAAATTTTTCATGCAAATAGCATTCAACTTTATCTAGCATTTTAGGCATTTAAGAAAAAATCTGTAGGGTAGATGTTTTTTAATCCTTAAGAGGCTATTTTTCGAATTATCTCCGTTTCCACACTACAGAATTTTCTAAAATTTTCACAGAAAGTGAATAATATTGCAAACATTGAAAAACGCTTATAAAAAATATAGGTCACCGAGTTAGTTTTAAAGATAAATTTAAAAAAGTGACTTTTTAGGGGTAGGTCTTTAGAGAGGCATGGTTGCCATGGCAACGCACATGACGTCAGAAGTTGTCTCAATGGAAACTTTAACAACCCTGTTGTAAGATAACCTACAATTTGTTTAAGTGACTTACAGCAAAAAAAATTAATCTTGAATTGTTTTGACATGCATATCAGCTGTAAGAAACCCTTTCGAGCCTCCTTAAGGGCTAGTTAATGTTTTACGGCCTCAAAATGTTTCTCGTTGCCATCTTTTCAAGTTTGTCATTCTGTAAACACTGTTTGTGACTCAACCAGCACGCATTCTTTCCAACGAAGTTCGTTTATGTTTTTTCAAAGCGTAACAAATCCTCTCTTTCTCATCTGCCAGCTCACCTTTTGTCTCAAAATGCTGCTGAACACCGAAGAAGCGCCAAACTGAAGGATGAAGCGCCCTAACCTACATGCCGCGAACGTTTTGGGACTCTGTATGCAAATTACGTTCATCAGTAATATCAGATTACAGCTGTTATTATAGAATCCAGGATCCGCTAAAAGCACACGTAAAACATGCTTTAAATAAATTTTTGAAAATGAAGAATTTGTAGCCTTGCTAAAGATTTTAATTTTGCTTCTAGATGCCTGCATTATCAAATCAAAAGATCACTTAAAAGAAAATTTGTGTACACGTTTTCTTCTCATCAGCACAAGTGAAACTTCCAGGCAACCTTGCACGTGCGTCATTTCTGAGTGCCATCTTAATAAAGGACAAATATTAATTCTGCTGTGCTAAATGTCACTTTTCGTGAATTTAAACAAACACTATTTGGGCCAATAACTTGAGAAAATACGTCAAAAAGACAAATGATGAAGTTTTCTTGCCTTACACCCAGATGCACAAGTTCACAGATTGTAAATGAATCGTAAACGATTGAATGGGCATTTTGGATGGACATGCTTGTTACAATGGACATGCTTGTTATCTCTCATCTGCTGTAAATAGTTTTCATGTTATAAGTGAGCAGTGTGATCTTCATTATCGTCATCGTCTTCCATATCTTCGGCGGTGGTTTTCTTCGCAGCTAAACGGGAAAAAAAGCTAGAAACCTGTTGCGCAGTAAGAAATTCGGTACTGTCAAAGAGCAGTTGAGCATTGACATGCTTCGCTTTCCACATAGCTATAGCCACACTTGCAGGATCTGCTTTTACGGCCAGTGCACTCTGCGATCTGAAATTTGGCTCTCAAGTACTCTTTCTGTTTAGTAGAAAAAAACGATTACTTCTGGCACGAGAACTATAATGTTCACTCGCACACAAGCGACATGTTAACAACAACAAGATTTATTGCATAAGCCCAGTTCTACAAGCACGTGGAGGCTATGATAATGTATTATAATTATGCAAATTAATCATGACACCTCCCTTCCTTTAAAACAAGATAAACCTGGAATGAATGGTTAACTAATCATCAAGCAATAATCAATAAAATGAACTTTGCTCAAATGTTTGCATTGTTTGCTGTAACAGAACAGTTCAGTTCATAACATAGTCCTTGTATCTTGCTGGCAATCTCACAGTACGGCCACTGGAGGTACACTTTGCTTGTGTCGGCAGAGGGCTGCTTTCATTGGCAACAGGCAGGGCCGAATCAGCATTACTAACAGGAACCGCGGTTGTGTCAGAGACAGGCGGTATCACTGCTTCATCTAGGGGTGGTCCCATACTCACTACTGGGGGCTCATTTGTTAGCAACAAATGTCGACGATTGCGACGGTATGCAGTGCCGTCAGGTGTTGAGACTACGTAGGATCTAGGAGCTGTATGCTGCGCAGTAACAGTTGCCGGCTCCCAGGTCTTTCCCATTCGTATACGCACTGTTTCTGTGGCTTGATCTCAGGTAACCGCTTTACGCTGCGATCGTAGTACATCTTCTGTTTATCCCTACGCTCTTTGAGCTTGTCATAGGCATTGTGAACCACTCGAGGCTTCAAGAGGGATACCGTAGAAGGCAACTTGGACTTCAACATGCGACTCATCAACAATTGTGCAGGTGACTCCTTTAGTCCTGAGACTGGAGTGTTCCTGTACTCCAGGAGAGCTATATACGGGTCATTTCCATCTTCAAATGCTTTCCTAAGCAGCTTCTTGATGGTTTGTATCGCCCTTTCACTCATCCCATTGGACTGTGGGTATCTGGGACTTGAGGTGGTGACTTGAAATCCCCAATCTTTTGCAAACTGATGAAATTCCTTGCTTGAAAAGGGCATGTTATCAGCAATAACTTCATCTGGGATTCCATGCCGGGCGTACATAGATTTCATACCAGTTATAACAGAACCAGCTGTCTTGTCTCTTAGGAGACAAAGTTCAGGGTACTTAGAATAATAATCAACAACAAGTAAATATGACTTAGAGTTCAGTTCAAATATGTCTGCACCTAGCTTCTGCCATGGCCTCTGAGGGACTTCATGGGGTAATAAGGGCTCCTTCTGATTCTCTCTTTGGCACTTTAGACATACAGAACACTTGGAGATCATTCTTTCAATTGCAGTAGACATACCGGGCCAATAAACGACAGCTCTAGCCCTTGACTTGCATTTCTCCATACCAAGGTGACTCTCATGTATGCAGTTTAGAACACCCTGTCTCATCTCTTGAAGGATTATGAGCTTCTCACCAAGGAATAACAGACCTTCAGCTTCATGAATTTCAGCTCGCAAATTCCAGTAGTAGGCAACGGATGCAGGTAATTTGCTTTTGTGGGATGGCCAGCCATTCTTTACAACTTTACTTAACATCTGAAGGATTTCATCTTGAGCTGTTGCTGCTTTCATCTGGGCAAGCTTCTCTTTAGTCATAGGAAGACGTTCCACGAGGCTGTGGACGATTACTTCCATGTCATCACTTAATTCTTGCTCCGAGGGTGGTTCATCCAAGTAAGCTCTTGAAAGTGTATCTGCAACATACATGTACTTGCCAGGGACATAGGTGATGTTAACTTCGTACTTCTGAAGTCTGAGAAGCAGCCGTTGGAGCCTTGGAGATACTTTGGTCAGCGGCTTCTTGTTAACAGACACTAGAGGCTTATGGTCTGACTCCACATCCACTGGCCGCCCATACACATAATGGTTAAATCTCTCGCAGCCAAATACAACTGCAAGAAGTTCCTTCTCTATTTGGGCGTAATGCTCCTCCGCTTGGGTGAGGGAACGAGAAGCGTAAGCGATCGGGTGTCCATCTTGGAGGACACATGCCCCAAGACCAGACTTAGAGGCATCCACTTGCAATTTGACTGGTTTGGTGGGGTCATAGAATTTCAGAAGAGGCTGACTAGAGAGAATGTGTTTCAGACGCTCTACTGCTTGAGAATGCTCATATGACCAGATCCACATAGCATCTTTCTTTAGAAGATTTCGCAAGGGCGCAGTAATTTCTGACTGATTAGGAATGAACTGGGAGAAATAATTCACCATCCCTAAGAACCTCTGCAACTCTTCTTTGCTCTGAGGCAAGGGCAACTGTGTGATAGCACGCACTTTCTCAACATCAGATTTCAGTCCTGATTCAGAAACAATGTTTCCCATGTACTTGACTTCACTAACTTTGTATTGCAGCTTTGCAGAGTTGAACTTTACATTTGCTTGTCGAGCTCTTTCCAGAAGCTTAAGCATAGTTTCATCATGTTCCTTCTCATCTGTAGCTGCAACAATGATGTCATCAAATATGACCTCCACACCATCAATATCTCCAAACAGGGCTTCATTCTTCTTTTGGAACACCTCAGGTGCTGAACTTATGCCGAATGGCATACGCTTAAACCGATAGCGGCCGAAGGGGGTATTGAATGTACAGAGGTGGGAACTTTCTTCATCTAAGGGCACCTGCCAGAAACCATCTTTTTCATCTACAATGGAGAAAACTTTCTTGCCACTGAGGCGACTTGCAATGTCCTCTGCTGTGGGTATCCTGTGGTGCTCTCTCCGAATAGCCTTGTTGAGATCTCTAGGATCCAAGCACAGTCTCAAAGAACCATCACGCTTTTCAACAATGACTAAGCTGTTAACCCATGGGGTGGGTCTGTCAACTTTCTGGACAACATCTTTCTCCTCCAACTCTTGAAGTTTTGCTTTAAGTTTCTCAAGTAGGGAATACGGTATTCTTCGAGGCGGGTGAATGACGGGCTGAACGGAGTCATCCAGCTCAATGTGGTACTCGCCTTTCATGCAGCCTAACCCACTGAACACATCAGCAAACTTGTCAACAATTTCTTCTTTTGTGCGAGGGGCCTGGGCAACACTTTCTACTCTTTTCACCAGATTTAATTTTGAGCACGCCGAGAGCCCCAAAATTGGTGGTGAATTAACAGCAGCAACGAAAAATGGAAGGCTTTCCTTTAATCCTTGAGCCTCACAAGCCAGGGTGGCTTTCCCTTCGCGTTTTACCTTGAAATCTCCATACGAAGACAGAACAACACTGGTATGCATTAAAGGTGGCTTGTTCTGGAGTTCGGAGTAGACGCTGAGTGGCAAAACATTCGCTTCGGCGCCAGTATCCAGCTTGAATTTAACAGACGATCCACCGACAGTTACCGTGGAGAACCAAGCTGAATCAGTAGCCACACCAGTGACTGTTCCGATAAATAACTCTTCGGTTTGGACTTTGCACTGTCGACCAATGGCGCCGTCTTGGCTCGGAGTCACAGTGTGTACTCGAGAATTCTTCTGTGGGCACATCTTAGCGTAGTGATGTTTCCCTTTACAGATGTGACAGTGTCTTCCAAACGCTGGACACGATCGCGGGTAGTGCTTTGTTCCACAATTCTTGCAGTTAAATTGCTGCAGCTGGCGCGATGTTGTGGCGGGCTCTGGCTTGGTTGGTTTGTTTCTTGGTTTTACCGCGTGAACGGGGATCTTCTCCGAAGTCTGCACTTCCTTTAGTTGTTTAGCGCTAGCTTCTGCCGCTCTGCAAAGACTCGCCGCTTTCTCAAGGGTAAGATCAGACGATTCACGAAGTAATCTCTCTTTAAGACGAGTGTCACTTACACCAAATACAATTCGGTCTCGAATCAGGCTATCTTGCTGGGCGCCAAATTCACATGACTTCGCACGAGTCTTCAATTCGGTGATAAACTGATCGATAGATTCGCCCTCTTGTTGTTTACGTTCCCAGAACTTGTATCTTTCGAACACAGTATTCTTTCTCGGATTGAAATAATCTTCAAACTTTTTCTTCAGGTGATCAATCTTGTTAGGATCTTCACCAGTAGCGAATCGGAACGTATTGTATATCTCGAGCGCTTCTTCGCCGATTGTGTGCAGCAGAATGGCGCACCGCACCTTCTGATCTTCTTCGATCTTTCCCGACGCCGTCAAATATAAGTCAAAGCGTTGCACCCATCTCCTCCAATTCTCGGCAAGATTCCCTTCAAGCACTATAGCTCCTGGAGGCTTGAAAACTTCCATATTTCACTTCTGACACCATATAATGTTCACTCGCACACAAGCGACATGTTAACAACAACAAAATTTATTGCATAAGCCCAGTTCTACAAGCACGTGGAGGCTATGATAATGTATTATAATTATGCAAATTAATCATGACAAGAACACTTCAGGGCCCATCCCATGGGGAGGGCGGGAGCGGAAGGAAGTTTCTTGTAGACGCCGAACAGACATTCAAAATTGCAAGTAGTGTACTATGTGCCATCGGAACGAAACCTGACTCACGACAAAACGTATTATACTGCTGCACTATCGCTCGGGGATTAATGTTCTGATTACGTTTGGCACTGCAATCTCTTCTTTCGTAGACAACTTGAGCGTTTTCTCGCCAAATGGCAAGTCTCGCACAATGTGGGCACTGGTTAAGAAAGTGGTCAAGCTGTTCTGGTGACACATACATTCTTCTGGAAGAAAAAGTAGAGACAACAGAACCTCGGCCATGAAGGATCCGATGGTGCCTTGCGATCTTAAACCCGTACCTGTACTTCTTTGAGTTGGAGGACTAACTGCGCAAATTGCACTAGACGTCAAGTTGTATTTTTACCGCCTCCGCCGAAATATTTACATTATTTAGACAAAATAGGAAAAAAATGTGATTTAAAATGTAGAGACAGTCTTTTTGCAGTACCTCATCCCACTTCCCCTATTGTCGACCCACCCCTCCCCAGAGACACAAATCGTGGATGTCGGTAAGGACATCTAGTCTTGCATGAGGTACAAGCCATCATCAGTCGTTGAAGTGACTGTACAACAGCAACAACAACAAAACGGATACCATCAGAACTGTATGAAATTTAACATTAAAAACATAACAAATTTCAGACTAAGATAAAAACTCAAAGGTTGATTTTATCTGGCAGATTACGTGGATTGGTGCCGTACCCGGGAAATTCTGGGTTATCCAAGAAAGTTGACAACTATCATAAACTTTATACAGTTTATTTGCGGACAATCAGAGTGGCTTATTAGCATATAATACAATAATTAAACCAAGAGTACCTGAACCTACAGGAATGAGGATACCGGTTTGCTGATGATATATTCTGAAATGTTCTTTCCAACTCATCTGTCGGCTTTTTAACAGGTTTCCCTCTTCTTTTAATGTGATTAGCGATTTCCTTTGGAACTTGGCACGAATTGGAATAACTGTTCCGTCGCCATCCAATACCGAGCTCAGAACGATGGAAAGGGCATATATTAAAGGAACTTAGATTCTTTGATGTCACGAAAAAATGCCAGCACGAGCTAGAATAAGGTCTGTTTCGCTTTCAATACCAGAAAAAGACCATGTCGACCTATGACCAGTTACGTCCTTGTTGCACAACGACAAAGGAACAATCTCAGTTGATCTGTGCTTATCCCTTCTATCAAACGAACACGGAGTACCTACTAATGACTCGAAGGAGGAAGAACCTTCCATAGCTTCATCGATGAAG
>JAEMWC010000789.1:55000-172500 GCA_016490735.1 Pachyseris speciosa
CAGCATCAAACACCCTTGAAAAAAAGTCACACCTCTTTGTTAAATGCCGTGAACACCTCCCACTCGCTCGAAAAACGAAAAGTGCACGCGATCTCTGTAAAACCTTGGAGAGTTTTGAAAAGTATTTCGCTGTCACAATACGTATTTGAATTCGATGAAAAACTATCGCAGTTTGCAGGATAGAGATTTTTTCACGAGCTAAACTCGTTTAAAAAAAATTGTCAAGTACTTGTGAAGAATTTAAATTTCGTGGCTGGTATGACGCGGCGTTTCGTCTCGGCGAAGAGACTCCTCAGATACTTTTTGAATTTCCAGCAAACTCGTTCCCGTTCGCGAAGTTAAGATGTTAGCATGCAGTCTGGCCTTCTATCGCGGAAGGATTCCCGACCGCACATTCACGAGTTATATTCAATAAAACAAATTGTCAAGTACTTGTGAAGAATTTAAATTTCGTAGCTGATATGACGCGGCGTTTCGTCTCGGCCGAGAGACTTTTAAACTCGTTTAAAAGGGAAATTTAAATCACACCTTAAACAGGAAAAATTTTGGGATCAGTACAGTCGAACCTGTTTATAACGGCCACCCTCAGGACTTGAGGAACTGGCTACAGGTTCACTAAAAATACTCAATAGGCGTGGTCTCATGTCAATTTAAATGGCCTATCATACAAAACACTTCATGCAAGGAAATGATAGGACAATCAAGACTTTTCCAAGCGATCAACACTAATTAAACAAAGTTCATTGCCAACTTATGACTTAATATAACGATATAATATACGTACCATTGTGTAAAACTACTGTGCACCAAATTACCCTCTACTCTTCTTCTGTGCACGGTACTGTATTTTTATGACTTACAGCTCACAACAAAATATCTCATCGATTGCGTCATTTCATGGTTGTTTCGTTCAGTGTGCAGTGTGAAATTTTACTGATTAAAAGTAGCACAATAGGCAATAAAACTGTCCAAGTTAAAGTAGAAATACAGTAAGAACTAGAGGAATTTCTATCTAATGAGTGAAGCATATTCAAAACGAAAAATTTTTTTGCGTTCGTAATTTTGTACTGTACTTCAGCACATTGCGGACATCTGGAAAGCGTCAACGATGTTATAGTGATGATGGATCGCATTTTAAACGATAGATACCGCATAAAATGATATGTGGCTTAGTTTTCGTTCAATGATGGCTGCCTAATACAGGTAAAAGTCGGAAAGACAAACATAGGACTGCTACAGGGTAGCCGCGGCCGCTTAATTGAGGTGGCCGCCTAATATAGGTAACAAATTTGTTCACACCGGAAACGAATTCTGGGTAATTTCATGATAACAGCGAAAGGGAAATTTAGGATGAGGGCTTCTGAAGTGGCCACTGGCTCGCTAGCTAGAGTGCTTGCTTGACAAACAAGTAACTGCTAGCATGACAAACGTGACGAGAAAGGTAGAGCCACCCTTGGTCTTGTGTTATGGTAACCCAAAATTATTGAATGAGTGGATTGCCTTCTCCGAAAAACCGGAAAGAGAGAGCTTTTAATGCATGGTGAATGTTTGATATGATAATTAAAGCTAAGCCCCTGCATCCACCGAGTCCATAGTGTTATTTAATACCTTCGTTATCTAGAATAAATAATGGGGTTAAACCATAATTGTCTCGTTTGCCCCTGAAAGGCCACGTGATTCTCACACTATGCAACCTTTTAAGATGTGTAGAAAAGTGATCTTCTTCCCTCCTCAGATCAAGGCAAAGAAACCCCCAAAATTTGAATCGTGGGAACAAGAAGACTATTGCTCAGGACTTCCTTGTTTACCACTTGGACGTTATGCGTATCGTGAGGTTTGTAAATCACCAGTGTTTTTTACCTTTCTCTCCTGTTATTCATAGGTCGACATTTCTTTCACATAACCCTTTGAACCCTTCAACCGCTAAGAAGTCTCCGTTTGATTAGTAAAATCGTCCGGCGTTAGCCAGACCAAAATCTATAAAGTCACTCTCAGGAGGGAAAGGGTTAAGGGAGATAGATTTTTAAATTAATGACTACATTTGGATACATTTCATTGAATCTCTCCCCTCCCTACCCTCCTCGCAAGGCCCTCCCTCAGACCCTAAGCCCTTCATCGCACCTTGTAGTTGCTAATGAATACAATTATAGAAAACGGTTATAAAAAGCAGCAACATAACGTCACAGGATTCGCTAAGAATGGGTCGGTATTCCAGAAATAGGAAAATAAGGATCAGTCATTAGAGAGCTGGAAATACTCATTGTATTCAAGTACAGCAATCCTTAACGAAATATATGCCCTCCTTTACATACACATACAACAAATTATGTACTTTCAGATCGCTCAAGAACGAAGTGGTGCTTCTTCCGTAACAAAGGTATGTCTGACATTATTTTTGCAATGTTTTTGGGCACAATTACTGAATGATGCTTGGTCGAAGTATAATGCATTTTTTTTTTCGCAATATTGCCTGAAAAGGGCGAAATGGTCGAAAGACAAAATTAATCATTCCTGATTGGCCTTTACTTTCATTTCAGTAGATGTCTTCGTTTTCAGCACACAATTTCTTCATCTTCTTCAAAGTCTATTAAAGTCACATGCCAACTTGAATAGATACTACAAGGGGTGAATGTTCCAGAGAAAAAAGGAAGGGCAAAAGATCTTTCTCGAGCAAACTGCTAAAACTTTGCATACGCTTGCATGGCCCCCGGCGGTATGGTTAAAAAAAAGATGATGCTGCTCAACACAAAAAGAACGCATTAGAGATACCATTATTGAGAGAAACACGTACAAACTTGATGGAAGAAGTTACCCCACAAATTTGCTCTTTTGAAAAGCTTTTTGATATTTTCATAAAACTCGCGTTTTAAAGTGGATGCGTTTTTCAAGTGTTAAGAACCTCTACAGCCGGACAGGTTTTTTTTGGCTGAATGTTTTTCATTGTTTGGTAAATGAAAAAATGGGTATCTTAAACGCTGTAAAGCCAGGGTTCCAAAGTCATGTTTGAAGCGCATCTCTTGGTTTTTGGGTCAGCAGCGTTTAGAAAATTTCCCCTTCTGTTTTAAACACGTAATTTTTTGTAATCAGTTCTTGCAAAATTAAAGGTTATTTCCAACGGTAAATAATCCTTAACCTTTTAACCCCCAAGAAGTCTCCCTTTGACAAGTAAAATCGTCTGGCTTTAGCTAGAGTAAAATCTATAAAGTCCCTCTTAGAGGGGCCGTAAGGAATGGTCATGCGCACATTTCACGGCTATTAAAGATGGCAAATCACGAATCACGATAATTACTTTTCGAGTTTCACAGTTCACGGAAAATAACATCGTTAACGAGGAACAAAGAAGACTCCATATTGACTCTTTTCACTCTAAAAGTCCTAGAAAGGCCACCAATGTTTCTTTCTGTCAAGTCCGTCACGTATTTAACTCACACAATTTGAGAATATCCAAAAAAATCTTTTTTTGCAGACTCTTTTGCACGGCAGGTCCATTTTCACGGAAAAAAAGTGCAGATTTCTGGTCAAGTTTCACGATTTACGAAAAATAACTTTTTGCTTTCACGTGTTACGACAAGCATATCATTCACAGTTCACGGATAATATTTTTTTTATAATAACGGATCACGGGGAAGAAAAACACACGATCACGTTTCACGAGAAACCCCCTTCCGGCCCCTCCTCTTAGGAGGGGAAGGGTTAATATTAATCGGTGTCATGCGATTACAATATTAATTCAGCTCTGCACTAAATCATACTGATCAGTTACTTTTCTTTGACGGACATTTAGCGTGAGAGAGAGAAAAAAGTCAAGAGACGTTGCGCTGTTAACCAGGAGAAAGGTATTTTCATATTTGCTGATAAATTAATGTTAATGTTCCTGTAAATTGTACTTCACCAACCCTTCGCAAGTGCCCACTTCGTCTGTGATAGAAAAGTAGTAAGGTCCACGATTGGATCTTCCTAATACTTATTATCTCGTTTATAGGTTCCTCTGTTCCTATTAAAGACTTGTTTGCTGCGGGAGGGGATGTATCGATCACTTTACCCTCGGAAAAAGTAACTATAGAGCGTAGTAACCTCATAGGAAGTGGCTCCACCTCCAGAGTCTACAAAGGGGAATACAATGAAGGAGAATTAATTAAGCATGTAGTCGCTATAAAGGAATTCGTTGCCCCTCTAACGAGGAAATCGCACCGGAAATTAGATCACGAAGCGAAGGTATTAACAAAACTCAGTCATCCCAATGTACTCCGATTTTTTGGAAGGGTAAACGGTAGTTCGTCCTTGGTTAGCGAGTACCTTGGCAAAGTGATAGATAATGCCGAAGGAGAAACTATAGAAGTAAATAACGTCCGGCAACTTTTAGACGAGCAGGTGGAGGAAGTACCTTGGGCAGTGAGGCTCCACATGGCGCTGGAGGCAGCGAAAGGATTGTCCTATCTGCACGAAGCTGGATGCGTGCATTGTGATTTTAAGTCTTCGAATGTCTTCATTGGCGGTGACGCTGAAAAGATGGAGGTAAAAATTGGCGACTTCGGGGAAAGCATTTTGGATGCAAAGGAGGTAATAACGACTCAAATGTCTTCGCAGGAACCATCCCGTGGTGGCGGTACCATGCCATTTGTAGCACCTGAAATTTTGAAGGGAGGGAAACCATCTACGCTGAGTGATATATACAGCTTTGGAATGTTCTTGGTGGAGCTCCTTGTGCCTAGTTGGAGTAATCCGTGGGATGGAGTCTGTCGACCGATGCTCATCCCTTCCAAGGTGCTGGCCAACGAGCGTCCCACTTTACCTTCTTATCTCGATGGTCTCTTACCTGAAGTACTTGACAGCTACACTGACCTCATCAAGAAATGCTGGGTTGAAAATCCTAAGGAACGGCCAAGTTCATTAGCTATTGTTCGTGAACTCGAAAGTATAAGAACCAGAATTTCCTCTCCTAAAATCACTGATCCAAAAGTATCAAGCAACTCACTAGCGGAAGATGTAAAGTTCAGATTTCCGGAGAACACGGACGACGTGCAGCACCACATACTTAATTTGTCAATTCACCAGGGTTCGGTAATGGAAACCTTCGGGGATATCACTGCTTCTTGTGGCAGAGAAGGAACTGAGTTCGATTCAGATTTAACGGCAGACATTTCTGCTCAAGTACAGATGTTGGACGGTACTAATGCATGTGTTTTCAACTCGATAGCGATAGCAGAGTGGTTCAGAAAAAACGAAAAAAAGGCACAGCTTCCCTTCAACAAAAACATCTTACAAAAAGCAATCGAGGAGATAATTCTATCGGTTCCGGAGCTAATAAATGATGTAAGGGACCCCTCTTCCAGGTACACCGTCGAAGACGCCCTGCAAATTTTATCTCGTAAAGGCAGTTTTGGCAGAAAGTTGCTATCGGAGCAAGTAATGGCATCAACATCTGGGATTACAACAGCAGAGGGTAAAGAGTGTCTGCGTCAAGGTTTAAATGACCTCCATCTGCGAAGACCTGCTCAAGCAGTATACACCTGTCCTCCTTTTTCTTTCTTTATAGGCAGCGGAATTAACCCGGATTCCACCGCAAACTTTACCATAGTCGATACACACTGTGTTCCCAAAAGCGTTGGTGGCAACGAAAATGCAGCAGTGGTACAAATAAATCACACATCAGTTGAAAAGGCCGTATCCCATCTTGCTAAGTGGATGGAAATGAGACTGGAAAGTTCTGGAGTTGGGAACGTGCAAAACTGCATGGACATTTTATTAGATCCTAGTAACTCTGAAAAAGGTCCAGAATTAACAGACACGTACCTATGCTTGGAGGACGAAGAGGAGAATGAAAGCCTTTGTAATGCACTCGAAGACTCTATAAGTGAAATGGAATCTAGTGTCACCAATATGGAGAATGACTGCGAACGTTTTGTTCCATGTGACAACCAAAAGATCGAAGAAGACACAAAAGACGCTTCAGAGGAAGGAGAGCCATGGAGTTGCCCATCAGAAATGGCTGCCCCTGATAAAACAACGGAAACGTTATGGACGGGATACTTAGCTCGATTTGGAAATTCTTCACTGAAACAATTCCAAACGCATGCCATTCAGGCCGTTGAATTATGCCGCGATTCGATAATAATTCAGCCTACGGCAAGTGGAAAAAGCGTCTGCTTTCAGTTACCTTCCTTATTTGACGATAAAATCACAACTGTAGTGGTATGTCCGACAATCTCTTTGATTAATTCACATGTGGAAAATCTAAAGCTGCATGGTATTGAGTGTTCATCCTTAGGACCCTCATCCGGTGGAGCTCTTCTTCAATCCCTGTCCTCTTGTGACAAAGAGCAATTACCTCCTTTGATCTTTACCACACCTGAATATTTTGCAAACAAAGTCAAGAAAGAAATTCTTGAAATGAAATCAGTTGTTAAGATGCTGGTCTTAGACGAAGTACATAAAATGTTTGACCGAAGCTCCAAATTCAGGGCTTGTTACGATAGCTTCAGGACCCTTAAAGACGATTTTTCGGGAATTCCAATCATGGCGCTGACTGCAACACTCACTGACTCACAGTTAGAAAATCTGGCCAAAAATTATCTACGTTCGCCTGTTCTTATTCGGGGAAGTGTCAACAAAAAGAATACCAAACTGAACATTGAGCAGTATCAAACCGTCCATAGAAGAGAACGCGATGATATGTGGGATGGCGTGGCCAAAACTTTAGTGGACACTATACAGGATGACTACGCCATCGTTTACATGGATTTCAAGGTTGATGTCGAACGTCTTGTCAAGGGTTTGATAAAAGCTGGGTTAAAAGAAGTAAAAGCGTACCACGGCGGGATGCCAAGTGAAGCGAAGAACAAAGTGGACAGCGAATTTCGAAACAAAGAATTTCAGGTCCTTGTCGCTACTGAATCGTACGAAGTTGGAACCCACAACCCTCATGTTAACCTTGTTTTGCGAATTGGATGCATGCGAAATATGGCGGTATTGGTGCAGGAGTTTGGTCGTGCAGGTCGAAACAGCGAGTCTTCAGACGGTATTATTATGGTAAATGAAAGCGTCGACGACCAGCGTTTAATCTATTGGATAAAGGAATGCTCTCGGGAAGAAATCCTTGATAAGAAATCAGAATATGAACAATGCTGGAAATGGCTGTATGGTTTTCTGGCTGGGACTTGCCTCCGAAAGAGTCTATTAGAGAATTTCGAGTCCACAGATGTATTTGAGTTGGCCGCTAGTGGTGAGTGCTGTTCCAGCTGTGACATTTCTTCAGCCAAAAAATTTAACTGCAGAGAAACTGCTGCTCTTCTGCTTAAAGCACTGGAAGAGGTAGCAAAGCTACCAATAATTAAGTCTGGAGTCAGCGAGGAAAAAGTGATATCTTGGTTGCGCGGTTCTAAGAGAGGTTGGATAACCTCCTCTGATATCCAAGACCACTTAGATGCTTCGCAAAGTTATTCCAAGGGAGCGCATCTGGATGGTATACCGCTTAAGAAGGAATGGTGGTCAACGCATTTACGCCAACTTGTACATTTCGGTTTAATAAAAATTTCATTCAATATTAATCGTGGACAGAACTTTACAAAGGCCTCGCGATCTTATTCGGTTACAGAGCAAGGAGTAGCATTCCTTTCAAATCCATATGACATATTTGTACCTCATCCAGACAGTTTTGAGGATACCAAACAAAAGCGAGTAGTTGCCAGGAGAGTTAATAACGATAAAGACGCTGCGTACAGAAACAAACACTACTTGCCGAAGATAAGAGAGCAACTGGCAAAGTCCACGAACTGGTTTGAAGTCAAAGAAAAATCTGCCTACGAATACCCCGGTTTCGATGTCCCCTCTGACCGAATTGGACACTGCCCTGATCCAAAGAAAACTGGTATTGGATCTTGCCAAAGACCACATTTTATGTGGGATGATTGTCAACTAACGAAGAGAGGGACATCTACTCAAAAGGTGCATTTGAAGATAGATAACGTAAACACCGAGGTATGGGTCAGGCCTGCATTTTGCGAGGGCGTAAAAATTTGCAGTTTTGAAGGTTGTGCCTACACTGTAAGCAACCGACAAAGGCTTAGCAAATGCAAAGAACATGCCGCAGAACACACCCTAAAGGTAACAGGTAACTGTAAGCGCAAATTGTCTATGTGTGGCCAGTTGAGGATGACGGAAGAAGGTGGATTGGGTGCCTACCGGGAACAACTCATAACCACATGAAACCAGCACCTCACGTCATATCGCAAGCTGTAAAACTCGACATCCAAACAGCAGTTAAAAAAGATTGCTCCCTCACCACGAAACAACTCCAGAAAGGTCATGGCATTGGTTTCATTCCGGCGGAAAAATCCCCTGCAGCATCAAATCCAAGCAGGATTAGGAGAGAGAGGCAGACGGTACTAGAAGGAAGATCTAGACTTAACCCAAATATCATACCTCTAGTACAAGGCTGGAATTTGAAGACTTCAGGAAGGAGTACGAGAATCGGCACGAATCTGTCGATGAAGAATTTCTCGTTAAAGTAAATGAAAAAATGGGGAAATACCAAATGGAAGGTAGGGATATTTGCTGTCACCATCAAGAAATTTTGCCTTTTTCCTTGCGCCATATCAAGCAGAGCTGTTGAGGGACAGCAAGGATTTATACGTAGACATAACGTACACAAATAATAGCGGATTCCCATACCTCCTAAATATGGTAGCATTCAACGAAATAACGTTGAGTTACAACGCAGTGGCCAGAGTTCTTCTGAATAAGCAGGATGGCGATGCTTATGCAACAGCTATATCCGAAGTATTTGGCCATGTCACAAAAATCCACCCTTCCTTTAAAAATGGTCATAACCTTCGCCAGATAATGGTGGATTTTGACCAGGCCGAGTACAATGGTTTTGAAAGAAGCATGGGAACGGAAGTAACAGAGAAGATCATGCGTGGTTGCACGGTTCATTGGAAAACTTCAGTGAACCGTGTCAGCGATATCGTGACGAAAAGCAAAGAAGAGCATAGCATCTTTCGCCACTTAGGTCATGCCATCCAGGACGTTAATCAACAGGCTGATGTTAGGCTAGCATTTGACGTTCTTTGTGGCAAGAAGAGCGTGATTCATGCTAAACATCTGCTCTCCCCACAACTAGCTGCAATCTCCAATCAAATTAATAACTGTCACTGGTCAAAATCTGCTCACTGGGTCAACTGGTGGTCTAGGGACCGAATTCTTAAGATGTTTTGTAAGGCATTCACTCTACGTGATACTGAAGACTGGGAATCTACAGCGAATACCAACAATCCCGTTGAGTCTTTAAACCGCCAGTCCATCGGTGAGGGATGTAGCAAATCTCAGTATTGATGAAGAATATCAACTTGGAAGACCGGCTACATGCCGTGAAGATTGTAGCTTACGAACAAAACATTAATATCAGTTACGAAACCAGCAGCCAGGAAGAGAGAGAGAGGAAGCAGAAGAAGAGGAAGCGATCTCGCCTTAGTTTGAGAGGAACCTCTGGCTCGCAAAATGACCCTAAAGTGCATTTGGACCAAACACCACCTGATAAAAGGGCAAGACTCGAGGCACGGTCATCCAGGAAAAAGTTGGGAGAGGCAATGATTGGCAAGAGAGTTGAAGTGGAATATGAGGAGAAAGTTGATGGGGAAACAAAGTATCTTGGATGGATACGTGGAACTGTTATGGAATATGACAAATTTAAGGGCTATCTTGTTCAGTTTCCAGATGATGTGGACTGGATACCTAGTCTCAGAAGCAAGGACGTACGAATTTTAGAGTAGTGTTTTTTTTTCTTTTTAACATAATGGGGCACTGTGCCAAAAGAGTTTAATCATGGGAGTGACAACTCTAACAAACGTTGTTTGAGCAACACCATGTGGAACTTTGAGTCCTCCCAGCTATTTTGAACATCATTCCGAGTGTTTTTTGACATTCTTGTAAAATGTCAAACTTTTCTCTTTTTTTCTGCAGTATTCCAGAACTATGTCATATTTCCCATCAAAAATCTCGAGTCTTCTCGATTCTTTTGTTTTTCTCCCGAAACAGGTCTTGTTAGAGTTGTCACCCCCGTTGTAACCTCCTTTTTCAGTTGATCAATTTGTTTAATTTTGCTCAAACGATAGGCTGACTCGCCCTAGCGTAGAGATACCAAGGCTCTGCACTGTTATTGCAACTGCTACATGTCGTATTTACTTTTTCAACCAAGCTTTAACATTGTTTGTTCCCTTATCGCTGATGGTATCCCTAAGTTCTCTCTCTAAAGTACGTCACCCTTGCACACACTAAGATTAACATTAACTGAGTAGAAGCTTGATCGTTCACTTTTAGAAATAAATCTGCAGCCTTTTTGGATTTACCGATCGTGGAAATACCGAGAATTCTAGACATATTGTATAAGCATACCACCGCGACAACTAAAACAAATAGTGATCTTCAAACGGAAACTTTGTAAGAATGGCTTAATTACAACTCATGGAGGTCCCAGCCAAGGTGAGCAGAAATTCCCAACATGAACATTTGGCATTTAATTAATCGCGAAGTCACTGATGCCCGCATATATTCAGACGAACATTTCGCATTTAATTAATGGCGAAGTCACTGATGCCCTGATATATTCTAACGAATATTTTGCAGTTAATTAATCGCGAAGTCCCTGATTTCCTTATATATGTAGACGAACATTTTGCAGTTAATAAATCGCGAAATCATTGATTTCCTTATATGTGAAGATGTACATTTGACAGTTAATTAATCGCGAAGTCCCTGATTTCCCTATATACGTAGACGAACATTTCGCAGTTAATTAATCGCGAAGTCCCTGATTCTTATATATGTAGCCGAACATTTCGCAGTTAATTAATCGCGAAGTCACTGATTCCCTCATATATTCAGACCAACATTTCGCAGTTAATTAATCGCGAAGTCCCTGATTTCCTTATATATGTAGACGAACATTTCGCAGTTAATTAATCGCGAAGTCCCTGATTTCCTCATAGATTCAGACGAACATTTCGCAGTTAATTAATCGCGAAGTCCCTGATTTCCTTATATATGTAGACGAACATTTCGCAGTTAATTAATCGCGAAGTCCCTGATTTCCTCATAGATTCAGACGAACATTTCGCAGTTAATTAATCGCGAAGTCCCTGATTTCCTTATATATGTAGACGAACATTTCGCAGTTAATTAATCGCGAAGTCCCTGATTTCCTCATAGATTCAGACGAACATTTCGCAGTTAATTAATCGCGAAGTCCCTGATTTCCTTATATATGTAGACAAACATTTCGCAGTTAATTAATCGCGAAGTCCCTGATTTCCTTATATATGTAGACGAACATTTCGCAGTTAATTAATCGCGAAGTCACTGATTTCCTTATATATGTAGACGAACATTTCGCAGTTAATTAATCGCGAAGTCCCTGATTTCCTCATAGATTCAGACGAACATTTCGCAGTTAATTAATCGCGAAGTCCCTGATTTCCTTATATATGTAGACGAACATTTCGCAGTTAATTAATCGCGAAGTCCCTGAATTCCTTATATATGTAGACGAACATTTCGCAGTTAATTAATCGCGAAGTCCCTGAATTCCTTATATATGTAGACGAACATTTCGCAGTTAATTAATCGCGAAGTCCCTGATTCTCTTATATATGTAGACGAACATTTCGCATTTAATTAATCGCGAAGTCACTGATTCCCTCATATATTCAGACAAACATTTCGCAGTTAATTAATCGCGAAGTCCCTGAATTCCTTATATATGTAGACGAACATTTCGCAGTTAATTAATCGCGAAGTCCCTGATTTCCTTATATATGTAGACGAACATTTCGCAGTTAATTAATCGCGAAGTCCCTGAATTCCTTATATATGTAGACGAACATTTCGCAGTTAATTAATCGCGAAGTCCCTGATTTCCTTATATATGTAGACGAACATTTCGCAGTTAATTAATCGCGATATCCCTGATTTCCTTATATATGTAGACAAACATTTCGCAGTTAATTAATCGCGAAGTCCCTGATTTCCTTATATATGTAGACAAACATTTCGCAGTTAATTAATCGCGAAGTCCCTGATTCTCTTATATATGTAGACGAACATTTCGCAGTTAACTAACTGCAAAGTCCTTCGCTTCTGTAATATATACAGAGAGACATTTTTGCTAAATTTCATTTGTCTCTATAAAGTGACATAAATGCAAACTTTGCAATTGTAAAATCTCTCGTATTTTAATTGTCAATAACTTAGATATATATACTTTTTACTCAAATATTGTGACATGAGATATGTATTTTTTATCTTGTGAGGAAATAAAGACTACTACTACTACTACTCATCTATAGGAGCTAAACAGTTGTTCAGTTTCATCGATCGAAGAGTACAGTATGTTGCCCAGTTTTCGGCCACTTTAGTCACTTTAGATTGCAAGCCCTACAACTTCTTTTCAGTACATGGAAAATTTCTGAGTTTTCATTTAAAGATGGTACATTTACTTACCTTTACAATGCACAAAGCTTGGCGGCCCTCTCCAGGTATCTTTAAATATGCTTCTTTTCGCCAAAGGATTAAAAATTGCCCAGTTTCGGGGCAACTAGTCCAGTTTGCGGCCGTCAATATATAACAAAGCAAATTTCTTTGATACCGCTTGAAGAAAACCGAAGTGTCTGGAGTACTGCAGCCTATACAGTTCACATTTGTTTTTCGTTTTGTAAGTACAAAGCAACTTAGCGACCGTTCTTTGGGTGTTAAAGAAAAGCGATCACTTATGAAGGGAGGCGTAGGGGTAATGGGTGTTCGTGACTATATCACA
Organism: Pachyseris speciosa; assembly: GCA_016490735.1. Lineage (NCBI taxonomy): Eukaryota > Metazoa > Cnidaria > Anthozoa > Scleractinia > Pachyseridae > Pachyseris > Pachyseris speciosa. The sequence goes on from JAEMWC010000789.1 coordinate 67,809, forward strand.
TATCATCAAGATGTTCACCATTTTATGACCACAATGACCGTGGCCCGCAACAACTACAGTGGCGTTATTTTAAACGATTTCGAGTAACAGGCCATGACGATTTCGAGCACTAAATTTTAACATTCAGTTAGTTGCAATCTGCAAAAATAGGTTTTGAGCAATCTACATTTTACTGGCCGGAAACTGGCACAGCAAGGTTAAATTCAAGAACAGCTAAATACTAGCTAATGATGACGGATTCCCTAATCGCTTTCATCTTTAATGTAAAATCTCGTGAAAAATTATCCAGCTCCTTGGGATATTTGCTACGAAATGAGCTATTTGTTTAGATGCGTTATATCTTTGATGTGAAGTGAAAAGCGTAACTATTAGCGGCTAAAGCATTACTCACCTCGATGAAATTTCTCGCTGCTCTGCAACTTCTTGACCAAAAAGCCCGCCAAAACCATCAATCGATAGCTGAAATGTTCGTATTTCTTTCGGAATACTTCGGAAATTAAAAAGGCCGAGGAAACTAGCGTGCGCAAGTTGTTTTGGCGGGAACTGGTACAGGCCGGAAACTGGGCAACATACTGTATACTGCCACATCACAAAACTGAGTTATCATGATAGATTGCCGTTCACATGTAAAGTTCGTCATGAGAGAACAGGAAAGTGCGCTTGAACGACGTACCATTTTAATTTCGTTTGTTGCCATAGGTAAAGCTAAAGGAAGCTTTTATTGGTAGAATTCTCTTGGCGCGGACTGGTCGTTATCCCGGGGGGGGGGGGGAGGGGGTACTCCCTTATATTGGATATATAGGTATGCGCGGCCCTAAATGGTATGGTTTTTTTAGTCGAAGCCCTTCTTTTTTGTCTTTTAATTATGCTTACGCCAACCGTGTATGCGAAATAGGTCTGAAATAGGGTATCGAATTTTTGGTCAGGTCTGAAATAGCATGGGGGAAATCGTAGATTTTGGTCTAAAATAGGGTAACGGAGGCGGGCTGCACACCTTCACCCAATTTTTCTGAGAGTACCCCCCCCCCCGTGGGGGGGGTCGTTTTAAACTAATCTAAACAAACTCTGAATGCACAGTATATTTACCTAGAATCCGCCATTGCGAGTGCTTCTGGAATAATTCCTGTGAAACTGCAGCCTCTCTAAGAGTTTAAAGCTCCATAAAATTTAAATCTACCTATTTATCGGTATTTCTGCCTGTCTGAGGGAATAATTGTGAGCGCAAGTGGTCTATCGAATATTGGTGATGCCCATACCGCTACGTAGCAACGTTCCTCTCAAACACAACTGCTATTAACGCTATTGAACAGAATGATATTTCTGAGATCAAACACGCCTTAAATAGAACTCGTCTTAACTAGTCAACACAGACTGATAAAAATACTTACCAAAAACGTGAAAGGGAGCTGTACGAGTCGAAATTGCGTTGTCTTGGGGAAGCTGTTTATCGAAGCACGAATCTCGCCGACCACAGACACTGAGGCTTTGTTTACAAGGCGACACCGGAATGAAACTGATCCGCCTTTTCTGTAGCTAATTCATTTATGTACGTTAGTCGGAACTGTCAGGCATCAAGCCAACGAACAGTTTCCACGCTGTTTCTAGCACATGCAGCTAAGGCTCATAGATTGAGTGACATGTTATATTAGACTAAAAGATTTGTTATAAACCGAACACTTTTGACAGTCGATACGCCAATAACTTTTGTTGGACGTAATTGTGGTTTCGTAATCATTATCAAGTGTATTGACGTCCAAGTGACCTGTTCGGTTAGTACCAGTCCTTTTTCATTTTCGCACGCGTAGCGTGCATTTGATATATCTTGAAACTTTGTAATGCTGTAATGCTTGTGAATTCACGACATTCGAGTCATCTTTTTAAGAGGATTACCGAAAAGGAAAGCTTTATTTTTAGCAGATCATGGAATACATTCTTTATTTGACAAATAGATGGATGACGTCAAAACGTCGTAAGAACAAAGAAATACTCCAGGAGCCACAGATGACTAACGTTGTAATAAAATAAGAACAATTTGCATGATTACCGAAAATCGGTTTCTTGACTAGCCGCAAAAACAGAATTCACTTTTATTTCCTTTACATCAAAAGCATGTATAATATAATACTATGGAATCTTTTTTCACAAGCACGTCATGGCAGTTGTAAGGACTCTTGTAAGGAGTTACTAAACCGTAAGGAGCGGAGCTATTTCGGAGCTGTCACCAGAAATTAGAAGCGCTTTTTAACCCCGGAGTCAAGATCACACGTAGGTCACGCTTGCAAACTTCTAGCTTATTTTGCCTTTTCAAGTTGATTAGTATTTTTCCATTTCTGTAGACTCAGACAATCGCTTATTCGTTTATAGTTGTCACCGCAACTGTTGTAAATAGAAGGCTCAGCGTTATTCTAATAAATGCTTAAAATCCTGCTGTCCGTGTTGAACTTCACTTTGGTTGACCTGGCGAACCCCAGTACACAACACACCGTGTCCGCAGTACTGGGAACTGTGAATGCGACAAGCGAGAAATTTGACGTCCGTACGCTCTGTCCACATATGGTAATGTAAAATGTCACCCTCGATATAACTTACTTCATCACTGTCCAATCCATTTCCACTACCTTCGTTTTATGATGGCTTTTTTTTGTCTAGTTCCTGTCCAACGTTTTCGTTCGTGATGACAATTGGCCAAAATATGCCGAGTATCTGCTGTGTCACTTGGAACTGTGTTGGTTGTCCTTCGTGTCCGAGGAATGTGTAAGTAAAGTACGTAAGTAACAAGTAATGGTTTAATATCAGCGTTTCCGCAAAGTGGCTCTTCATCTGTAATATGTTAAAAATTAAATTAAAATTTAACTAGCGGTAACATGTATACAATATGTAAAAATATTTACAATGCAAAAAAGAATATTTGCAACAGATAACAAAAGGCCTCGAAGACTACACGTGGTTAACGGTAATGAAAACGCACAAGCAGAAAGAAAAGAATGGGCAAATCAGTAAAATTTGTTCATCATTGCGGCTATACATCTAACATCTTCAGATAAAGCCAGTACTTATAGGATTGCAGTCACTTAATTATAAAAACAAAAACATTTATTTCCAAGTTGTAAGAAGTTGTGATAAAAAATGAACTCTTATAACACTCTATTAATAATCTGTCGGTCATAACAGTAGCTGACAATAATAATATTAAGCAAGCGCTAGTCCCCTGCCATAAATTTTTTCGCAACGGATTCTTATGAAACCTCGCATATTTACAACATTTGGCATGATAAATTGATCTATGGAGGTCGTTTTTTCTTTTGAAGTTGTTTATAGGAAAAATATGAAAAAAAATTATATTACGTGACGTCATGGAAATGGGCCATTCATGAACTTGAGCGAGCGCATGGGAAAGGAAAATGAGGAATCTACAGTGTGAAACGTTTTGCATACGTTTGGTTAGCGGTACAACGAATTCGTTTCGATCAATCTTCGTAGATGCCATATTTGTCGTAAAAACTAACTATTTTTGCTTGAAGTTTCTTCCTCAAATGAAATTCTAAGAACTATTGACTGTAAAAAGTAGAAATTTAGTTTAGAGCTTACATTTCAATGAAGAAAATCGAATGAAGGAAGTCGGGTATAAACGGCGAGGTAATCCCAAATGTTCTCGCTCTCAATTCGAAAGATCAGGCACGAGCGAGCGCATGGGAATGGAAAATGCAGCGTCTGCAGTGTCAAACGTTTTGCGTACGTTTGGTCAGCGGTTATTCCAAAATCGTTTCGATCAAACTTCGTAGATGCCATATTTGTCGTAACAACTGACTATTTTTGTTTGAAGTTTCTTCCTCAAATGGGATTTTAAGAACTATTGACTGTAAAAGATAGATATTTAGTTTAGAACTCACAATTCAGTGAAGAAAAGGGAGTAAAAGAAGTCGCATGAACGTCGAGGTAATCCCGAATGTTTTCGCTCAAAATTCGGAAGATCCCTCCGAAAACTTACGGACTATCTTAATGCAGTCGATGACATAGAGGTCACTAGCTTCTAGGCAGTGACCACAAAAAGTAAATATTTAGATAAAAAATACAATAGGGATCCTAAATTTATCTAGATAAAAAACTATTTAACTACCCTGCAATAAAAGTTAAAGTCATCACATGTTCTTAGATGATCAGGGAGGCTATTAACACCCTTTGCAACAGAGTACCTGAAAGGTACCTTCTTCAAGAGGGATGGAGAGCCTAGTGGCAGAACTGGAACGCAAAGTGCGCAGACTGGTGTGGGATCATCTATGGATTCTTAGGTGGCTCTACAAACCCAGTCTGGAATGGCAGAGTCTGGAAGAGAAGGGCACTGGAACTCCGTTGTTGTCATGTCAGTAGAGGATGCTCTGTGGCGACGTTCATAGGCTGCTATGAGTCTTTGACGGTGGTAGTCCTCGAAACTGGTGGAGGCTGTGTGGGTCAGTGAACGCCAGTGACGTCTGTCACTAGCTGCGGCCTCAAGTTCTTTCAGCTGAATGCCGCACCACTGAAGGTTCCCCTTCACAGTGTCCTTGTATTGCTTGCGCGGGCGGCCTTGCTTTCTCTTGCCGGCCTCAAGTTCTCCATACAGCAGCTGACGGCGCATGCGATGGTCCTCCACCCTGATGACATGTCCCACCCATCGCAGCTGGACCTTGATAAGTATGGATTTAATGCTGGTACACTCTGCATGGTAGAGGGCCTCGAGGTTTGTGATACGTTCTTGCCATCGGATGCCAAGTATGGAACGGAGGGCACGCATGTGAAAGTTTTCCATCTGTTTGACATGCCTGCGGTACAGAGTCCAGGTCTCCAGCCCTGTAGACTTTCAGCCTCGTAGAAAGGCAAATCTTATGGTGATTGAGCATTTTTGCGCGCAGCCTCCGTAACGCCTGGCTTCCTTTGCTGATCCTGGACATGATTTCTTTATCCAGGGATCAGTCGTTTGAGATGATGCTGCCCAGGTACTTGAAGCTTTCGACATTTGCCAACGGCGCGTCATCGATGCTGATGTTTGGCTCCACGGGTGTGGTGTTTGGAGCAGGCTGGTGCAGCACGTACCTCGGTCTTGCTGAGGTTGGTGGACAGACCGAAGATCTTCTACGCCTCCGAGAATTTTGAGCATCAACTGCAGGTCGCTGTCCTTGTGTGCCAAGAAAGCACAGTTGTCCGCAAATAGGGCTTCTTGAATCAGTTGGCGCAGGTACTTTGTCTTTGCATTCGCACGCTGGAGATCAAAGAGGGAGCCGTCCAGGTAGTATCTAAATTGATGTAGACAGCATCCCTCATGTCTTGTACAGCATGTGCCAGCATGTGCCAGCATGCACGTGAAGAAGAGATTCAACATAACTGGGGCCAGGATGCACCCCTGTTTCATTCCATTTGTGATGGCGAAGGCAACTGACTGGTCGCCGCTGCAGAGAACTTGTCCTGTCATTCCATCATGAACAGCCGGATCAGCCTCACGAACTTCTTTGGGATACCATATCTCTCCAGGACCGTCCAGAGGGCCTTACCGTTGACTGTATCGAAAGCCTTTGTCAGATCTATAAAGACAGAGCAGAGGGCTTTGTTCTGTTCGATGCACTTCTCCTGCACCTGTCTGACGACAAATATCATGTCCACGGTGCTGCGCACTGGCCTGAAGCCACACTGCGCCTCTGGGAGACTTCTTTCGGAGACCGTGATCAATCGGTTCAGGAGAATGCGGGCAAAGATTTTTCCCGCTATGGAAAGGAGTGAGATGCACCTGTAGTTTCCGCAGTCGGACGTTTTCCCCTTGTTCTTGTAGAGAGCAACGATCAGAGCATTGCGAAAGTCTTCATGCATGTCCTCTTCGCTCCATATGCTTTGCAGAAATCGTTGAAAGTCTCCACTGCCTTTGGGACCGCCGCTTTGAAGATCTCAGCAGGTGTACTGTCTTTTCCTGACGCTCTATTGCAGTTCATAGCAGAGATGGCTTTCTTGACTTCGTCAATAATTGGTGGCTGATTATGTCCCTCCATGACTGGTTGTTGCGGGACCTGCTGGAGGGCCGCTTGTTCAACAGTGGAAGGCCTGTTCAACTGTGGGAGCTATCAAGGCATTTTAGGGTTTTGCATCCGCTTTCATTCAGCTTTTTCTAGCTTACGACGAGATCTGTTTGTTACATGTCTGATTTCTCCATCTTCTCCAAGAAACTTCGAAGAAACATTCGCATCGCTCTTTGTTTCTTACAACGTGTTGTTGTTTGGACTCAAGAATGTTTGTTTGCTTCTTCCAAACGTTTGCTGTCCAATACATGTAGTTCATCCCGACCCTAAAACTCTTCGTTTTTCTCATTCGTTTGGGCACACAACTGGTTGAAGAAAAGCTGTGCAAACTTGCTCCAGCGGGTCGGAACGGCTTTGGTCAGGACCGCGGCTCACGTCACCTTTCCATCGTCAGCGGTACCGGACGGGTAATATGATAAGCAGTTTTAAGTAAATGCAAGTATAAAATAACAATTGTGGAGCTCCGCCTTTAGGCTTGGCAAAATATAAAAGGTTTTTGCCGGCCGGGATGTCCGTATTGGAAACACTGTGCCAGGTGTCGAGTACGGCCCGAGGCCGCAGTAGCAGGGATGGAATTGGTGGTGTTAGTGTTACTGGAAGTGGTGGTGGTAGTGGCAGTAATAGTAGTGGTGATGGTGGTGGCTATGGTTGTTGGTTTTGAAACGTGATGTTTAATTTAGTATCTTTCGCGGAACCTTTCAGTTTCGTAGATATTATCATATAATTGTCATTCTTAAACTACGCTTTCCTTATTTCAATCCGCTGTGGTGGATCAGCCCTAGGGTTGTAATGTCCGTTAGGGAAAACGCCTAATCCGCTAGGGCTCGCACACGTGTCGCCTTTGGTTATGAATTCCTAAGGCCTTTTCTCAGTTAGATCAGTTCTGGTGTAGACTTCACTGCGTCAACTTCTATTCGGCATTGGGCCACAGTTCTCTCTACACTTGTGGTAATCTATCAAGTCAAGCTTAGTGCCTGTGCAAACCAAAGTGAGTAACAGCTTTTTATTCTTATAGGAGTTTAGGGTTTAGTTTTCTGTTGTTCTTTTGTTTCAAAGTAGTTTCGTTTTTACGTTATACATTTATGGGAAATGTTAGCTGTTTCGCCGCATACGAACTTGTTTGTGCTCTTTGCTAAGATTTGCTAGTTACGTTAGCTTCTATTTTCGTTATTGTATTTCAGTTCGAACCCGGGCAAATCAGCAATTGGCTTGACATACATCGATTTCGACTTAGGATTCAATAACCTTTGATCATTGGCACTTGTATGGAGCTTTGATTGTTATCAATTAAACTCTGTTAACATCTTATTCAAGAGCTCTTGCTGAGTTCGATTTTACGCTGCACACTATTCTACCAATGTTTTTCACTTGGATCCTTGGTTCATCATATTCTGTCTTTGTGAATGACAATGGTGGTAGTGGTAGTAGTAGTGGTGGTGGTGGTAGTATCATCAGCTGCATCGTCGTCGTCGTTGTTGTTGTTGTGTCTCATCGCTGAAAAAACTTATTTCCAACTGTGTTCATGTACAATGAAGCCCATTTGATTGGCCGTCAGATAAAATGAGACACTTCATTCGAAGGAAACAATTTTTTATTTTGCAATTACATCTACTTTCTTTCTGTATTATCAACGACGCAAAAGAGATCTCCTGAACTCGGTAATTAGCATTAAGCATTTTGCTTATTTTATTAAGTTACAGACAGGAAGACAAACGTCAAGGGACTATTCCTTTGCGACAATTTACAGAGCTTGTTTACACATGTGAATTTTAGCCCCGGTTAATTGGGGGGTGTGGAGTGGGGAGGGGTTGAAAAATTGTTGAAAATTGCTGGTGAGAAGACCCAATCACCTTACAGCCTTGGCTGACCAGAAGATAAAAGATATACAAACGGACCGATAAAAAAAAAATAAACAAAGAAACGAAACAGCTTGAAAGCTAAGGCACTGTTTACACGGACGCGGTTTCATTTGTAACCGCATCGGTTTCGATGCGGTTACGCCTTTCGTTTACACGGCGCCGGTCGAGTTCGTTATCAGAACCGGGTCGTTTTGAAAACGATTTCAAAAGTGGAGCGTTTTCAAAACGATACGGTTTCATTGGTCGTGTAAACGGCGAAACCGCATCGATTTGAAAACGGTTACTTATTTTGGTGCGAAATTGACTGGCTCGCGAAGGGTAAATATGGTGAACTTCGCACGGAGTGTAGCGCTTTTTTGCACAATCACAATTTAAGTTCGTTTTTTTCAGCTTTCATATATTTTACTCTCTATAAACCAAGAGGCATATCGTAATAACAGGCAGAGATGTCTTGAAATGTTGACTTTTTCGTCGATACGCTCCAGAGTAACGAAGAGAAAGCAAAACGACGATTCTGGATTCGGCCTGGAAGAACTCGTGTTTGATGGGACAACTTTGTGTACGGGTAAATGCTTCCAAAACAATGCCTGAGAACGAGATCGCCATGACGTAAACGGTTGGATAGGTTCCGTGTAAACACTTTGAAACCGTGTCGTTTTTGATGCGGTTTCGAGGTCATGAAACCGTGTCGATTTGAAACCGCGTTCGTGTAAACGATGCCTAAATGTTTGTTTTTATTGCTAAGCCATATGCACATAAATTAGATTAGTCGGATTAGTCCCAAACGAACGTTCACGTGCTCCTCTTGAGCTCACTTTCATGACAATTTATGCGAAATGAATTAATCACAACAAAAAAGAAACCTAAGTAAACTTGTACACTAAGTTAGCTCGTACACTTTACAGTGAACACAACCTCTCCAAAACAGTTCCTGCCATGGAAACCATAACCAGTGTAAAGATGTTCACATATTTATCTCGCGTTCCCCTTGACGTAGGTTCTGGCTCTGCGGAAAAAGAGAGTGACATATATAAACAACTTTGGCTGCTTTGCCAGCTACTAGTTGATTTATACCGCCATCCCTTAAAAAATTCTCCTGTAAAACACTTCCTCCTTATACTTATCATTATGCTTCAATAGCAGCACTAACTGATGGCGATTATAAAACATAAAAGTTGGACGGTTGTAACAACTGTAGGTAATAAGTACTCACAAGAGAGGATAAAGATAAGAGAATTAATCCCCCATATAGGCCCTATCCCCATCACAATCCCTCTAAAGTTATTTTTAGATGTCCTGCAAGATCCGGTGTTCCCAAGAGGGTTGAGTAATAGCCAATCATATTTCACCATTTCTTACCAATTGCGTGGGAGCTGACAACATTGGTAAAAATGAGGACATATAATTGGCTCTCATTCAACCCTCTTGGGATCACCGGATCTTAGAGGACATTTAAGAATAACTTTAGAGGGATTACGATGGGGATTGGGCCTATATGAGGGACTAATTCTCTTATCTTTATCGTCTCTTGGTACTCACCACATTCCTCGCTCGGTCGATACTGCCCGAGAGCGCCTGGATTGTCACTCGTGATTTCGTTTAACTTTTGCACGGGCTGGCTAACTTGGTCCGCTGTTAGGCAAAACCAAACAAACAGTGGGAAACAAAACATGATTCAAAACAGGAAAACGTTCTGTTGCTATTTTCATTAAAATTAATAAATAAATGTCATTGAACCCGAAGGTGCTACTATTAAAATAGCGAAAAGCGTTACATGTGATATATAATTTCAAATGTGCAAAACGTTATTTCGCCCTTATTCCGTGCGATTGGTTAAGTAAAGTAGCACTACTTTTTCCAAACAATAAGAAGTCCAACAAAAACCAATCGTGACTTGTTAGCAGTCGTTCGCCCTTGGTAAAAGCCATTCGTTGCATGCATGGGCGTGGAGTCTGATTTGTTTTTTTGTTTTTGTTTTTTTCGTTTTTGTTGTTGTTTTTCACTATGTGGTTTAATTTTATTGTGACTTGTTACGGTAATTTTTGAGACACTAAACATAAAAACCACTTTCAGTTCAATTTAATTCATAGCTTTTAGTAAACACAGAGAAGCAAGCAAGAAAAGTAAACCTGTGCCAATGATTCCAAACTTCACCATCAGACACTTGTCAACCTCAGCCTTTTCTGTGCGAATGTTGAAGAGCCGCCACTTTGGAATTCCGAGAGCTTTGGATACAACGCTAACAAAATCGGCACTGAAAAGAGAGAGAGTCACTGAAAGCATAGCCTTTTAAGTTCCAAGCGGACTCTTAGTGAACGGGTTCCGGTGTTTCTTGTCGGAGACATTTGAATCAATATTGACAAACTGTAGTCAGGTCGTGACATTTTTGGGAAAATGTTCAGTTTGACAAGCACTTGGATTACAATTAGTGGAAATAACTTTTAACTCGCACTTGAGTAGACCTGCCTTGTCAAATACATATACCCGGTCTTAGGAACTTTGTTGATTACTACTGCATAAATAATATATGGTTCTGGAAAGTGATCTTTTGAAGGCGTGAGGATATTACTTCAGAAGACTTCAGGTCCCATAACATTCGTTCGAAAGGAAACTGGTGAAATTTAACACTGGGAACTAAGATAAAAGGTAACATCTTTTCTGTATTCTACGTACCTGGAAAATGAGACTTTGTTCACGAACTCAAGAGATTTTTCGACAAATAAGGACAAGTCGGCTACAATGTTTGCACAACCAAGGCGACCGTTTCCATTATTTTTCTCCTGCACTGTTACACCACGACCAACAGCTGCAAAAGGACAATTATTGTTATTTCTATTTTTTAACTGGAAATTTCTTCATATCACCCCCAGAGTTCAATTGACATGCATTGCGGTTTCTTAGAGTCCGTCGTCAAAAGAAAATTACACATTCGAGATGTAAAAATGTTCCAGGTATCTTGACTGTTTTGGTGATGCTACCATAGGTGTTGTTATTCGCTGTGGTTAAGCTGATGTACATGCAGCCTAATCATTTTGCCTCGCCACAATGTATGGTAAGATGCCGAGTAATTTCCAAGACCAATACCATCATCTAATCCAACACAAAACGCAAGCATGGAAAGAAAATAGTGTTTTCTTATGACTTAAAAGCAACATTTAAAATTACCCGAGTTTCTACCAAACAGCGGGAGGTTCACATCATTGTAGAGCTGCCGACCGCCGCCCACGTTAAAAGGGGCATGTTTTTTGGTCAGGTCTCCTAACTCACAACGCAGCATGTTAGTTGGGCTGCAGGACGAAAGATAGGTTCCCTAAATGGACAAAAAAAGCACATGAAAAAAATGAACGAACGATCGAAAGAACGCACGCAAGAAGAAACTGAAGAACGGAAGGCAGGCAGGAAGGAAGGAGTGAAGAAAGGAGGGAAAGAAGACACCTGTAAATTGACTATTTACGAGCTGGTAGCAAAGTCTTTCTTATGTTGATCTCTTGGAGTGAATTTGAAATGAATTTATGTTATTTGTTCTCTAAAACTATTTAACAAACTGAGTAGAAACTGATTGATTGAGTCGACTTTATATCAAAAGTTCATACCTCCACATAAACTCCAAAAGGATTAAAGTCCTCCTTAAGACTCAGACATCTTTTACTGACTTCAGCACTAGCATCATCGCCAACGGGATCCTGATAAATCTCCCACTTGTGGTTTTCCTGATAATAAGTTGATACGGAAGATAAGAGACAGATATGTTTGAGCAGACAAGAAATGACACAGCCAGTTGTTAAGCCAAAGAAAAGACCGAGAAAAAAGAGCGCGCGCCATTTAAATTAAATGGCATATAAACCAAAACTTTCTTGTAATTTCGTTAGGACGGAAAATACTTCCCAAGGTAAGAAACACAATAAGGAATTTTTTTTAATAAGGCTGCTGATAGCTTATAACGTCGGCATTCTCCATACATTCACATTCCTAGGAGTGAAGGAAGAACAACCCATTTCTTTTTTTCGTTACAAATATTTTTGGCACAGGCGCAATATTTCGTCGCTTACCTCCCACGATATTAATGCCAGGCACGGCCAATCAGCAGCAGTAAACTAATCAGAGTGTTAAATTGTAGATAATCCACGAGAGGTTTTAATAATAACTTACCGTTGGCGTAGGTTGGCTATCTCTGTAAATGACCTCAATGAAAATCGTGCTTTCGATCTCAGCAACATTATCCTCGCCGGAGAAATACTGGTCCTAAAGAAAGTATTAGAGTAAGTTCATTTCTTAGAAATTACCTCGGGTAAGTTGGAAGAGAACAAAGTTTAATACCCGCTGAATTTTGACACGTCCCACCAATATTTCACTTTGTCAGCACTTAGTTCAATCACGATAACACACATATTTTCAGCTGCATAAGGTACAAGATGGAGATGGAGTGGTGTTTGTATTGCTTTGATCTGAAGGTGGGCTGTAGAATCTGCCATTTTATTATCAGCTGTGGATACAGTTTTAAGGCATCACAAGAGAGAGTGAAATTCTGTCTTGTCAATTTCAAACGCACATTGCCGGAAAAGCAAGCGAGAGGTACATGTACTTAACAATCATAGGATGAGGTTAAGCATTATGGTCGAGGTTTGTGTTATCTGCCAAAGCCAATTTTGAGGCGCATAACACAAACCGAGGTCTTGATAGTTCTCGGTATCGTGCGAACACCGAATTACCTGAGGGAATGACGTAACAAAATCAGTGTCATCTGATCAAAATTGGGTGGCAACAATGTATAATAACATTCGATACAGTAACTGTTTGCCTCGTTGCCTCGTTACCTCAGTGTTCGCCATTTCATGGGTACTGTGAGGAGAAACTGCGTTCTGATCACTGTTCAAAGCAAACAGAGCGTTTCGCAGTCAACTCACCAATAAGATCATCCCAGACAGAGTCGGCCCAGTGAAACTCGCGGAGGCTTTCATAGCGTAGGAGGGAGGGGGATAAAGCTTGAGATTGTTACAAACCCATCGCCTGTTGTTGTCCCTTATTTTAAGATTATGAATGACAACGGAACGACCATCGATGCTGTTTCTACCGAACAAAAGGCAGGTTGTAGTCCGTGTGCTGCTCGTTATAGCTGGTGCGATTCAGGAAAGATCCATACTTTCCACTTAAGTCGCCGATTTCATACTCGTCGTCTGTTCCTGAAAACAAAAACAAAAATAACACAGTGGACCTCTAAACGTTGCTGATTCATTTAACATAACGAGAAAAATGACCTTTTTTTTCAAAACCAATTTGCCAAATCTTTGATGTCTGAGTGGTGAGAGTTTTCTCTCAAAACGTGATCGTAAATATTTGCGAAAACACTAAAATCTGAATCCAGAATGGTTCAAAATTATATTTAACCGCAATAACAACGAAACGTAGTACAGCTGAGCCTCGCTTAACAGTTACACGGTTGATAAAATTAACTCGTTACTAAGTACACTGGTTTTTTAAATACCAAATATCTCTTAATAAGGACTCTTTTTTGGTCCAAACGGTGGTTTTCTGATGCGGTTTTCTAACCAAAACTCCTTTCAAGTCTGGTATCCTATTCACGATTCTTCGTTTTCTCAAATCACCATGGTGGGTACGCCGGAGCAATATTAAAAACATCACTCGAACCCAGAGAAATGGGGATTTGGGCGAGAAGTGATTCTTTCGCGCAAGCTTGATGTCGTAATTTTACGCGCCAAATGTCTCGCCGCAATAAAAAAAAAAAAGCATACCGAAAGGGTTGTGAGCACATCATACCTGTTCCCGCAGGTGGACTTGTCTTGATATTGATGTCGAAGGGATTCCAATGATCACCAGCAATAATGCCTTGACATGAAGCATTTCCAGACAAATGCTTGTACTGCGGGCTCGGGTAGGCGTGCACGTGATAACCTTCAGCTTTCTCGTTCAAGCCACTAAGTTTGATTTCAGTTGTTTGTAGGATCAAAAGGAGAGGCCTGCGTAAACTTGAAATATCCACTCACACCCTCATTCTTGTCAGCACTAAAAGAAGCTTTCACTGTCTTGGGATTGAGAGACACGATCTTTGCACAGGCAATAGCTTCTTCTTGGTTGCTTCCTGAAAACAAAGCTATCGATTCACCGATGACCTTGTTAGCGCCACTCAGTGGCAAGTTGGTGTCGGTGAATGCCATTTTGCTGGTTGATTGCTTGGGGGATGCCAAGGAGACTGCGATCTTTCCGTGTTTGGAAGTTAGGTCACCAATGGGGCAGTTTGCGTGCATTGCCTGACTGCAGTTTGCACTCTTGCTATCTTTAGGGTTGAACACTTCGCCAAGTTTCTTGCAGTATGTTGAAGGATCAGACGCATCAGTGTCTACCACGCCTTGATTAATCCTCCATGTAAACTCACTAGGAGATTGGGCATCGTTAACGAAGAAGAGATCTACAAAAACACTAGTGTCTGAGCTCTCGTCAACTTGTCTCAGGTAAACAAACCCTGCCACTGGAGCCTTAAACACTGCCACTGCTGTCTTCATAGAACGCATCGGAGCAATCAGTGCGCAAGCTTTAGGTGTGGAGCCGCTGTAAAGGACTAGAGTCCTACCCATGATGCTCTGTGGACCACTGGTTAAGAGTTTCAGTTGCGGATTAGTGTGATTCTTCTGGGCTGTGTTCGGCATGATATCTCCAAGCATTCTTCCCAAGTCCCCGATTGCGCACGCCTCGAATCTGGCGTTGCTTGCATTTTGACAGAGTGAGCTGTAGCTTGCATTTTTCTTTGCCATCATTGGATCAAAATACATCTCCTACTGCGCTCGCACCACAGCTCAGAGCCGCGTTGCCATCGTAGATCATGGGCAGCTCATGAATGCTCCATTCCAGTGTCTCATTGACGCCCAATAGTTTCACCATAACAGTTGTCGCACCCTCAACCTGAGGTTGAGAGAAAATGACCACACCCTTTATTCCACCCATGCTGAAAACGGCCTGTAAATCATCATTGGCAGCAGACGACGAGACAAGACCTGAAATCAATCGAACAATCCAATAATTACAGACACAAATAAACCGATACTTCCTGCGCGTAAGTTCAACACGAATGACCTTTCAGAGCAAGTGATGCAAGGGTAATTCAAGATGCGTATCTCAACAAAAGCTCAACGAAGGGGGGAGGGGAGCTGCGTCTCCATGTAAATTAAAAGTGACACCGTTATTCATCAGAAAATTTTAGAGTGGAACGCTCTAGAGTACTGTTTTTTGAGGGTGCAGTTAAATAAGGTTACTAATTACTCGGCCGGAAGTCGGCCGAGTTTAAATACGCGCTTGGTTCTTCGTCGTTTTATTCTTCGTCTTTGTCGAGTTTCATCCACTAAGCTCACTTCCGGCGTTTCTGCGCAAGCGCAAGCTAATTTTAGCAGTACCTCTCGGAAGGCCCTGGGGACGAGGTTACACAAACAGGGCCGAAGGCCGCCATGTTAACATCACGAACGCTAAAATGACGATTCACCTTGTGTTTACGAGGTGCGAACAACTAATATGTAGACAGAAGTGTCAATAGGATTGTTTGCAAGTTCAACAGCGAGACAAAAGGTTTTAACATAGCCAAACTGAAGTCCAGATGTTCTAATCGTGCCCGTGGCTTCTGCATACATTTCATTTTGCTGAATAACTCAAGTACGGGATATCACACACTCCTGAGGTAGTTTATTTACTATTTTTGTACAATATCTCATTTTCTTGACATTATTTTTGAATGATAAGCGATTATATTTTTAAATTGCGTGACGTGAAATCCAACTGGCTGCAGAAACCTTACTCTCTTTAGCAATGTCTCTGTTTCAAGTGACATATTTCAGCAAACAGTTTCACCCTGCTGAATATTTTTTCTCCTCACATTTCACCGAGATTCCAGTAACGTTTATGCCAAAAAAATCCTGCGTTCTGTAATGGTCTTTAGTGCAAGCTAGCGGACCTTATGAGGAAACAAACTCCTGGGATCAAATGCAGACAAAAGCCACTAATCATTCATTGTTTTTATGGGTCATCGTTTTCTAGTTAGTCAGTTTTCTATGCCGGCGTGTTTTGGGTCATCGTTTTCTAAACATCCATAACACAAGCAGTGTTGACTGTACTTGAAGAATGCGTTGTATTACAGAAGGCAGTGCTACTATCTGCTCATGATGAACATGATACAATAGTGAGAATAAAACATGGAAAGGAAGTAAGATCTTGTTATTCTAACTTTGTCATAATATTACAACCGTGCAGGTGCCGTGATCAGTGAAGGCCGAAGAAGGCCGGGAAGGCCGAGTAAAGGCCAACATGGCCTCTTGTTCTTATTATGTAGTTATTTTTTCCGTTATTTTTCTTGACGTATACCGTATTAATTAACAACCCAGAAGATAACAGTTGTGGCGGTTTTTTGCGAATTTTTTTCAAACACTCCAAGTGGTACCAAAGCTCAAAATTCAACCCTTAGACGAGTACCTCCGTCAGTTTTATGTCAGAGTTCTCCACGAAGCCAAACCCGTTGGACCGTGTACCAATATTCCGATAAGAATGGATACGATAGAATCCATGAATCTTGACAGCCTCCATGTTTACTGATACACTCAATGTTTCATAGTACATACGACGTAAGAATTTTTAAACGTTTGTAATATAACGCGAGCTTTCGATTGGTTGCCGATAAACCGTTTTGGATTTAAAAGCTTTATCATGAAGTGAGAATGACTTGACATTGCGACTCTATTTCCTTTTCCATACATATTTGTAAAACAATTACATTGCACGTGCACCAGTTACGAAGGCAGAGCACTCGACCGCATTTCGCGTCTTTGACCCTAGAACATAGCGGCCTCTAAGTTCCGCTGTTCTGAAACGAAATCCTAATTTATGCCGCGTTGCGGTTTCGTAACTATAGTTATCAGAAAAAATTCACTTGTGATTTACGTCAACAGTATGGAATTTCTGGCTGTCAATCGCAGACGTTCTCTCGCACCAACGCCTCGAGCAACCATCTATTGAGCCCTGGGGGAGGGGGGCACTCCCTTATATGGGCTAGATAGGTATGTGCGGCCCTAAAGGGTATGGTTTTTCAGCCGTTTTGGTCTGAAATAGGGTATCGAACCGCTAACTGTTAAATGTTATCAAATTCCAACCCTCGCGCTGGTTGACTGGTCTTGTGAGTAATTTGTAAGTGTGAAAAATCTTTCAAGCATAAACTCTAGAAAAGGTTTAAAAGAGGAGGACAAAGCTTATGAACAAAAGAATTCAACACTTGCTAAGTGTATAAAGACCTCAAAAACAATATCTGCCAAAAGAACAAAGAAAGGAGTAAAAAACAAAGTATAAGACTGTTCCGTTGCAGGTATTTTGAATATTTTAAAGTTCCGGCAGGGGCATACCTCCCTTACTAAAATGCATCAAAAACTGAACAGCTACAGATTCTTAACTGAGCTTTTCATTTGATTAAACAGTTTTATGTAACTGCTGAATAAGACAAGTTGGCACGATAAAAACGTATTCATGGCAGATGAAATACGAAACAAACAACTTAACTCAAGTGGTTCGTTAAGTTGTGATGATTTCGGGAGGGAGAAACAAACATTAGCAAATTGTCAAAAGCGTCACTGGAAATTAAAGGATGTACGAATGATTCAATTTATCGAAAAGCTATTTAAAAATGAGATTTCAACCAGGGTTGACTGCTGATTGCTCGCGTTATTTAGGTATTGAGCCAGCGAACACGACAGTCTGTCTCGTTGTAAGGCTTAACCGGATTTACTTGCATTGGAAATCTTATGATTTCGGCGAAGTGTCAGCTCAAACTCGCGCAACAGTGGAAAATTAAATTAATTCCTTTCGTTTTCGAAGTGACAACTATGTTGTTAAAAATGCCACCCAGCGTGAGCGGAGGCCCATATCAGCTTGAGAATTCGGCGCGTAAAGATTCCATCCCCTGAAAGATTATCCGACTAAAATTTTGAGTGGATAACGAACACTAGCAGATTAGACACTGAGTTAGTGTTAGTTAGTTTTAGCTCACTAGTTGGAATCCTATTAAAAGTATTACGCTTAATATTCTGGTAATTAAGGTGTTCATGATAATTGCATAGTATGAATAGTTGTGAGAGTTGTGCCGCCACAAGCTTAAGGACTTGAGTGTTGAGAATGACGAATATCGGTGCCGAATGCAGCCAGCGTGAGGAAAGTAAAAACGTTTTTGATCATTACTAAAACACTACACGAGTAATACGAGTAACATACGAGTAACATACCAGTACATACGAGTACATACGAGTGATATACGGGCTTATAGATACATACGAGTAACATACAAGCAACATACGAATACAAACGAGTGAGACACAGATAATATACGGTCAAATATGGGTAATACGCATGAAACCTACAAAGTAAAATAAAATAAATTGGATCTTTCTCAGGAATCTTCGATTTGTTTTTTACTGCTCGGTGTATTCATTAATTCAAGGGTGCAGTGTGGGGAGAAATTAGCAGTAGAGGGTGTGTAAGAGTTACGATAAGTCGTCAATTCTCTCAGTGACTAACGATCGAGTAAACGTTAGATAAAGCGACGACTGCCGACGACAGAGGGCAGGGTGATTTGAATTCACTCTCGCAACACTTTTACAGATCGCTGATCTGAGAATCGACTGGAGTTTATGTTGTTTTGATACACATTATTACCTAAACCAACTTCAGCTTTGCAGACCACCGTCGAGGGTGTGATTAAAAGAATGTTGGCTCATATTGTTTGTATATTATCTTACTCCAAATTAAATTCGCTACCTTGCCGGGTTAATAACTTACTTGCAAATGTAATCAAGCTCGTCAATATCAGAAAGCCATTATGCCAGGAAGTCATCATTTTCGACGGGCAGTTTTTTTTTTTTAATTTCGTACCCGCTGTAGTGCTAATATCTCCTTATTGTACCACTTCCTTACAAGTACATTTGCTTGTGCGAGCAATCAGAACTAAAAGATAAATCCCAGAATTCTTGAGACGCAAAAAGCCTGAATACCTATGAGGCTGACGTAACGATACTATTCTCTCCGGCATCCCAAGGTAGCCACGGCAAATTGTACAAAAACAGGAGTTGGCTAATTAGCCTAATTAGTTCGTCTATTTTACGGATCGTCGATAAAAAGGCTTGTTCTGAAACAAAAGAGTTCCGGCAGAGAGAAAACGAAAGCGGAACAAAACACAAGACCTCACTACGTAAGCTTGAAGAAAGGAGCGGCTCTCGAAAGATCGTTGTTTAGGTGACTGTTCTCGTTTTTTTGTTTTGTTTTGTTTTGCTTTGTTTTGTTTTGCTTTGTTTTTGTTTAACAAAGGAAATGACCGGAAGTAAACAGATTTCTGACATGGCGAAAAGTACGTCAAGAAAAGCTGGTAAAATCTAAGCATGAGGGAACTTTCGGGAGTCCGTGCTCGTCGTACGGTAAACGTATATGTTGTAATTCAATTTTATCCTTGCTTCAATTTTTATTTTCTTTTGTTTTTGTGTATGGTAATGTATGATAATGAGTACAAAACAAAGGAAAATAAAAATTGAAGCAAGGATAAAACTGAACCCCAACATATACATATCAGACATATGACCACATATTGCCGATTGTTATCAGTTTTTGCCAGTCGATACTGAAATCAGCATTTTTTTCTTTAACATTGATCGTTATGGACTGCAATGATATCGATTAGCTTCACCTATCGATTTATCGATTTGTATCAAGGGACTATTGCGGGGTTCCACAGCCTATGTGGCCGACTGACCGTTACCGAGAGGGGAGAGAGGCCTGTGCATGCAAGCCTAAGTTAGCTTCGTTGTGCAAGCAATCCCTCAACCTCGTTGACAATCGCTCTGCACGTGTGTTGTACATTTTGCTACACAATTTCTTCGTCTCCTCTACAAAACAACAACGTGAAAATTCTTATTATTATTATTATTATTATACTGTTATTATTATTTGCGACAAAAATCGCCTATGTAAATGGGCCTTTAGAGGGTTCGCCCCAGGCTTTTCTTAGAAATCGACAAAAAAAAATCAATGTGTACATGTCTCATGGCATCTCCAAGAATAATAAACCAAAATCCTGACGCTATGTGAAGTATAACTGCCAACAGCTTTCATTAACGCCTTGAGCCTCTTAATGCTACTAAATTAAAGCTTTGCTTCAACGGGTTCACTCTTTACCATCCCGCCTGCTTTCTGATTGCTTTTTTCTCGCCTTCTTTGGACCATTCGGTCCACCAATGATTCACTTTGCTTCTCCGCAGAAACAGACATTTGGCGTGGAAAAATGTCTATTGTTTTATCGACAACATTAAAAATAAAACAAGCAGAGTCACACAATGTAAAGGAATAGAACTCAGTAAATTGTACTTTCTGTATTACTGAAAATATTATCTTTTATGTAATGTTTAATAAATGAGCAGAAGTGTTTTATCAAGTTTAAAACACGATGTGCAGCCGAGTATCTTAGGACTTGATAAAGTACGACTTGCGAATTTATTGAACGGTTTAAAAAACGTTACCGTACATCTATCCATAGTTACACGAAATATTAAAGAGTTTTTCAATTATGTTTTTATTTATTTATTTTTTATTTTTATTTCGACTTTTTTCAGGTACGCACGTGCGTACGTGCGTACGTGCGTACAGGTAGCTACACCCCTGTATTTGTGAAACAATTACATTGCACGTGCACCGCTTACATTGTACAAAGGCGTCTTTGACCCACGAACAAAGCCGCCCCTCAGGTCAGTTCCGCTGTTCTGACACGGAATACTAATTATCTGCCGCGTTGCGGTTTCGTAACTATAGTTATCAGAAAAAATCCACTTGTGATTCACGTCAACAGTATGGAATTTCTGGCTGTCAATCGCAGACGCTCTCTTGCGCCAACTCCTGGAGCAGTCAGGCTATTCAGGTCTACGATGAGCCAGTTTTTTTTAACCTAAGAGCTAGAAGCTTGCAAGGTTAAACCAATTCAGCACAACAACAATATATTTCGGTGCTTCCATATATATACATGGCATTACCTATTACAAGTATAAAATTTCTAATAAAGTCTAATTTCGAAATAGCATTGTATTTCTATAATTTGTGATGTCATAAACAAAGACAGCAACTGATCTACAAATAAAAGGGTCTCTTTAGCACATCCAAACCTTCTTATAGCTCAGTTGTTAGCTAGCAATACTCGGTTATAGGAGACTCCAACCTTAAGCAGGGAAGCATGTGAGAGTGCGCTTGCAGAGATTGTGCCTATATTGTTGGTAGTGGGTATTTTCCTTTGGTTGATGTCATCAACACTGTCGAGGGCAACATTGCTGTACATGAGGACTGTGTTGTCTGATTGTTTATCAAGTTTAAATTTTCTCACTTTCCCTGGGCTTTTTACATCCCCTGCTTTTTTTAAATTTGTTATGCTTGACAGGTGAAAAACAAATCCTCAGAGAAATTCACTCTCTGTTTGTATACACATATCAAAGTAAGGCACTTTTTCATTCTTCTTATTCCATGTTCTACAAAAGATAAACACAATAATATTAATATAACATTATGTGAAAATAATAACGCATGAGTAACATTTAAGTTGTGGTTAAAAAATTGTTTGTTTCATAATACTACTACCGGTATTTAAAAACGATGAGAAACTAAATGAAACTATATTTACCTGGGTGTTTTCGTAGAGTGCATCATAAGTTGAAACTTATGATATTATGAAGTCAAAATCCTCAGTTTGGGATGCTCTAACATTTATAGAGTTTGATAAGTACAGGTAAGCTTTTTGGTCTAAAATAGGCTATTGCTTAGGACAAGTAGTTGACTAAAAGGTTTCTGTTCACGCTGGTAAATTTCTTGTTCGTTTACAACACAATCGACTTGCTAAAGCTATTAAAATCATTCCCTGGTACAAAGCTCTGGCTAAGGGGAACTTCTAAGCATTGCAGTCCAAGTAATACTATGGGAGAAAATAATAAGAAAGAAAGTGAAGACTTCATTTACTACTTTCATTTGGTACTATTAATTGCTACATAATGTAAGTGAGGTATTGCTGAATTACTATTTGGAGGAAGATTTGTACTATTTTATAATGCTGTTACTGTACGTCTATTTTACGGCAACATCATGTTGTTTGAATTAAGGCAAATGTCTTATGATCAGAGAAATATGTTGTTACAGTCAGTCTGTATACAGTAATTGAAGCCTCATTAGAACCATGTTTCATTATTTACATTTATCTTGTCAACATTGTCAGCAATATATACTGTGATTACAGAAGAACTTTGGGAATGATTCACTACAGCTTTCATACCGATAGATCTCCACCATTGAAAAATTGGCTCACTATTTTTAGCAGCGGAAAAATGTCGATGTTGAAAAGAAGTGGAGTAATATTTGCTGGACGTCACGCACTTTGTTATTATCATGAAACCGATTCAGCCTCCCGCTAGAAGATTTTCGCAAGGTAAAGATTTTTCTCAAAATACAGATTCTCGTTTTCGCAAAAATACAGATTTCCATTTCGCAAAATACAGATTTTGAGTTCGTTTCGCAAAATACACAGATTTTCATTTCGTTTCGTTTCGTTTCGCAAATTACACTAGTAAGCCTGAAAAATTTACATCCAACAGTTTGACAATCACGTGCTACTTGAAATTTAGCGTTTTGATTTCCCCCAAAAGCTTTGTTTATCACGTAAACGAGCTCAATATTCCTACAAGGCGGAAGAGGCTCATGTTTTCCCTGAAAGGCCAGCTTTTGTTTTCCTTCAACGGCTTCATTAAAACGCATAAACGGGCTCAATTATTCTCCGAGAAGGATCGATGATAGCACAAGACGGTCGAAGCAACCTCTGAAGAGGGCGCTCAATTTGGATCAATTTCCCACAATGAGGCTCAATTTTCCTCCGAAGAAGCTCGCTCATCCTCCGAAGAGGCTCAGTTATAGGGGGATTTTGCTCATTTGCATACGGCTTTGCTTACAGAAGGAAACATGTTAGATGTGATTTGACTCCAGGCAGCTAAAGAGCTAGTGAAATTTAATACATTGTTAAATTTTTAGCTCTTTAGGTGTAGTATTCAAGGAGATATTGTCTTCCAAAAACTGCAAAATTTCTGGGTGGCAAAAGCACTAATGAGCTCATACATTCTTTGCAAAATTTTGAGTTTTTAAACCCGCGTTGCACAAAAAGTATTCAATACATGAGGCTCATATTCATTGGCAGAGTTATTCATACTATGACCTTTCAATATTCCGAACTAATTTATTTGTGGCTCCATCAGAAACTGAATTGTTCATGCTAATGAGGCAAATATTGTAAACAAGGATTCCCCTATAAAGGCTTTCCTCATACGAGGCTTATGCAAGTCCAAATTGCCTGTGGAGTATAGGCAAGCGTTGTTTGTCATGCGTTGTCAAATCAAGTTTCGAAATATCGACCTAAAAGCTGAAATGTAGCCATGCAACCTTTCATCTGGTCGGTTAGAAACAAAATATGAAAGCTGCGAGCAGTAACTATTGCAAAATATAAAAAAACTCACCTCAAATTACAGAGCTTTTTCTCTTTGTAGATCAGATCAGCTCGATGGCCTGCATAAACAGACCACGAGGCACCCGACCTCTTCGTTCGTCATCGCGAACTATCGGCAAATCATCGTACTGTTTGCAGAGTCCGAACTTTGGGTATCTTTGTGTGCTGATTGGCTCCAAAGTATATTCTATTGTTACTTACTCACTTTCGGAAAACCCACACGATAGCAATAGTGACTACTTCGCTCACGCGCAGAAGCCACAAAAACTGAAGACAGTAAGACACTTTTGATCCTTTAGTGGTATCGGCATTGTATTTTCTGAGCCGTAGCCGTTCGAAAATTGTTACCGAGGCAATGCCGGTTAAAAGGAAAAGACACCTCTTCAAAATGTTTGGCCTCTTACAAGAACCTCAAACAAATGCTTTAAAGCAACTGTGAAACTGGAAAGCCTGCTTTATATTTTCGAAAGACACACACGATAAAAAAAAATACCATCAACTCGACATTGTTACTGAGGCAAGTGCCTCGGTTCGCCTCATCGTAGCTACCGCCCTGATTTTAAAAGCTTAATGTAATTGAAGGGAAAAAAACAGTACTGTAAACAACCCAAGTTTTTCCCTCTAGCTTTGATTAATTCTCGAGTTTTTGTTTGTTTGTTTGAACCTGTAAGGATCAACGTTTAGAAATTTTTGCTGGCTCTGTACGTGTCTGCGAGGGAAAATTGTTTTTAAAAAGCTTTTTAAATTAAGTAGCGCTCCGGGTAGCAGCGATAGCGATAACAATAGGCCCGCGGCAACAGGAACCGTTTCTATTCGAAGCTCGAAAATGTGCTAATTAAATTTATCCGAGCATCGGGATTGGATAAACAGCTATTAGCGCGAAATTCAAATAGTTATCGCAATATTTCTGGAGTTCAGCATTGATTGCAGACCTGAAATTACACAAACGGCTTTATTTTAAAGAAGCATTTACGTATACAAAGAGGGTCAAAAATCGTATGTGAGGATGATGTTGTACGGAGACTGATGTTTTCTGAACAATAGAGTTTGTCTTGTTTTCATCATGATTTGACTCTTTGGTAAATTATTGACACCGCGGATCACTTTGTGTGACCAGTTCGGTAATGAAACTGTAACAATGGCAATGCAAATTCTTCAAAGTTTCACAGGAAAAGCTCGGTGTTCGGCGAAACAAGGCTTTTTACTGACGTCCGGTCAAAACAGAATATCACCGGACCCAACGAAGATCTATTCCACCGTTTCCCACTCGCGGAAAGGTGTTTGTGAGAAAAAGTAGTTCCTCAGGCTTGAGTTTTATGCCATTGAAGCAAATATCGTGGATTGATTCGTATGAACAAAGACAAGCGATGGCTAGAATTCCAAATTGTGGGTTATAAGAAATGTTTACACTTCTTAATTCTGAGAGCAAATCAAAGGCAGAAATTCAAGCTCGAGTTAAGCCTATGACAAACCAGGCGATTTTATACGCCGATCGCGGCGAATTTGATGGCCACTGAAAATCGCCAGCGAATTTCGCTGGCGATTGATGCGAGCACACTAGGCGAATTTTTTCGCCGATCGCGGCGATATGCCACTCCAGTTTTGTTCCCATGCTCCGTCGAGGGCATCATTCCCCGTTGTTGTCGGCCATTTTGAAAAGTCATGTGATGAAATCGCCCAATCTGATTGGCTGACTTTACTGGCGATTCGCAGCGATGAGCGTATAAAATCGCGGGAACGGGCACACTAGGCGAATGCCGACGAATTTAACCGCCGATATCTGACATGTCAGATAGCGGCGATTTTATACGCCAATCGCGGCGATCGGCGAAAATCGCAATCGCTGCACCGGGCACACTAGGCGATTTTGGCCGATCGCCGGCGATCGGCGTATAAAATCGCTTAGTGTCACCCCCTTAAAAAAAAGCCGATCAAATGCATGTACGCGTCTCAAAATCTGACATAAAGTTGTCAAAAAGCTGTCAAAAACCAGCGCGCTTCACTCGTCATTTGAAAAAAGTTTAAGAGATCTTCTTCGAAAGCAGCCCGTAAACAAATATTAATTTTCGCCGTTTATAAACATGCCGTCTTAATTTGTTTGAACCGGTAAGAATCAGTCTTTGGATGTTAAAAACAGCGAAATGGGTTGACTGGCTGGCTGGCTTTGATAAATTTTATAGTGGACAGGTCTGCGAGAGAAATGCTTCTGTGGTTTGGCAAACGCTTTCTTCGTTAACTGGATGATGTTTTACTACTGAGAATCATAAAATTGAAGAAGGTTCTTTGGAAGACATGGGAAGTAACAGTAAAACTATCAAAGCACTTTAGGGTTTTGTGTCAGCCAAGGAAATATTTTGTGGGAAATGGCGCTATTATTCAGCTCTGTCGCGTTCCGAGTGATTGCTGCCTGCCGTGAATCATGTCAACTGCTCTAAACGATCAGTTGCGGACCTCTTTTTTTGTCTTTTCGACGGACATTTATGTCAAAATTGCTTAGAGATATTTTTGTTACTTGTCTAATTTCTCCACCTTCTCCAAGAATCTTCGAAGAAACATTATTCGTATTGTGCTTTGTTTTCTTGTAATGTTTGTTGTTCTGTTGTTTCTAAACCGCGGTCAATTCCTGTTGAATGCTCTAAACGATCAGTTTGCTCCCTTTATTTTCTTTTCTACGTGCATTTATGTCAAAATAAATATCGATTATTCTAGCTTAATCAGTACAAGCTACTTTAATTACTAGCTGCGTAGTCTGGTTTAATTTCTCCACCTTCTCCTTCTTCGAACAAACATTCGCAGCGTACTTTGTTTGCTTGCAGTGATTTTTTTTGTTTTTGATCCGCTTTGAATTTCTTTTCGCTTTCATCTGAAAGTAGTTAGGACTCAAGAATGTTTGTCTTTTTTTTTTTGCAAATGTTTGCTATGGAAAACTCTTCGTTTTCCCTGCTGCTGCTCAATTGTTTTGGACAAAAATGAAACTGGTCCAAGGAAAGCCATGCGAAGTTGCTCGGTGACAGTGTGCAGCTCCGATTTTAGCTTGATTTCAGGCTTGGCTTGGCTAAATATATATATATAACTTAACAGGAGTTCAGGCTTCAGGAGTAATCATCGTTTTATTACGACAGTGCTGTTTCGTATGCCTTGTCACCTTGAAAGTAAAATTTCCCGGGATACCACGTCTTCGATCACGTAAATCACATCTTCGATTGCCGTGTTGCCAGCATGGTTGTCCTGATGGTGTAGTGGTCATCACACCCGACTAGTATACGGGGGGACGTGGGTTCAAATACTGCTCAGGGCAAATTTTCCTTCAAACATTTATTCAATTAAAAATATGATTATTTGGGGTGTGCAAGGTTAGGTTTTCCTTCATATACAAAAAAAAAAAAAAAAATATATATATATATATATATATATATATATATATATATATATATATAGTACAGTAAGGTAGGGGAGGGGATATATTAGCAACTGATTGCCTTAATTACTTAGGATCACCAGCCTATTCCCGTTTGGATGGCAATTCATTAGGGATTTCTGAGAAATACAAATAGACAAGGTTAATTTAGGGGAGTAGTGACGTGATCCTGATTGCAGAAAAATGTGTGAAATTGTCTCCTCAGACCTTACCATCAGAAGGCCACACTGTGTATGTGTTGTACAGTAAAAATATGTGTTCCCAGTGTGGTTGGCTCAGTGGCCTAGTGGTTAAGGCATCTGACCGGTAATCTGGAGACCCAGGTTCGATTCCTGGCTGAGCCACATTTTCACTTAATTACTTAGTTGTGTTGATTTCTGTTCCTAAATTAACCTTGTCTATATATATATATATATATATATATATATATATATATATATATATATATATATATATATATATATATATATATATATATATATAGACCGAAAATGGACAACTTTTGGTTAAAAAAGGATAAAAATTTAAAAATTTATGAATAAAAAACTTTTCGGTCTCTCGACCTTCGTCAGTTACAAACAGAATGTTAAAAACCTACGACTTAAATACGATTTTACAGCAATGATTACAAATTACATACAGGTTACGTAACTAAGACAATGATAGTAGTAACGAAAACGAAACAAAAAACAATAGGTGTACAAAAAGTATGAAACTACGATAGAATAACAGGATGCGAAATAACAAAAAATAATAGAACTAGTGATAAATGTTATGTAATTGTCACAGCGCGACAGGTTCCCCATCATGGGCCTCTGAATCACCATACCTGTCAGTGTCATAACAAAATCCCTAAAGAGGGCCCTTAAACAATAAGTAATAATTTCCCAACAAAGAGCCTTTGAATGACCTGGCTAGCACAAAAATAACAGAATCCCCAAAAGAGGGCCCCTGAGCGCTGAAGCAACTACAAGTGCTAAAGATTACAATTAATGAGTCGGTACGCCCTGACTTATTAAAATATATATAAAAATAAATTCACTGCCAATACGCACCTTAAGAAAATCGCAACCTATTGTCCAAACTCTGCTGAAATTAAGTATAATGGATGCGGTTTTTTGAATGAAATTCTTGTCTTTTATTAAGTCCATAAGGTGAAAGGAAAAACAACTGCGTACTCCAGTATGCTTTCGTTATTAATAACTGTACAGTGTTTTCGGACGTGTTAGTTTGGATTTGATCGATACATTGAAATGTAAAGTCCGATAACACGTGTGGAGTTCGGTTGAAGTGTGTGGCGAACTCGCAAGTCTTCTTATTGGTTCTCATGGACGATTTGTGATTTCTAAATCTAACTTTAAATTCCGTGGTGGTTGAGCCAACATACTGGAGATTGCATTTCTTACAATGAACCAAATAAATCACATTTGAGGAATTACACGAAAGTTTCTGCCCAACAAAATAGGTTTTACCAGTTTGTGTGCTAGAAAAAGTTTGAGAGTTGACAAAGAAGTGCTTACAAAGATCGCATCTAGATTTATCACATGTGAAGCAGCCGGCTGTGGATGCTATATTTGATTGAGGCGAGCTCTTACTGCACTTAGAAGGTGCCAAAATTTCTTTGAGGTTCGAAAAGATGAAATAATAGAATTCGGTGGGAAAAGCTCCCTAAGTTTTGGGGATGAAAGCAAAGATGAATATGCTTTTCGATTAACCCATTAATAGACGGTAAATTGGGATTATATGTGAGAACAAAAGGAAAAATCTTTTTAGACTCCTTAGACTCCTCTCTATCTTTGGGTTGTATTTCAATTTTACTTCTTAATTTTTAGTGTCAATCTCAAATCAGGGGTGACTTGTAAGAGACAGGTATTTGATTTAATTTACGGTAATTAGGTAAGCTTTAGACCGCGTTTAAATTTCATCTCTTAGTTTTTGGTATGTTTAACCCATTGGCGCCCGTGCCGGCCAAAACCGGCCGGACAAGACTCCCATGCTACAAAAACCTTGCAACTTTCTCAATCGCACGAATATTGCCTTAACTGTCTGTTGTGAGCACGAAGTGGGATGTCCTTTAAATTTGGATATCCAATAAACGCAAGAAACGTAGCGATTTTGACCAAATATGGCCTTTTGAGTTTGGACAAGAACGAAACTGACCGTTTTTAACGTCAAAGAGAAACGACGAAAATGCCCCTTTTTGCTTTTACGTTTTTTAAAGAAATCATCGTCGTAAAACCAAACTTCAACCATCATAACAAAATTCAGTCCTTGTTCTAGCTTAGAAATGACTTTTTTTTGTTCATATTCTTCTCCCGAGCGTAGATACAGCCTTTTGTTCCAGTGCATTCGGGCCTTTCCGCCATTTTCAACATCTCGACCGCATTGCATGCTGGGAAATAACGAGAATTTTGACAGCGCCCGTTCCTTTCCCCAATTCTTTAACAAGTCTACAGCCACTCCGACCTTCCACCAAAAATTCCTGCTTGTGGTCATCTTCAGTGCTCACAAATTCCAAAATATGGGGCGGTAGGTCGAGAAATTTATCAAAAGGTACTATGTGTCCGACCGGCCAAATTCCCAGTTCGTCGCATTGCATGCTGGGAAATAACGAGAATTTTTGACAGCGCCCGTTCCTTCAACCAATTCTTTCACATATAAACTAAGTCTACAGCCACTCCGGCCTACCGCCAAAAATTCCTGCTTGTGGTCATCTTCAGTGCTCACAAATTCCAAAATATGAGGCGGTAGGTCGAGAAATTCATCAATAGTCGAGTCCCAAAGGTACTAAGAGTCCGACCGGCCAAATTTCCAGTTCGTCGAGTAACACGCCAAATTCGACAACAAAGTACATCACCTTGCTTGATTGTTTGAGAAAGTGGACTCTTAGCTACCGTCACGCTTAATGATGCTCATCAGGCAGCCACTTAAGATCAAAAATGGTTGTAAACTTAACAAAAATCGCAAGCAAACCGAACTTGGGCCGTTGTTGTAGCTCCACGGTTGAAAAATAGCTACGTCAGAATGACGTTTTCAGAAACCTTGAGCTTCCAGTGCTTTAGGACAGCAGCACGTTTCCATGGGAGTTTCAATAAAGAGTCACGAAATGCCATGGATCGTTTATAGGTGGAAAATCACTCCGAAAAGGTAAAAACGAATGGGCGCCAATGGGTTAATATTAGATAATATTCTTTGTATGGGAATGTAGTTTCTCCCAGTTATTCTCCAGTCATACACTTTGTTTGTTTTGTATCAACTTACTTGTATTCGCATGACAAACTATTAAAATTAAATTTAAAGTAAGCTCTTTCTCATCAATGTACACATCCTTTGGACTTCCTTCTCCTGCATACATTCTTTCTAATGGTATGCTCTGTATTTGAAAACGAAGAAAGTGCTGTTGGTTGGACTGCACGAAGCCTCAATGCTGGCGGTATCGGTTCTTCGGTGACATTTTGCCGAAGGGAGGGGTTCAGTTCGGTTTAGGATGACATTAAATATTTCTCGGGATACTCTGAAGTTTTTCTTAAATCTTGCATCCCATAGGTATTGAAAAGAACGAACTGGACGATTTTTTATAGTGACTTTCCTTTGGGAGAACAAAAGGAAACCCAAATTCAAAACTTGGCTTTTCCCCGGCAGCGAGGTTGTTTATCGCTAACTGCATCATCGGAGTCGCCTTCTTCCGCCCTCCGGATCGCATTTGCAAGAAAAGCAAGCTCTTCATTTCCACGATTTATCTGTCTCGCATTTTTTCCCGCCATTTTGCTAACCAATAACGGCTGACCGCAATAGAGTTATTACTCACTCTTGCAATTATGTTCGACTCGATTAGGTTCAACGTTTGAATCAACTGCCAAACTTAATTATTTGAGTCGACCCAAATAGGTATTAAGTTCGACGTTTGAACCGGGCCTAACACAGATTTCCAGCACTTTTGTTTTGATGAATTATTACCTTAAATCCTCATACTACGTTGTTAATTACCTTGATAGTGGTATCAAACAAATGCCCAATATTTTATTATCAAGTTGTTTGGTCTTGCACTTCACTGGCCAGAAGAGCAGCTGGATTTTTTTTTGAACACTGTAGGTGCATTGATTGATGAGCTTAATGCTAGCAAGCATTATAGTAAGGTCAAGAAGTAACTGATCAAAAGAAATATCTTGGTCTTAATGCATATAATTTAAATATTTTTATTGATTTCCATGTATCGTCTTTCATAATTTTTCTGAGGCATACATATATCCAGAGGATACACAATTTCTGATTTTCGACTGTCTCATGGGAGGCTGTGGATAATTGAAATTGCATTCGTTATGAAGTGATGATCTGGATCACTATATAACTGAATGTGATACTGATTCAAAGCAATCACCAGGCTTCTCCACCAATATCTAGTGGCCCTAAATTATAGCGGAGCTCCGGCGGCCAGAAGGGCCGTCAAGCAGAGCACCATGGTTAAGAAAATATGGTAACCCAACTGCTTGAGAAAATTTGGTTTTCGTCACTGTACGTACGTACGTACGCCCGTACGTCCGCCCCCCCCCCCATGTATACGATGTGAAATGTCCCATTGTGTGTTGTAACCCGCGTTTTGTGTTCATCTTTTTGTGGACACCTTTTGATATTGGGCGTCAATGTTATGGCCGATTGACACCTGTCAAAACAAGGTATCCGCTGACCAGTAGTACGTGACCATATCGCGGGCTCAAGATCTCATCGAGGTCAGCTTTTTTTTTAAGTTGACCGCTGATCAGATCCTGGTTTTCGATTGCATCGCAGGCTCAAGTCAGGTGTGGGACACCCAAACCAAAACGAGGCTTAATTTTTCGCGCGTTTTCTGCGGCTCGAGATTTCACATTCAGTTGTTTTGTTCATGTTGAGTACAACAACTTCATTTTCTTAGAAATTCTCTCTTTTAATTCGCGTATTAAAAAGGCATGGAAATCAAGAGCTACTTACTAGAAGTAATCGTAGATTAGAAAGTGCGTTCGAGTATTGGTAGGTTTGGTATGTTAACCCTAAAACCACCATATGGAGGGCCATGTGGTCCATGATGATCTTTGAACACTAAAAGCACATTGACAGCATCTTGGAAAGCCTAAAAAATATCAACTTTGACTAACACGATATTAAAACATAGTTTCTGAAAATAGTTGTAGCAGCAACGAACAAATTATTGTAGAAATCGGCAATTGTTTGAGCTTTATCCAGACAGTAATCCCCAGACATTCCTTCAGCTCCTCAGGACTTGTTCCGACCCAACATGGTATGTTCCTTCGCATGGCATATTTGTTTGTTTCAGTGACGAAATCGAAATGACCGATCCGTGGTGTAAAAATGTGTACAAAATATTTCTCAGACATTTGTTTATCCTGATATAACAAATTTCAGTCGAGGTCGTTTCTTGAGAGGTAAGGTGGCAGATCATCCACTTCAATCGCCAATCCTCGCAACAAAGAACCTTCCCTGCTAGCAGAGGTCTCTGGCAGAATCCCAATTTCATCGTGTTCAACAACTTGATCAAACAAGTCTTGTTTTCGAAACATTTCGTCGATTCAATTCAGCTTTTACTTGATGAATTGTCCACTCATTGTAGTTGTATCGCCGCCATTTTTACTTTCGCCATTTCCAGGCTGTAGCAGCTCATTTAAGACATTTAGACATCACTTTCGTCTTCCTCGCCGACGGCCGCCATTTTGAAAGCTTTTGAGTTGGCTTAGCGATGATGTCATTCTTGTTTGCCCCCGCAGATTGCTTGCAGATTGCAGGGGCAGCTCTTGTCAAGACCCAGCCACCCAGTCCAAAAATCTCGATTCAGTCTGGATTAGAACTGCGTTCTGCGAACGCAAAAAGATACTCCGGATGGTGAATTTTCAACTGATAAAATGGAAGAGCAGAACATTTTTCTCGGGAAGTTCTTAAATTTTGGATCCAGTTGTATGGCGCCCGGATGGTGTGGTTGAAAAACAAAATGATTTAACGCTTCAAGGGCTTGTTTACTTTACCGCGGCATTTTACAGCTCACCACGATAGTCCACTTAACAATTCACCGGCATTAATGGGAGGAACGAGTAGCTCAAACTTGATGGAAGGTCTTTCTTTGGACAAACCGTTTGCTATTTTTGTACATGCGTGTTTTTGCTTCAGTGGATCGATGCGTATTTTCAAGTCGTAGAAAGCTCGACAACACAGGTAACTTAAATAAATTGAAGCTTAGCATTTGAGGTTTAATCGTTATTACTTTTGTTCAGGAATGAAACTTGTATTTTTGTCTCGACTGGATATAAATAACAATCTACTAGTTTTGGACACAAAGAAGTAGCTAGTCGAATTGTTTGTTTGTTGTTTTGCAAGCGAACGAGTCTTTCCCTCCGCCGTGGCTGACTGTACATGTTTTTTGACGTGATCAGTGTTTCTATAGTGTTAAGAACTGAAAGAAACGTTTGCCGTTATGTTATGAACTCGTAATCGCAATGCGTCCTCGTGAAGCATCTCTCATATTTTGCGCGACGAGGGTAATTTCAGCAAATTTCTGAAAACACAAGTGATATTAATTCTTAATTTTACTCGGTCCCATGCGATTACCTATGCAAACTATCAGGATTGTTTTCCTTTTTCTCTTTTCTACGACATTTAAGTTTATGTCTAAGCTTAACGTACTACGAAATATGTTTGTTAAGCCCCGGCTAAAGATCAAACATTTTCATCCAACATCGTGTTTTTCACACAGAACGTTTGGTAGCTAAACGCATAACAACGTTTGACCAAACAGCGGACCAAGCGAGTCCAAAAAATGATTTTTTGCGTATTATCGCCGAGATTTTCGACGTTATGTGGTTTATTTGGTTGCTTTTTACCGTTTGTGTACGATTTGTTTGTTGGGGTGGCTGAACGATCAAACATTTGCTCGTAATGCGAAATTTTGGATGAACATGTTTGATATCAATCAAACATGGAAAGCCATTTAATGCACTATTGTGAGAGGTGGCTGAACGTTCAAACATGCTCTTCCAACGATGTTGGATGAAAATATTTGATCATTCTTAGATTGCTAAATTTGTTTTCGAACAAACACACACGTCGACTGTATTGTTTTCTTGTAATGTTTTGAGGTTTTTGAACCACAGTCAATTCCTGTTGAATGCTCTAAACACAAAATATTGGCGCAAGGAAAGCCATGCGGTGTTTCTCAATACCAGTAAAAAATTATAATCGTGGAGCTCCGCTTTTAGGCTTGGCTAAATCTATATATTAACTAAGTAGTCTACAGTTGAATGGGGAAACAGACCTGTCCTTAGGTATTGCTCTAAGTTGTTAAGAATGTTTTGTTGTAAAAATTTATAGATTCAAACTAGCGTTGCAGGTTCTTGTTTACACAAAGCATTAAAGATTATTTAAAAAAAAACTACCTCAATATTTTTATTTTACTCTTTTAACAACTCCAAGCACAATTTGCAAAGGAATTTTATTACCTTACTCAATAGAATGCTTGTTTTTTAGGAGGGGTGGGGGTCCAAATCCGTAAAAGGGGGTTCATATCTGCTAGCAGTTCTGAACTAGGGGATCCAGATCTGATCCACTGGAGGGTGCAAATCCGCGGGGGTCCAAATCCACTGTGTCACTGACTCAGATCACCTTTCCATACTATTTTCTAAAGCATTGCGTCTGTAGCTTGAGTGAGGTCAGATGGGTGATATGACAAGCAGACTATATGTAAATGCCAGTAGAAAAAAATGCTTTTGGAGCTCCGCTTTTAGGCTTGGCTAAATATATATATTACGAGTAGTGTTACATGACCCTTATCCATGTTCATGAGCAAATCATTCGTCACCTTGATCATGCAGAACAGTTTCTGTGATTTTGTCGGTAAGCACTTTTGTAAATAAGGTAACAAGTCATTATCCACCATGTGACATTGGATCTGTGTGGCGGCTGCTTCTTCCGCTAGCTTAGATGTGACCTGCAGACTACTCACCGGACGAAAGTTCTTATTGGGGTTAAGCAAAACTGTACGGCGGGCTTCAGCACGGCAACCGGAAGTAATTTTGTAAAAGTATAGACCACTGCTCATGGCAGGTATTAGGGAGTTTAAGAAATGAGGACGCGACGGCAACGAAAACGTCATTTCAAAATATACCTTCTCTTTATTAGAGCACTTTCGCAATTATTCCAATTTGTTCATCTTGTAAAATGTCGGCGAACTATCCAGGAACTAAATTTCTATGAGCGGCGTTAAAGTAAAGAAAAAGAAAGAAAAATTTGCCATCATGGTTCACGTTCTCAACAACAACGTGAAATGAACAAATTTGAGGTTTTGGCGAGAACGTGAGCACATGATGCAAATTTTTCTTTCTTTTCTTTACTTCAACGCCGGTCATGGAAATTTAGTTCCTGAATAGTTCGCCGACATTTTACAAGTTGAACACACTGGAATAATCGCGAAAGTGCTACAATAACGAGAGGATATAGTTTGAAATGACGTTTTCGTTGCCGTCGCGTCCTAGTTTCTTAAACTCCCTATTCGCGTTCAGCCGTAGCGGTAAATCCTACTACGTCGAGAGAACAGGTTTCGCGTAGTCTCTGGTACGTGAGTTTTAAATCGCTTCTTTCTTCTTTTCAACAGGCTTATTTGATTTTTTAATCGTTTAATCGTACTGAAAAACCTTCTTAATTCATTCAGAATGAACATTTATGTACCTTCCTTCTTTCAACCCAACAAATCTGCGTTATTTTTAGCACTTGTTTTATGCAGTGAAATGGCGGCGGCAAATGGCAAGAGGATTTCGTTAGTACAGCTTCATTGTTTTATTTTTATGCCAAGAGCTGTGTTTTACTACATTTCCAGAATTTTAAATGCTTATTTCAGACACCCTTAGCATGTAGTAAGGTTTTCATGGATATTCTGACGGTTAATCGATGTGTATTTTACTTCGATATAATTACGCTATATTCCAACGTGATTGACGTGTCTTGATTCATTTCACTCGCAAGTGACTGTGAATAAATAACCGTTTACAAACGATTTGCCAGTAATTTTGTAGTTATTGGTCTCGTAGATCATACCGGGAGTCTTGGCCTCTGTTTTATGATAGTACTGAACCAGATGGGGTTGTGAATATCAAAAGTAAAATTTTAGGCCCTTTTTTCTACTTTCG
The DNA here is from genome assembly GCA_016490735.1 of Pachyseris speciosa. Lineage (NCBI taxonomy): Eukaryota > Metazoa > Cnidaria > Anthozoa > Scleractinia > Pachyseridae > Pachyseris > Pachyseris speciosa. Next base: position 103,835 of record JAEMWC010000789.1, read on the forward strand.
CGTTGCTGTTCAAGACTGCGAAATCATTTCTAATCCCATTTGAGAATATCAATGCGAGGAGTTTTTCAACGCCTCCGCAAAAACCCTCGGCAGAACAAAATAAAGTGAAATTCCATGCTCCTTTGAAGGATTTATTCTCCAAAGTTAACTGGTGAACGCTGTAAGAAACTAACTCGAACGTAAACTTCACAGCCTTAATGTCTTTGATTTCGCGCTGCTTAAACTTGAACTTTGAAGCATCGTACTCAGCCAAGACCTCCTCGGCCACGACAGCCGTAGTATCGCCCGCCGTAGCGATTTGCTTAAACTCCCTATTGATGAATTGAAGACCGTGTACCATACCTTATGTCAGACCAAAATGGTCAAAATCGGCTAAAAAAACATACCCTTTGGGGCCGCACATACCTATATAGCCCATATAAAGGAGGACCCCCCGCGGCGGAAGTCCCCGTTAACAGAAGCGAATACTTTGCATGAGCTGAAGATGTAAGGATGTAATAGAGTCCTTAAGTGTGACGTCACGTTGCCATGGCGCTAAAATTTTCAGTTCCAAACAAAAGTCAGAATTACTTGCGCGGGGGTCACGCAGTCTTTGTTTGAAAGGTGAAAGCCTGTAATTATCCACTGTTAACCAAAGAAAGACATTTGAAAAGACAGATAAGGTTGAAAGAACATCAAAGGATCATCTGGTGTCTAAGATTTGTGAGGGGAAATACACAAACGGAAAGAAATGGTTTTCTGTTTTGCCCCGACTTGCAACCATTCATCCGAAGGCAACATTTGCTCGTTCTTCGCCTTTCCAAGCGCTTTAAAGAATAACAGCGAATACCGGCGATGAATTCTACTTATAAGGTAAGAACTGATATTCATGAATGTGACCATCGCTGTAGTTATTGCGAATTGCGTGGTTTTAAGCGAGTTTACCGGCACTGATTGATGCCAAATGTGTGACATCGCTTAACGCCTGATCAGACAGAACGTGAATCTCTTACGGCTTTAGCACACACTGTGTATCTTTTGCTTTGTTTTAATACACTATTAGAGAATTATGCCGTGGTAGGAAAAATCCCCTCCATCGATCGAGACGTTTTTGAAGTTTTCGATGGGCCCGTGCAAACATTGAGGTTCCCAGGCCAAGAACTGAGATCGGCAGATCATATTTTAACCACAGAGCTGCCATGTGTTGGAACCTCCTCCCTTATTCCTTTTAAAACCCTACCAGTCTTAGTTATTTTAAGCCAAGAAATGTCTAAAAACCATAAGTTTTGAGAAAGCTTCCTGTAGCATTTCTTTTAGGTCAGTGGACTTTCAATATTTTTAGATATACATGTAATACTATACGTATACTGTAGAGGTCAATCTCCTTTTTTGATTATTTTATTTAAGAAATTCTCTTATTATATCAGTTAGTGCAGGTCCACATCAGGACTTTAGTCTTGCCTATTCTGTAACCTGCTCAGATAAACTATGTATGTATGCATTAATGTTGCTCATGTACAACTTTTAATAAAGACAATGACTTTTTTCAACAGGAGGAAAGACCGAGACCCCAATAAGCACTCAAGAGTGTGTAGCTGTCATTTTAGGAATGGTAAAAAAGCCAATGGTCCTGAAGTTTTTGAGCGCAATCAAGTTAAAATATTTGCTGAGCAGCGGGGACCACAACCAAAGTAAAAAAAGCCAACTGAGTCGAGGGGGCAATCTCTGTCAGAGATAATAGAAAATGCAAGGAAAAATGAAAAACCATCCATTTGTGAAGCTGATTGGAAGGAAAACCTGCGAACAACCCATGAGGTTATTCTGGAAGTGGAACTTGAAGAAACCAATCATGAACTGTTTGTCGCAATACATGTAAGTCTAAACAGAAACCAAAATTATAAATACCATGTAACTATTTTTATTGTAAAAAGGAATATCGTGTTATGTTGCCTATTAAAGATACATATCAACACATATAATTTGGTGAGTGACTATATCTTTGACAATGACCTCCCTTGGTTTGCAAACAACTGATTACAAAAGCCCTGTTGAATGAAATGGCAACGTTTGACTAACTGTCGAGAATCCTTCAACCAATTATTTTGTCTATTCAGATGATGGCAGTTTAACACTAAACGTGGTTATGACTCCCTTTGTACTTTTTAATTGCTCCTAACCGAGCACCCCTGAGGGTAGCTAATTTTATCAGATTTGTTTCAATTAAAAAGATTTCATATTTTGTTACATTTAAATGCAGCAAACAATTTTTAATTTTAGTAACTCTGCAAGAGCTATAAAAGGTTTCCTACAAAATTCTCCCCACAATGGCAATTTATAATCAAGGACATGAAATCCTCATGACAGAAAAAATAGTAACATTTGAATCTTTAATGAGGTAGAAGAAAGCCCCAGTCACAACTAACAAACTACAGTTCACCTTCCACAATTTTGGGGAAAATATGATTAAAATGAAAGTCTATTAAAACAGAGATATTTGCTGCTCATGTTTCATCCCTTTCTATTTTAGAACAGCTACATCTTTTGTTGTCCACACAACAAAGTAACAAAATTTCCTATGTGAGAAAAACATTTCTCCCTGAACCTGATGCCAGTAGACATGATCTTTCTTCAAGGAATAGCCCTCTATAGTTTCACTTTTTTCAAGGCAAAATGTTGCAGACTTAACAGCTTCTTCAATTGTAAGATTTCGCTCGGTGTAAAGACACTTGGCTTCAAGCACGGTGTTATCATCAACAATTCCATCAGGGGAAGCACCAAGAATGTCTGAACTGTGCAACCAGATTCCAGTTTCTTTAACAGCTTTCTTAGTTTTAAGGGTGAATGCTTTAAGAGCTTCTTCCTCATTGTTCACTCCCCACTAAACTGCTTTTACCCTTGATAAATCGTACTCCCCAAGAAGACGTTTTAAAGGCGAGGGGGTGATTCTCTTTGCTTTGAGAACAGCACTGAAGTTGCTAGCGGTAAGACGACGCCTCCTTGCCAAATGCCAGGCAGGATTGTCTCTCTGACCAAAAGTCAACTCACTAATTCTTGAAATTTCTCCTGCCTGTACTCTGCAGTGTCTTACTAGACAGTCTATTTGTTGTTCATGTCCCACAGTTTGAAGAAACTCGTCTGAAAAAACTATCTCCTCTATTGTTGGAATGGGCAGCTTTTTAGCAACAGGTGGCGCGGGGCTGAGCAGCCAGCAGCCTCCACTGGCATTCAACGTCAGTTTTGGTGAGGTTGTGAATGCCATGGATAAAAAGGGCCGCCGCGTGACTGCATTTAAACTTTCCTCTCGGACACTCACACTCCGTCGATTTTACTTCAAATTCCTCATCGAAATAAATCTGCAAGAGTGAAATGAAATGTCTTAGTAGGAGGTAAGAAAAATCGCGAAATGTGTTTTTCAGTAAAATTGTAGCACGTAACGATTTCTTGCGTAGAAGAAGTCCAACTAACGACTACACTCACATTTTCTCGTTTTTTTAATGACCGCTATTGCACCAAAGAGCGTCCAAATTTCACCTTAGATGTATTTAATACATCACGATTTAAGATTATTCAGCATCTAGCTTTATAAAGGTTTCATATACGTGACGTTTTTCACCGCAGCTCTAAGAGAACATGTTGTTAAACTCACCGTGAATTTGTATACCTTGTTCTTCATGCTTGCGTGTACTTCACCGCATAAAACGCCCTGCTGATATGTAAATGCCTCTACGTGATCCGACTTATAGTGGTTTTCAGCCTTCTTGATCGATTTTTTCTCCTCTGAGAAGAACGAAAGCAGTGAAGTGATCGATAGTGTCGCCATTTTGAATGGATATGCAGGTTTGTTTGGAACTGAAATTTTTAGCGCCATGGCAACGTGACGTCACCGCTTTAGGACTCTATTACACTAGATGATATTTACACTTAATGGTATAAATTCAGTAATTTTTAAAAATCATTATATATTTTAAGTGGCCTTAGACTACTCTTAGTGGTAAAATTTCAGTTCATTTTATTAGTAAAGAACAGGCAAAACTACCTCCAAACCACAAAAGGGTAGATTAAAAAAATACGAAAGTTAATATTAACTGAAAATCGTAGAGGAAATTTCCTCCTGATAGCCGTCAACCGTCAAATGAGCTTTTACTGCGGTAACAGGGTTTACATACCTGAGTCAATTTTTTACAAGTGTAAACATCAATTTATGATCATCAATACCTCAGTAAACACCACCAAAGACAAAAGAAATTTGACCAAGGTAAACCCAGTGATTTGGCTTGGTTTTGCTCGGTAAACCAAAGTAAAATGATCGAGAGAAAGAGAGAGAGAGAGAGAGAGAGAGAGAGAGAGAGAGAGAGAGAGAGAGAGAGAGAGAGAGAGTAGAGATATGGAAAGCAATAACTCCTACAATTCTTTATACAGACAGTCCGAAAGGTAAGAGATTATTTTCTCTTTTACTGTATAATACACTGTATAAATTTGCGTTTTGGCAACGCTTTGAACGTCTCAACCAGTTCAAAATTCATGATCATTTTCAGTCAAGGGAAGATACGCTGTACTCACGCATGCAGGCGGCAGTATATTTTGGCTTTCCTCGAAAGAATTCATGCCACCGTAATTGTATGGTTTACAGTCTTCTTCCCCAGTTTTGCTACGTTTCTGTTCAGATTTACCTGGAATGTGTTGATGAAGGATCAACTTGAGTTATTTGAACTAGTATAAACGATGTACGAATGTACTACAGTTTGGAACTTGACCTCGGTTAATTTTAATCACGGTAAATGCTTAAGTGTAAACACGGCCTTAGAAACTGTGTTGCAGGCATCGGCGATTCATATGGCACCACACAAGGTGGATTTACATATTCAGACACGGGTTCTTTTCTGGCGGTCTGTCTTTTAGTGTTTTGTAATATTTTAAGTCACAGAAACGGCGTCTCAGACATTTCAGAATGGATGTAATGGATATAATTAAAAGATAGCCTAACAAGCCTACAATTCTGGGATCACTTGTATTACCAAATAACATCAGAGAGTTTAGTCAGTCTCGTACGGACAGGTTTTGCAAATGCAGAACTGCTGAATTCGAGCCTCAATGCGCCAAAGCAAAGCCAAGGGGTCAGTTAAAAGTGCTCCTGACACTGACTATGGCAATATTTTCCCGCGCGCAAAGGACTAAAACAACAAGCCGCCCGTTTTCTCGCTGACAGATAAAATTTCTGAAGATATTTGTTGTTTAGTTCTGGTAGCGACATTTCTTCAAATGGAGTTGCAAACTCTCTCTGTATTTGAACCTGTTTTGTAAAAAATCTCATCCAACTTTGGTTTTCATGTGAACAAGTGAGGTTACGCAAGATTAATTCGCATTTGTAAACTGAATACTTTCTCATTGGTTTTTATCGATAAACTCCGGGTTAAAAACATAAACCATTACCTTTAAACACGGCCAAACCAAATTTAGTCGCTTTCTTTGTCTTTTCAGGGACTGCTTCGTCGTTAATTTGGATGATTTCTTCGCTTGTCACGGATGCAAACCGGGACGCCATTTTTTCGAAATTCACACGAGGGAGCACGGCGAGACTCGCGAGTTGCTCGAAGGTAAATAGCAAAGGATGTTCGGAGTTTGACTAGCCAATCAGAGCGCGCCTTCAACGCTATCCCCTGTTTTAGTGTATACTTACTTTAGATATTTTATTGAATATTGTAATTGCTTTGAAAATTTCAAATTTTTCATCATTTCTTATTGTTCTATAGTTTTAGATATTTTATATTTTTATCATCTCATATTAAACTCAATGCAGCTCACTTCTAGCCACCAATATAACTGATAATTCTACTATCACTAAGTGTATCTTTGTAAGAAATACATCTTATTCTTTCCCAGTATATTGGGCAGCGTGACAAAATGTCGATCTCGGGTTTTGTTTTTTTTTTATCATCGATAAGAGATTAACAAATAATTCCTACCACTGCTCTTTAAGGAATTTGGCGACTTGGTAAAATAAAAAGTCGTAGCAAAACTAGGTATAGACACAGGTTGCTTCGTCAGTTTAACACCCGACAAACTGCAAACCATATGCTAATATATATCAGGAAGTAAATTGAAACTGCTACGGCAATCCCAGCGAAAAAACGTGATTTCAAACTAGAGCTATTCCGGATTTAATGCGCCAACATGTGTACTCAACTTGTACATTGCTCGCTGCCCGGTTCAGACGCCGTACTTCAGCCGAGCCGAATCGAATTCAACGAACTATGTTCATGTGAAGTACGGCGTCTGAATCAATTCGGTACGGCTGATTTAAATTTAGATCGGCTGAGCAATTAATCCCGCCTGGCTCAGCCGGGAAGAACGGCTGAAGAACGGTTTTGATTCAGACGCCGTACTTCAGAAGAGCCAAATCAAATGCATAAATCATTTTAATCTACTTTTCATGCTGTTTTTACATGAGGGCATGCACAAAGGAGTGTTGGAGAAAAAAAATGGCGGCTTGGCGGGCCAAACTCAACGAAGGTAACATGTGTATTTCGTGTTTCGGCGGAATAAAGTTCGGCGTCTGAATCAATTCAGCCAGGATTAATTAATTTAGGTCGGCCTAGCGTTAAATTCGATTCGGCTCGGCTGAAGTACGGCGTCTGAACCGGGCCTAACTATCCAGGAACTCAGAGTTAAGGAACCTCGTTGAGCTGAAGATATAGAGATACATATTCGACTAAATGTCCTCAGTCGTATCCTGCATAAACCCTTGGCTCTGGTTTATTTTCACGCTGCCGTTTTGCAGAGGACGGAAAAGAGAGGCACCAAACTTTACAACGAAAGTGCAGAATGATTGTTTTTGCTCATGGACCTATGAATAGCACCTATTGCTATGTGACATTTTCGTGGTTGCTCTTCAGGCTCATGGCGCTGTCGTTTCTCTCTCTAATGTAAATGGTAACAAGACAAAAATCGCTCTCAATTGATCGCAGGTAGCGTCAAAGGGTGGATTACGACATTCAAGGATATTAACTTCAAGAGTTGTGGTAGAAAACGTTCTCTGTTCGGTTTCAATCCATAGAATTATCCGTAGAGACGCAAGTACCTGTCTCGTGGAAATTCTCAGACATACCTGCAAGGAGAATCAAACCGCAAACTGGAAGCATCCCTCGGCCACTGCAAAATCGAAAGCCGCTTGCTACTTCACGGTGTTTAGTTTTAACCTTTGTAACCATGCTGCCACGAGATGCGACGTAATTTGCATCCAGTGACTTCAGTATTTTGTCACGCAAGTGTAGTCACTCAAACGGCAACCTCTAAAGTATTTTGTAACTGCAGTTGGACTTCGCTAGCTCGATGTCGGTTATTTCGAATTCCCCGTTATTGCGAACTAATTTCTGATTCCCTTGGCCTAAAATCAACCCCATTTACTTCGAACCGTCCATTGTCAAACACAGGAGCGGATCTGTAGGACCGGGGAGGCGGGGGGGGGTGCAGTGGGTGCTCCGCCCCAGAGATGACATGCTAAGAAAAATCCTTGATCCGCTCCTGAGACATTGGCTGAAGAAAAAGCACCATCATGATATCATGATACCTGGAAAACTACAATTTGAGCTTTTCATTGCACTTTAAACTTGTACTGTAATGAAGTCCGTCTACTAGTATATCAATTACTGTAGTACAAATGACTACCGATAACCGTCGAACCTTCAAGAGAAGCCAGAAAACTGTTCGAGTTAGCGGGAAATCGAGTTATAGACACCTCAAGGATATATCCTGTTAAATTTAGTGCTAGGGTTACCCTAGCAGGTGGGTCAAAGATATCCCGGGTTTACAAACAAAATTTCACAGGTGGGGTTACCCTACCACCCGGGACAACTAAATCTAAGTAAGTACTTCGATTCTCCTGTCTGTACTGCCTGTTATTTCTCCTTTCGAATGCCATGGAATGCTAGGGTAACCCTAGCACTAGGGTTACTCTTCCTGCTTGTAAAGAGGGCTTAACTTTTTAACGAAACCTGAAGCTTACTAGTTTGTTTACATTTTCTTGACAGCATTTTGGCAACTTTCTCTCAGGGACATGCATTAAATTACAATGAAAGTGAAAGGTGAGGTAAGAAAAGGCAGTAATAAAAACCAAAGGAAAACAAATTTTCCGCTAATATCACTAATAGTGGAGCACCATGGTAGAGAAAATATGGTATTTTATGTCCTTCTGTCCTGCCCTCCTGCCGTCCGTACGGACGGACTTGTATCCCTCCACGTAAGCCGGCCAATGTGATACGTCATACTCGCGAAAACACTGTGCTATATTCCGCATTTTGGTGGGAAATCATATGGGAAATCCGCGTTTTTCGGTGGGAAATAAATAAAATAAAATCGTTTGTCCAACTATGTTTTTGAAAATTAAAGTAAGAAACTGAATGCAGAAAAGAAGAAATTTCAGGTCTCGTTGAAAGTACAACGAAATGTAATTTGATTAAATCTCGTTTTTTAGCCTATAAGAATCAGTGTTTGGATGTCAAGAACAACGAAAAGGGTTGGCTGGCTTTGCTCCTGATAGTGTCGGGCCCGCGAGACTACTGACTTCGTGATTTAGCAAGGCTGTAATAGCGCTGTCTTTGTTCAGTTGCTGTATAACTGGATGATGTCTTGCCGGTGAGAATCTTTAATTGAAGAAGTTTCTTCGTTGGACAACTGAAGTAACAGTAAAACTATCAAGGTACTTTAGGGTCTTGTGTCTGCTTAGCCAAGCAACAATTTTGTGTGAAATGGTGATCTTATGCAGCTTTGCTGATCTAAACTGTTAGGTTCGAACTCCTTTGTGTCGTTTCTACGGATATTTATATCAAAATTGCTGAGCAATTTTCTCTAGCTTACTACGAGATGTGTTTGTAACTTCTGATTTCTCAACCGTCTCCAAGAAACTTTGATGAAACATTCTTATCTTAGTTCGTTTTCTTACCGCATTGTTTTGTTGTTTTTGACCCACGGTGAATTCTTTTAAAAGTAGTATGGACTCAAAAATGTTTGTTTGTATTTTCCAAACTTTTGCTATCCAATAGTTCATTTGGATCCTAAAACTCTTCGTTTAAGGTGCTGTTGTTCATTTTTTGCACAAAATTGGTTGTAGAAAAGCCATGCGAAGTTGGTCGAGCGTGTCAGGACTGCCTTTTTAGAACCGCTCATGCACGTCACCTTTCCATACTATTTTCTATAGTATTGCGTCAGCGGGCCAGATGGGTCGTATGCATTCTCGACTCTCTCAACTCCAGAGTACTTCCCTTTTGCGTATGCCTAACGAGGGTGACAGCGGGAAGAGTTCTGGACAACTCTATACAAACCTCTAGCTCTGATTGGTTATCAGTTCAAACAATGAAATTACTTCTAACTGGCCAACTCGGTACGCGCGAAAAATTGAACTTACAGCGCGCGGGCTATTCTAAACAAACAAAAAACAAACTTGAGTGAACCCCTTAAAATCTCCTTCCTTAAACAAAAAACAACTTCAATACTTGATTTGTGCTCTACCTTTAAGCGAAATTCCGAGTCCTTAACACCTTTTGGTAAGACATACTGCAAGGATTTTTCAAACGGCGACGCCATTTTGGTTTGAAACCTGAAGCATGCGCTGTGAAACCTCAATAGCTAGATTTTGGTTACGCTTGCGTAGGTTTGCCCAGAGGTCTTTCCGCCGTCACGCCTGTTAGACATGCGCAAAAGGGAAGAGCTCTGGGGTCGATAATGGGGTCATATGATAAGCAGTCTTCTGTAAATAGCAGTAAAAAAAATAATTGTGGAGTTCCGCCTTTAGGCTTGGCCAAATGCATAAGAAAGGAAGCCACTTTATGACGTTGCTTTCTGGGTATTTGATAGCCTAACCTGAGCCCTGTTCTGCTTTCACGATTCAGTACTACAGGGAACGACGCAGCAACCTCGCTACTTTGAAATTGCTTCGCAGTGATTGTAGCAGAGTGGAACGAGAAAAAACAACCATCAATTAGTCAAACATATTTCGGTGCAACGAAATCACTTTATTATTATTCGTTACATAACCACGTGAATTGATTGGTTAGCATGTCATGCAACTCCAATTCATTTTTCGTAGGGGTGGATTCAAATGCCCATATTCTGGACATTACGTACGATAGACGAGAAAACTTTGAGGTGCCACTTTGAAGCTATCTGTTTGATATGTTGGAACAATAATGTCTGATATGATATAGTTTTAAACGTTTCTGTGAAGTGCAAGATCTAGGATTACTTTTGATCTTCTGCATATCGTTATTTCGATAATACTCCAATTGAACGGCACCCTACTGTTCTTTCTTTAACAATTTCCTCCTTTCATTGTCCTTTATTTCCTCCGTTTTCTTCCTCTCCATTTAATTCTCAAGTCCTTTCTATACTAATTACTTTTGTCTTTTTAAAGGCCAGCTCTTGAGACAAAAAAGTATTACTACTACTACTATTACTGCCACTACTACTACTACTACTGATGATGACGATTATGATGATGATGATAACTTTATTTGTGTCTCGATAAGATTTAGCATTTCTGCTAATTGGAGACACTAATAAAGTACTATTATCATGACTATTTACAAGATAAGCATTTAAAAACAATGACTATTTACAAGTTAAAATGTAACTATAAGAATAAAGCTACACCAAACTAACATAATAAAATTCTTAAAACAATTAAGAAGATATAAGCTACTCACGAGGTAAAACAAGTGGTTAAGCCGATCGAAACAAGAGTACATTTTGAAGTCTTTCGATGTCCAGTGGTCTCCCTAGATGAAGAACCAGTTTGGACGGTCTAAGCACAGATAATCAAAAATATTTCTGTCCGTGTGACTTCCTGATACAATGAGAAATGACATATTGAAGGTATATAACAGCTGATGTCATTTCCAGTTATCAATGATTAACTGCCATCCATATAGGAACAAGGTAACCAGAAGAATTCTCATCTCAGATACGCAAGCGCAGTAATTGAGATCATGTTGAATATGGCGAACATGTTCATGTGTCTGGCCTGAGCGCCGCTGCGTACAGTTTTGGGTGGTTCTGAGAACAGAGAGAAAAAAGGGGTAAGGTTAATAGCATGAAAAGCGTAGTGTAAAGCGCCATGGACAATTAATGGAAGATGGCGCTATATAAATGTATATTTATTTATTTATTTATTTATTTATTTATTTATTTATTTATGAAGAGTGACCTGTGTGTATTGAGTTCTACAGTTACTGACTTCGCTAAATGGTATAAAGGAAATGGTCTGTTGCATTGAACATTGCGAATTGAACGACCCACATATGGAGACTCGTCATGGTGCATTACAGACCGTGACTTGCTTATCAAAAATTACCAAAACTGTCTCTAGGCTAAATTAGCATTGAAATTTTGAAATAAAGAATAGCGCGTGTGCATTGTCTCGAAAAATAACGTTAATGCTGTTTTGTTAGAGTAGACTTATGGGTGCGCCACTGCCTCAGCCTCATCAGTGTATCAATGCCACTTTGCCACTTGAAAATCTAACTGACCTGCAATTATAGCTAAATAACCTTCACATAATGTTACGATTTGTCTTAAAAGTGAACAGCACCCATTTGTGCATCGCACCCAAGTGAACTTACTCCGTCTAAGGCAAGGTCAGTCGGCTGAATAAGGTGTAACACATAAAAAAACCTGTCCGTTCTATTTACAGTTATAAACGTTCTTTACCTGTCGTTATTGGGGCGCGGCATTTATCCCTCGGTTGATATTGCATAAACTTTCCTGGATAACGCTGTAACATGAGGTCGAAAACTTTGGAGGGCTCATCGGCTTGATTTTCTACAATAACACAAAGACGGAAAATTCAATCACCTTCGCTTTCTGTTCACGCAAAGAAAATGCTATTTAGGAAATTATCTCGAGATATATGTAGAGGGTGCATATAATGTCTTTCTGTTGTTGAAGGTATTAGGACTTTTGACATTGACTGTCACTGAGGAAATGAGAGCTCAAGAAGCCTCAAAGGGAAAAGCTTGAGAACATTTACATTAAAAGTTTTCAAGATTGATTCAATAAAATGTTATGGCATTTCGCCACATAGAAGTATGGATAACGTAAAGTGATTTTTGATAACGCATGCCAGTACTTACCATTTCCAATGATCCCAAATTTAATTGTCATGCATCCGTTAACGTTGCTTGTCTCCTCTCTAACATAAAATAACCGCCACTCCGGGATATTCAGCAGCGAAGAAATCGTTGTTACGAAGTGCTTCCTACAAAAGAGATAAACAAAAAACACGCACACGCTGAAGTTACCGTCTGTTTTTTATGCTTGTCATCAATATCTTAATTTGGCTATTGAGGTAAATAGAGAAGGTCGATTGTAGTTTCATAAGGTAGCTACAATCTTCGGATTCTGATAACGAGAATTCGCGCATTATTATTTATTACGAACTCAAGACTCTAATTAACCATCTTAGTCCTCAGTTTTTGAGCTCTCAGACTGGAGATAAAATGGCCAATAAGCCGGAGACCGTCAAGGTTCACCCAAAGTTTCATGTTATATATATATATTATGGAAATTCCCACGGCAGCCAAATACATGCAGAAGATCCTAGCCCTAAAGCTGTGTGTCACAATTTTTGTTTATGTTTCAGAAACTCACCTTGAAAATCCAGCTGCATCCACATGTTGCAGTGATTTCTCCACATACAAAGACGCCACGGGTTTGATACTACTGCAGGCAAGCCGAGCGCTTCCTCCATCCTCTGCATGTATTACAATTCCACGGCCAACAACTATAAAAGAAAAAGGTTGTCATTAATAATTATTGATTGATCAACTAAACGTACGGAGAACAGTCTCCTCTTGTACAACATTCGTCGGTTATTAGTCATTTCATCAGTCATTCAGTTGGTTGGTGGGTTGGTTGGTGGGTTGGTGGTTAGATGTTGGCTGGTAGTAGGAGACAATAAATGGTCTTACCTGACATTTCTCCAAATAAGGGAAGATCAGGATCAGTAAAGAATTGTTTTCCTGAACCAACGTCCAACCGCGTATGCTTGCCGGATAAATCACCAACTTCACATCGCAGCATGTTACTAGAAAAGCACGAGGACTTGTAGGTTCCCTGAAACCAAACATGCAGCGTATTTATAACATAGCATATTTATGGCCCAAATGCCGTGCAATATCTTTAAAAATGCATAAGACACCAGACTACAACAATACACAATACAGATGTACGTTGTTTTTTGTTTGTTTGTTTGTTTTGTCTGCTGGCGTTTGAAACTTACAAACGCTTCTCAAGGTACTTGCTCAAGAGCTAGAGGTTGGTTTCGATACTTACAGCCAGGTCTACTTGATATGGGTTATAATGAGGTCCTAGACTCTTGCATCTCTTTCCCATCTCAGCACGAGTGTCATTCCCTTCAGGGTGCACATGCACGTGCCAAGGGTGATTCATACTCTGATAATAAAGACCAAAACCAATTAAAATGTTAAGATTAGCTTGTTGGTCTCTATGAGATCACCGCTAACCATCGTAAACCAATCAGTGATGTGGGTCGGACCGCAAAGCCTGACAGAAGGGGTGACCCACAATTTAAGCGCGTCCGCTTAACATTTACTCAACAAACAGGAAATAAATGCAGTCTACCTTCGTAACAGTAACCTCATAATTTAAACCAGCAAGCAGCTACTTGAAAAGGGAAAATGTCCCCATTAAAGATGACCAGATTGAGAACAACAAAAGCACACAAGGTCGTAAAAACGTGTTGGAGAACTCAGTGAAATACGCATACTTTTGCTGTGGTACCTTGAGGTAATTACGAGACAAACGGTATTTTTTTAAACAAATTGTTGATCAAGATATGTTTATCTTACCTGTTTGCTGGGGTTGGAGACGTAGCTCACATCAACATATATTGACGTCTCTTCAGATGACATGAAGTGTTTATCGTACTTGTACTGCACCTAAAAGGAGCAATAAAACGTAAGTTATCGCTCTCTCAACCACAGTTGGCTTAACACGAAAGACGTTTTATCGGATTGCCTCCAGTCACTACGTATTAGCTAAATAGTGTCCCGTTAAATTTTTACGGTGAAAATGCACCTGAAATAACTTACCAAGAGAATATAACCTTGTACGGCCGGCCCGGTGAAAGTTATTTGGGTTTTCATGACAAACACGTCATTCTCTACCACCGGTTGGTACACGTCTGCACACACCCATCTCTTGCTTCCCAAGGTTTTCATTTTGTGGATGACAACAGATCGTCCCTGGATGCTGTTTTTACCAAACAGTGGGAGGTTGTAGTCGAAGTGTGTGTTCTTGTAGCTTGTAAGATTAAGAAACGATCCATACTTTCCACTGAGGTCACCTATCTCATACTCATCATTTGTACCTGACAAGAGAGCAATAAACAGAAGTGAATATGACGTATGACGTACAGCAAAAGCGCTTACCTTGGAAAATAGTAAAGTTAAAAAAAGTGCTATTTTAAAGCTGTCATTTCAATGACCAGTATTAGAGATTCCATCCACACCTGGTAGAAAGCTACAACCACTGTGACTGTTAATTACAACTCAAAAGACAGTTCACTGGTTTCGTTGGACGCTATTAAACATTTCATTTACCACCCAAAACTTAAAATCACTGCACGTGAGTCAAGGTGAAATTCTGGGAGTGAAGGGGTCAAAAAGGTCATTAGGTTTTACATTATGGTGCTACTGAAAAGCAGCAGACATGCACTAATGGCGCATAACAAAATGCTAAGGAAAATGCATTTCAGAAAATTTATTGATAGTGCGATCGCGATTGTAAGCACTGATTAAAACACTTGTTATTCTTTGTTTCAATCGCATAATATATACTATTTCCCCTTGATAATATCTAGCGAACGGGCAGTAAAACCTGACAGTGGTATCTTCCTTATGCCTTACAATTTTCAGCGGACTCTTACCACTTCCTGGAGAAGGACTGGACTTAACATCAACGCCAAAAGGATTCCAATGTCCTCCTAGATTATTCCCTGCGCATGTTTCACTTCCAGTGTATTTCATTTGCCAGGGCATGGGATAGTTGTGCACGTGATATCCTTGAGCCTTTTCCTTCAAACCATTCACGTCTATTTCCGTTTTAGTGGGATCAAAGGGTGATAGTTGGGTAAACTTGAAATATCCACCGATACCGTCATGAACACTTGGGTTGAAAACAGCTTTTATCATCCTTGGTTTGACCACCATTATTTTTGCACAAGCAAAAGGCCTTTGTGTATCGTTTATTGAGAACAGCACAATTGTCTTCCCAATGACGCTGTCCACTCCACTTAGTGGCAGGTTAGTGTCAGTAAAGGCCGCTCTTGTGTTGGACTGTCCTTTCGTTGCCATAGAAACTGTGATGTTTCCATGCTTGGAGGTCAAGTCACCAATTGGACAATCTCCTTGTTCCATTTGGCTACAGTTTCCTCCATCGGTGTTGCTTGGGTTGAAAATGTCACCGGAACTCTCACAGGGGGTTAAACCCTGGCTAACCTGCCACGTGAACTGACCCTGAGATTGCGCATTGTTGACGTAAAAGAGGTTAGCAAAGACTGAGGTGTCTGAGCTGCCATTGGCTTGCCTCAAGTAAACAGAGCCTGCAATTGGAGCCTTGAATACTGCGACCGCCGTAAGTATGGTTTGGGGAGGAGTAATCAGTGCGCATGCTTTGGGTACTCCACCACTGTAAAGCACCAATGTCCTACCCATGATGCTGTATGGGCCACTAATCGGGATCATTAAACTCTGATGCGTGAAATTTCCTCGTGCAGTATTGAAGTCTAGGTTGCCCAGCATTCCAGTCAAGTCTCCAATGGCACAAGCTTGGAATCTTGAAGCATTCGATGAATCACACGAACTGTTGTAGTCTGGGGATTTCATGGCCATCATAGGATCAAACAATGCTCCGACTGCACTTGCGCTACAGCTCATATTCGCGTTGCCATAGTAAATCATTGGTAGCACCTGAATGCTCCATGCCAGGGTTTCGTTAACGCCTTCCAAGCGGACCATGATAGCTGTTGGACTGCCATGTTGTTGTTGAGAGAAAGTAACGTGACCTTTGACTCCACCCATGCTGAAAACAGCTTGTAGCTGGTGACTTGTGGCCGAAGAACACCAGATGAAACATCCTGAAGCATAACAAGAGATAAAATACTTAGGATCCACGATTCCACGAGACCATTTTTCCTTATCTGTAGCTTTAGTTTACTCGAGAACATTTTTGTGGTACTGTTTTGGATAATATTTGCCCCGGTTGAGAAAACGTCTGCATTATTAACTATGGCTCCATGAAAATAAAAACCATGTATCATGCGATTAAGCGAAACAGTTTTCAGTTGGAATAGCCACGTCCTATATGCCTCATTTTACTAATTTGCCAAAGGAAACGTTTCGGTTAACACATTTCGGTCAATATATACGTTAGAACATCTGTAGTCGTATAACATGAGCTGA
This sequence comes from Pachyseris speciosa, assembly GCA_016490735.1. Lineage (NCBI taxonomy): Eukaryota > Metazoa > Cnidaria > Anthozoa > Scleractinia > Pachyseridae > Pachyseris > Pachyseris speciosa. Next base: position 120,286 of record JAEMWC010000789.1, read on the forward strand.
TAGCCTATTAGTAAGGAGCTGCGCAATCAGAGGGCATGCTTGCTCATATCAAGCGGCTATGTTACAATGTAGAATACGCATTGTTAAGTCAGTTTCTAGAAGAAAGTATCGGAATGTAATTAACTATGATTGCGTGATGTAGCTTAAGTGGGTTCCAAATGATCGACCAGGTAATGACTGGACGGTTCACGGACGAGCGCTTTAGTGAGGGCATCGTTGAACAAGACGAATTTAGTTTAAAGTATTGTTATACTAATGGAGCCGAGCCGTATCCAGTTACTACTCCACGGATGCACACAAGCTGAATTTTTGTTGTATTTTAGTGTAGTTATTGATGTTATAAGAACCTGCCGGAAACAGCAAAGTATATCACACAATTACTTGCGAAACTAAAGATCGTAGCTTTCAGCTCTATTTCACACAATCTAAACTGGCTATCATATTGGCCCCAAAAGTAGCAAGTTATCGAGCTCTGCGTGTCTTGGGCCCGTTGACTCTTTTCGACTTTCTGCATGTGTTCTTTCTCCGATCATGACGAGGCCTGAAGATATTGCCAGCCGACTATCATACTAGGCGTTATTTATTGCTCTTTAAAAAAACTGATAACACACGTCAACATGAAACTTTCAGGCTGTTAAAACTGAATTCCTTACAACGAGCCATCTGATCAGACAGATTTGAAAGCACAAGAGTTTTTTTACAAATTGTTTCCAAGTACAACAAGATTTAGGAGAAACGTGATCAAGGACGTAACCTCCATTCTGTGTTATTTTCTAGTTTTTAAACTCCGTAGGCTAGATGAATTTGACCCTCAAGCACTGTGCTATAAAAGTAAAAAATATGAGCTATCAGAGCTAATACTCCTTACGAAATCTTCAAGGATAACTTTTAAAGGAAAGCTTTTTAGTATTATTTTCATTTTTAAAGTGGTTCAACTAGTCCCAACTGTTAACAACAGCAACAAGCTTTAATTGCATGACATTAAAACATTACAGTATTGCGAAAGCAAATAAAGGAGCTAAGAGAACGAGAATCGAACTAGTAGCTCTGAACAACACGTCAATTAAATCGTACAGCCTTTTGCAACCTGAAATTTTTTATTTTCTCTCTAGTTTTATCTTCTCGGTTTTATTAATAGACAGTCGTATTTGAGATATGCCCACGTTTAGTGTATGTGGTTTGTTTTTGTATAGCCGCTATTGATCGAAGTCCCCTACATTTCTTCCCAGTGGACAAATCTATAATCGCTTCTAATGATCTATCTGTCTCCCTTCACCCGTAATTTCTTTATCTTAATAAGTTCCTTGCTAGCCAATTTACAGATTGGAAACGAAAATAAATATAAAGGAATAAAGCCAACCAAACGACCCCGACCTACTTAAAAGAAACATCTTAACCTGGAGTAGATTATAGTTCGGACTGACCAACCAGCATTAATAGGCTTCTAAAACACATTTAACTCCCAGGACTGGATAATAACACACTTGTCGCTCTTCGAAGTTATTCCCTCTCTAAACTCCCTTACCTGATAAAACCAGAACTGTAAAATGCAAATTATGGAGAAGAGTTAGCGAAACTGAAGACATGATCCAGTTAGCAAAGAGAGGTCAAGTGATCGAGACGAAGTTTGAACAGTTTGTCACAGGTATGGGAGCTAGCGTGCTTTAAGTAGCGTGCAAAGAGGAATTTAGCCGTTAAAGGTAATTAATTGTTTGGACTGCTAATTTTGACAGCGTAGCACCGTTTCATTGTGTTGCAATCACCTAATGAAATCATACAAAAAGCCACAGAAGCGTGAACACACGTCACAATAAGAATGAGAAACAAACAAACCACTCAAGCCTACGAAAACGGACGTATTTTCTGGCTTTTATTCACCCGTCCTTTGCATCGGTGAGTGAAAAAAGACGTTTCCTTTCGTAGAATAAAACAATGATTTTCATAGCACAAGAAGCACACGCTATATCCACGATAGGAAAATGTACTTCAAGACGATGAAATGTGTTTGAACGTCACACGGCGCTATTGTACCGCAGGGCCGTTAGGCGTAAATTAAAATGCTAATACACCCCTCACTATCGCCTTATTTACGCAAAAAAACTTATTATGATGCACTTTTCATTTCTTTTAATTTCGCATCAATTGAGAACAGAGCTTTAGTTTACCTAGAACTTGGGATCGAAGGATCAACCGTTAACACTTGTGAACATCTGATTTATTCCTATCTAAAACAAATTAAACTGGTTTGAAGAAACGAATGGCTTTGACACGTTATATGTATAGATGGTGTATCATGACGCAAAAAGAAGGCGTTGTGTACAAAAAGGAGAATATTGCTAGTAACAAGCGTGGACATTTAGTCAGGTCAGTGTTGGTTTGGTTTCTTTCGGTTATACTGGCGCCTAAATTTGTTATTTTCCTCTACGCTTTGGTTTGACGTAGTTTCACCAATCACGCAGAGGAAGTCCGCTATTTTCTCGCCAACGCCAACGCCAACGCATTCGTTACGCATAGCAGATTTTACAGCTGGGTGCCCTACCGTCAGTATTCAATGACTTTCGTGTCGGTTGTTTTCAACTTTGCACTTTTTTTTTTTTCATGTCTAATTGTCTTTTAATAAACAAAATCAGCGAATTTCATTCAAAAAGCTTTCTTTTTTCTCTCTCTCTTAACACAGACCATGTATTTTCATTCCGTGATTTACTGCTTGAATACCTTTCGTGTATCCAAAGCCGCCCTGATGGGAAACCTTTCAAAACAAGTGTCTTGGTGAACGCACTAAAAGTACTCCTAGACGTTCTCATCATTTATTAACGCAATTTTCTTCACTCGGTCAACATATACTGATGTATCGATTACTGATCATGTACAATTCCTTAATCGCCAAGACCTCTTTTGAAGGGACATGACTATGAATAAGGAAAAACAAAAGACGAAGCACAATAAACGCCAGGTGAAACCGTTCTTAGGGTGTCTTCTTGGAACAAAGCAGAAATGTTTCAGCGAAACGCCGAAAGAACTGAGTAAATGAGTTCAATGAATGGGCTCTGCAATTCCAACCAGGCAATTATTTCTCTTCTATAGTGACAAAAAATCGAAAGTACCAGGTATAACCTAAATTCATATTCACGCTAATCAGAATTTTAGACTTCGTTATCAATTAAGGGAGCTTTAAGCCGTGTGAAACAAATTTTCCAGCAGTCCGTCAGAAATAATACCTGTTCTTTGTTTTGAAGCAACCACTACATCTCTGATTTTCCTTGTTCACTGAAAATCATACAAAGTCATTGGTTCGGTGGCAGACTCTTCAGACTTCCGTGCACTGTGGTATCTTTCCACTTTCCTTGCCCTTAAGAAAACTGCGCTACGTCTGTTCAAATATTGTTCACTTGAGGTTTAGAGGGAAGTTTGTTCATGTAAGGCTAAACAGGGGGTCAGAGATTTGCATCTAAATTATAAATACCAAAGGACACGAAGATAACATCTAAACTGAGTTAATAGATGAAGACTACAGCACATTGCAACAGTTATGTTAGACTGAATTTCGCTGACACGACCATCATACGATACAGCTTGTTTCCTTTGTTCGGTTAATGAATTCAATGGCGCTTGTTCAAGACAGTACAATTCAAGAAGTAAAGCAATTATCAAGTTAATTTTGCTTTGCGATTCAAGAGGCGGATATATTGGTCTAAAGTTCAATCAACTTTCACGTGCACTTCTACGGTTCAAGGACTTTTTAACTTCCTTTGTTCGGGATTTGAAAAACTCAGTGCAAAACTATTGATCTATTTCATCTACATCCTCGGTTTCTGCAGCTATACTGGAGATAAATTTAACGGCGGTAAATGTCGAAATTGAATTTCTAATAGATTTGCTAATCGAGTAGCTTAGGCTGTTCCTGCCAGATAAGTTGAAGAGAGAAAAAGACCTCCACAAATAATTTACAGTTTCTTTCTAAAATTCAGTTAGCAAAGAACTCATAAGATCAAGGCTTAACGAGATATTTGAGTATCCATTACATGTTGCTTCTCACCAATGCACCTGCAAAACAATCATCATAACAGGCTGCTACCTCTCACACTGCATTTAGTTATAACATGTAGTTAAATTAACTCAGAGCAATTTAACGACGGATTTTTGCTGGCTTAAAATTCTTAGGAAATGTGAAGTGACAAAAACAGTGATCTAGAGTGCGCGCGAGTCATCTTCAAAAGAAAACACGTTTACAAAAGAAGGGGCACCGCAATCGCCAGCCGGAAAATCACAAAACGTAACATGCAATTAAACGGTTTGCTTTCCATTTATAAGGAGATCAGCTATGCCAAATAGTATGAATTGCGGTTTTCCCGTTAGGAAATGTGTTTAAACTACATTACCTGATGAAACGAAAACTGTGAAACACAACCTCCTCAGAAAAGTCAGCACCGACATAGTTCACAGCCGTAAAATCTGCAGAGTAGTTCTCTTGTCCGTTTCCCGAACAAACTGGGAGCTATCTCTAAATAAGCTGCTATAACTAGCTCAACAGTTCATTAATTTCAATTTCAAATAACGTCATCTGGGGCAATTTTAGTTCGGAGATAAACCACCTATTAAATCGCAAAACAACAGACCAACATACAGAACAATAGCCCCTTTCGATGTGCTGAACTGCAAAAGCACGCAATCTTGTAACTGAAAATAACTCATTATGTATCACCTTATTGCGGAAAGATTATGAGACTGACACAATATAACAGGAAAATTCTCTTCTCTTCCAGTTTATTTCACAAGCCAGCCATTTGATTCATAGGTTGCTTTTCGAGGCTTTGAAGGCCCTGCTCTTGACGACGACCGCCTGTGCGTACTTATGAATTCATTTTCAAGTTATTAGTTTTAGCCATTAAGGTTTCGATGAAACACGTGATCGTCCGTGGAAAGGCCCCTTTGAAAAATCGTCAGCGAAACGCATGCTCAGTATACTAATTTAGCCCTTTAATATTTAAACGAATAATTTTTCTGGGTAAATGAAAGTTAATAAAACTTTAAAATTCTCACCGATTGCTTTCACAGACTTTGCATTCTTGATTATTCTATTACAATATGCTTGGGCCACAAGAACTAGTGAATACATTGTAGCTTTAATTCCCACATAACACACGTTCTTTCTGTGCATGTCGTAATTTACTAAAAGAAACCACTTTCTGTTAAAGGAACTATTTCTGGCGTCACGTGTTTGCGTGACTTCCAGTTCGAATGTTGGATATTAACTGATAGCCTGCTCGAAAAGAACCAATCAGGGAGCGTGCTTGTCCGCAACTAAGGACTGTTTATGCAATAATGAAAGGTATCCATTGTTATGTCGGTCTGCGTTTGAGAGAAATTGTTGGAATGCAATTCACTGTGATATCTTGCGGTGGTTAAAGTGGGTTCCAATTGATTAACCAGGTAATGACCGGATCGATTGACGCCTTATACCGCCGTAGTGACGGTTTACAGTGGACGTCGAGTCGTATTCCTTTTAATTACTCCGATAGGTTTTAAGCAAGAGGTATAAGGGGTTATGAACCACAACAGCGCATTATTGGATTTGCTCTCTCTCTCCCTCTCTGTCTCTCTCTTGAATCAGCAATAAATGAGCAGCAATTTTTCTAGTGGTGGAACTTTTCGGTTTCTATTCAAACACATGGTGGTCAAAACAGAGGAAAGAAAGCAAGTGAAAAACAAAAACAGAAACCTAGTTAGCTTACGGTTCCGATTGACATGCGCAAATTGGCAGGCAGATCACAGACCTCCCTTACTTTTTAGCTCCCGGGTTAAGAAGGTTCTGACTAAGTAGTTTAACGCTGGTATTCTCTTTGTAGAGTTGAAATCTGACATCAAAACTATTGTTTTCAATAAGCATGAAGGGAAACTGAAAAGAAAGCTATTCTAGTAGCGTTATTTCTTTCTCATACTTTTAGCGGCATCGATTGGTTTACACGACAAGTGCTGTCCGACGAAAGGCATAAATTTCTGAGTCTGTCTGAAGTAACTCGATAATGCTGTTGTAGAGATACAATATACGCACTATGTATAAACAACATCCTGATATTCTATATACGGTTAAACACCGTATCGACACGTTGAAGAGCTTCAAACTCTGGCCGGAGGTTTATTAAAGTCACACAACGACAGACAAATTTCCAAAGCTAAATGCCGCCAATTGTACAATGATCCGGGCGATCACTTCAACTTATTGCGCTCAAAAAAATAATAATACTGTAACGGAAAGCCTGAAGTTTTAAATATGTGAAGGATCACTTTTGAGAGCTATATCTACGTCTAACTTTGTCTTAGGGAAAGCTAAAGATTCGTTCAAAATACGTAATACATTTACAAAATAGTGAAATTGACATTGAAAGCATAAAACACAAATAAAACGAATGACGTAGACACCTAATATCGACGCACTTGGAGGTCCGCCATGTAACAGCAATTTTAAGCCGCGGCTAAAATTGATGTTCGTTTCTCAACCACAGATGAGAAGTGATTCAATTCATCAATAACAATCAATTAAATTCAAACTTTTTTGGAATAACTCGCAATGAACGTCAAACACTTGAAACAGATTTGCCTTGTTCCATTTTGAATTGCGCCAAGTCATAACAGGTTACCGCACACGATCTAGTTTCTTTCTTTTTTTTTTTTTTTGCGTAATTTGTTTTATGCTTTTTATTCCTATATACTCGTTATTCCTCACCGTGAAACACTGAGTAAGCCACCGTTGATATTGAAAAACGGTTAATTTTACATTTCATTATTACAGGTTATTTTTCGATCAGTTCGGTATGACTTAATATTTAATATCACCCTGAACACTTGTTTTTATAACTTATCGGTTCATTTGATTATTGTCACCGAATGACATTCCGGGCCATAGGAAATACAATAAGGATGGACAGCCACAGAGCAAAGTTGCAGTTTTTGTTTTGGAAATATATCAAATCATCTTCTCTCTTTGATTCGCAGCAAGGCACATTAATTAACGATTCATGAATTTTCGTATCGCATCAGTAAGGTGGAAGATTAGCCACAACAGGTTAAAAACAGTAGAATCATATGCTACATTTGCCCAACGTTAGTGAGGGGAGACCCTCCAGTGACTATCGAGTACCATTTTAATGAAAGGGAAAAACTCACAAAGTTCCATAGAAAGTTCTGCTTCTTCACGAGAACAAGAGGAAGTAACATATTGGCCACGTCGACAAAAGCTTTGAAGACGAATTCATGTAATGGCAACATCTGTATCTTTCTGTCTCCTTTCCTTGATCAGTTTGTGGCTAACTGCTCTGAACTTAGAATCACGTGATACGAAGTAGATTTTTGATTTACGATCATTAGATCCCTCTATTTAAAAACCTGAGAAAAATGTAATTTGGAGACCAAGAGACGGAAGAATCCATTTTTGTCGTGTTTGCAAGTTATTCAAGGCGAAACACCGAAGTGTGAGAGATATGGATGCGCCGCTCTTCAATTCCGACGCTCTTCACTTGAGCTGAATGGGCTGGTTTCTAGAGAACTTTTAATACGCGCCGACTACTTAAATATAATCCATTCAGTAGTAAGCTCTAGTGATACGGTATATCATGCTTAACAAGGAGGTTCAAACCATTCGGACCGTGGATGAAATTTTAAGGTGTGGCCACTCAAATGTGAAACGACTCTTGAAATCACTTTTCAGTAGCTACGCTCCTTCGTTTTTAGGAAATGTGTAACGATCACATGTAAAATTTACGATCTTTCTCCAGTTTAAGGCTTAAGCTTCCATCCCTGATTGCGTATATACTAAGGGTTTAAGGTCGTTAGCTGTCTAATCTCTTACTTTTGTTTGCCTGTCAGTAACTGGGCAGCTAGAGGATTGGGGACTCAAATTGATTTCTTCAGTATCCCGTGTACGTTGCAAGATAAACAATTCATTGTTTCATTTACAAGTCTTTTGTTTCTAATCTGTAAACTACCTAATGGATAGCAAAAAATAATTAGGGCATAATTTGTTGACTGTAGAAGTGTAAGGGGCCCTCGACTCATAGCCAAACAGAAATTAACCGCTGATACTGGGTGAGAAAAAAGTAAGACTTCCTATTTAAACTACGGCCGTTTAAGGACTCTAACCTGACAAAACAAGAGCTGCGAAGTGAAACATCGTCTGAAGAACTCGCCAAGAACTCGAATAGACAATCAAGCGATACAAGCCAGGGCAGGTTCACCCCTCCGTACACGTTCCTCGAGCAAACTGCCTTCTCTTTCGAATAAGCACGCCTTAAATAGCTTGCGGAGAGCAAATTAAGTGAAGGTAATTTGTTACGCAGACTGTTCAATCTGACAGCTTATAAATCAGCTCAGCTCCATGGACATGAAAACTGATGCAATTAACCACAATCGAAAAGTGTCCAAGCCTACGCACTATGCCATTTTCAATGTCGGACTGGTCGGGCGCAAATTATACTGAAAACAATAGATCCGCTTTTCATTGACGATTGCGATGACGAAAATAAGGGAACCTTGACCTGGTATTCATTATCTAATATTTAAAAATTATTCCCTATACGTAAGTCGACTTAACTCTGTATCTAAGCAATTATTTTTACAAAGGAACGCCGATATAAAATGGTAGTGACCTTACGTATAACCAACTTTAACGGGTAATAAGAAAGTCGAAAATAAAGTTTTAATGAGCACTAAAATTTTAGTACATTCTTTGACGTCCTCTGCCAAACTAAAACGTAAGAGATAATTGGCGCAAGACAGTGAACTTTTCTCTCTCCTTCTGGAAAATTGAGCAACAATCTAGCGGATTAGAATAATCACAAAATGGCTCAGGTAAATGCGCAGATGTCGCTTCAGATGTCATTTTCTTACAAAACCTTTTAGATCAACATAAAGCAATTCACCTTTCTTTTTCTGCATCTATCTGCTACCTATGAGTTTAGTCGTTCAGTGATTCTATAGTAGTTTGAAAGTGGAATTCGTTTGAACCTTACGGTGTAGGGGAAAGAGAAATCATTTATTAACACTTTAGAGCAAGTTAGCAAGTTGGAACAAGACTGTATGAAAGACGTGAATGCCTTAAATGAAACTGTTAAGCAAAACTGCAATCGCGTGTCCATGGACAGGGTCAAACGGCCTTCATCCTAGGTAGCAGTTGATACCTTTCCCACGCGTGACATGTGATGCAAAATATTGCACTCAGGTAATTTTCATACCTACCAAACAGAATCTCGACTTCCTTGTTAATAAATCGTATGATTTATATTTTAAGCACTTTAAACCAGGTAACATTAAATGCCTTAGTTTACTTAATAAAAGCAAGAATATCTGGCCTTTGTGGTGGAACCTAATTGCTAATGTATTTGTTTCTCTTTTCATTCAATATTTGGCTCATACATTGAACGCTGGGAGATCCCTCTGGGCTTACATTCGCTGTCACGTATTCTGCTTTTGCCTGCACCATACTAGTAGTTGCGACGATTTTAGGTTCTTTAGATATAGTGTCCATGATACTAAAATATTGTTCTGCAGGACTTTAAAGACAATGTTGCTTATTAAAGGATACAAAGAGCGCCAAAACATTTGCTTCTGAATCACATCACAGGAAAAAAAAAAGAGGACTGTTGAAAGCTACCCTATTGTACATTGCAACAAGTGAAAGAGGAAACGAACTTTGCGATGAACCAACGCGTGTCTTGTTTGGAGGCGATTTGGAGGTGAATTAAATGACGCTTTGTTAAAAAGTATAAATAAAAAGAGCGAAAAAAGAAATAAACAAGACGGAGCAATACAAAGCTACTCATTTTCTTTTGTCAGTTGACTAATAAGTCAGTATATTGATCGACGGTTTAAACTAAACTTCACTACGTGTATGGATTATTTTGAAAAATGTCAACTTATTTTTACATTTTATATATGAAATCTCATCCACAAAGCAATTCAATATAAATGACATCTCGTCTGATTGCGACAGCCGAAAAACATGAACTCGTAGTAAACATGGCCGCTTTGAAAGGAAATCTGTATAGCAGAGGCTGCTGCTAAAAATACCCTACCTGATGAAACAAAAGCCGTAAAACACAGCGTCCTTAATAAATCCTGCAATGGCATGGTTAACAGCCGTCACTGCCGGAGACCTTTGCAAAGCAGTTTCACTGTACCCCAGTTTCCTTCAGTCCGGAACAAATTAAACTGCAGCTATATAGATTTTACTAGCTCGACAAATTTTAACAACGTCACAAGGAGCAATTTTACCAAAGAACATATTTCGCTGATTAAAACGGGAAAAAAACAAGAGACCCCAGTTTGAAGTAATAAAGAAAGAGACACGCAATGTGTAACCGAAAATAACTTATCATGTGCCGACTTTCTAGTTACATCAATGCTTTTCGATCTTTGAAAACTAGGCACAATATCAAATGCAAAATTACTTCCAAAGACTTCATCTTTAGTTTACTTATACGTATGGTTATTATACGCATGGTTCTATGGGCTTAAAAACTTAAACGTAATTCATTGTTGCACTTATACACGTCTGAATAAAACATATGATTGCCGGTAGAAGCCATGTTTGTAACCTAACCGGATATCTATAGTAAATAAATAAGGAAACTGACTTTTGGTATTGATATTACCAATCGTTCTACTTTGCATTAGACAATGCCAACACACAACAAGGTATAGCGTTCTTTGTATTTTTAAATATATTTTCTCTCGTATGATGATCCCTTTTATTTCTCTCATAGAGTTCGTAGGAGACGCTAATACGTATTTTCTTGTATCATATTATAATCGTCATTAAATTAAAGTAAACCTTCAAAAAACGTTGCATATCAAGCCTTTGCCGACCAAACAAACCGGAGAACGTTTGTTAGCTGTGGTATAGATATTATGTATCTAAGTATCGTTTTCAACTGATAGGCTGCACAATGGTTGTAGTAAAGACACCTTGTAATCAGTAACTGAGAAAGCGACCGACTCCATAACAAACCTCAGACGTCAGCATTATTTCAATATTACTTTGCAAGCGCTCTAAGCTGTAATTTCAAAGTCACGCACTACTCTACACTCCCCGTCAAATTTATCTGTAACACTAGAGGAAAAGTCGCGAATTCTCACGTCACAGCATGACAAGGTGTTCCTTAATTAGAAATAAAACACAAACAGCGGAGATAAACACCAACGCATTTTATATAGACTTGACGTTGTTACCATGTTTATCTCCGCTGTTTGTGTTTTATTTCTAATCAAGCTTGGCCTAACAACAAGAGTTTATGTGATAAGGTGTTCCTTATACACTCTCTCTCAACCCATGGCTATAACCCCCGCCCCACCGCCCCTCACCTAAATGTTGAATTGACATCGGGTATTCCGGAAAAAGTTCCCAGGGGTAGAATTTTTTTCTCTGCGTGACTGACGTGAATTCAACATTGGGGGAGGGAAAAGGAGGAGGGTTTTACAAGTAATTTGTCTTGAAATGTAGCTTATAGCTACACTTGTAAAGGGCCATCAAGAAGCTTATAATCTCTGCAGTTTATATCATATGGACTATAAGTCGACTTATGAGGGTTGATAAAACGTTTTCTTCTTAATGCCTAGTGAGTTACTTCCGTTACCTTTTCCGAAGTGGTGTAAGGATTCTAACGATGTAGTTAATACCAAGGGATCGAAGTCCATTTAAACGTAACTGGACCATGAGATGTGCAGACAGACCCATGTCAGCCATGAAGTAAATCCAAAACTGATTTACTTCCGGATTACCATAAGCCCTCTTACTATGTCTCCGGTGCGGCATTGATCATAGCTAAAGTTGTCTTCAAACACACCTCTGGCAATTCTACGGCGCACAGCAGCAATAGTTAACAATTATTCACCGAAGTGGAGGTAAATATCCACCACTTTCACCAACCCTGAGGTGAATAATTGTCTTAGTATATACCACACAAGCTGAATAATAGCGGGCTAAAACATGACTTTATGTGTGATAATATACCGACAAGCGGTCGGAAATTGTAAAATCTCGCCCGCCGGCTGCTCGGAGGTGAATAGTACTTGCTAATCACCTCCGAGTTAACCAATCAGAGCGCGCGAAAAGCACTATTCAGTTGTGTGGTATATACTAATTACTAAAATTCGGCCGATGGATATGACAAAAACAATAAACGATATAACTCTTTGAGCACTACACTCTCTCTTACGGAGGTTATGATGGACGTCTCTCCGTGCTTACTATAAGTACGTCAGTCATTTTATTGTGACTTCATTCCCTTTGAGGGCACTTAAATACGTAAAGAGGACAGTTGTTTGCCCCAACAGTTTTCGTCTTCAAGATAGAGACAGACTTTGCAAGAATATCATTGAAGTTTGTGTCAATTTCTATATCAGTTTTACCCGTCTCAGTTAGTTATACATTGAAGTTACGCAAGAAGTTAGCTTTTCCGTGTTTAATGCAGTCGCGGACCTCTTTCACAGATACTTAAGGCCATCAATATGCAAAACCCCAGTTACTCGGTCCGAAGTAATTAATCAAATACTTACTAAGTGCGGGACCAAAACCACAAAAGTAAGCTCGCGCTTTTTAATTACGTTTGAATTGCAATTGCATATACATGTCCAATCTTCAGACTTCAGTTTCGGTTTTTAATGGAGTCGTACTCGTACAGTGCATTATACTCAAAATGTAGACCATAACCGTTCTGTGACGCTTTGACTCTATTTAAAGAAAACTTTAACAAACAGTATATATTCCATCTTTGACGTGCTTCTCGATTCCTCGTTTGACCGCAAAAAGGCCTTTTTGCGTCATACAGTTATTAATGAGAGAAAGAATTGTTATTTGGTTTGCGGTCATCATTAAAGCCGATATTGAACCACCAGGAGTGCCTCAGTCTGAACTTTATAGTCAACTGAGATGCTGATGGTTAATCAGTCAATGAGTTTCAGAGAAGTCTTAAAATGTTACAAACCATGAAATTTGAAAAGCTTAAGCTAATTCCCTCTGAATTTCATTGCAACAATATAAAAAGCAGTTAGCTGAAACATGGCGCAACGGGCTGTGTATGTGATACGTCTCTGACGCAGTTTCTTTTATCTTCCAGTTTGTATTAATTGAGCACCGGTCACATTTTAGCAACTATTTTGATTATTCGGAATTTGCTGGAAGCGGGATGGGCACATTATTTATGGCTTCGGAAAGGTAGAAAGTACAAGGACATTTCAGCCTTTGCTTTCCACCTCTTGTTTATAATCGATCAGTCTTCAGACCACATCTAAGTCTTTCTACTTATGAAATAAGCCAGCGGATCGCTGAATCGGATCGTCACTGTTTAGCCGATTCAAATTATTTCAGATAAATACCACAAACTTCCCTTGACAGTTTAAAGTGGAACTCCATCTGGTTATATCCAAGACAGCAACCGGTAAATGTACCGTAAATGACTCGGATATGGTACAAATTGTTCACTCAAAGTTTACTACGCTAGCCGTGTGAATGACATTAGCTATCAAGATTTCACTCATGCCACATGAGTACTCTTTTCAAGTCAGTTTCTGTATGGAATTGAATTCCCCCATTGAAAGTGGACCTGACGAAAAATTAATTCTTCCGTCGTCTGTGGTCAGGAAATTCCCAATACTGACCGGTATTTTGCAGCATCACGTTTACACTTATAAACAGTTCCTGTTTTTGAATGTGCAGCGGCAAGGACACGATTAACGTAACCACTTATTCATGAACACAAAGTCATTTTGCCAGCATTTTAGAAAGCTTTATAGCCAAGTACATTATTTAGCAGGCACGTTGACCTGCGTCCTGTTTCTATATTTCCTTACTTAAAGAGAATCTTGCGAAATGTCTTGTTTGCCAATCAGGGGAAATCAGAAAAGAGCACCAAGTCTTTTTTTTTTTTTTTCTATATCTCTGAATGTCCTATCAGTCAAAGTAATTAATGAATCGATGAAGGTTGTGTAATGGACTGTATATCTGGCACAACAGACTAAGAATGATCATACGCCATGAGTTTGTTTTGGTAAGAGGAAACTTTGGGGTTATGGTTGATAATAGGCGGAGCCGTCTAAGGCCACAAAATTTCCATGTGGTTTCTGGGTATTTATCTCTTAAACAACTATGAAAATATGAACTTTACTTTCTTTTTCCATGTTTCACATGCTTTAGTCGTACGAGAAAATTACAGATGCATACAGATGCAGACGGCACTAGACTAAGGCCAGGTTCACACTTGTGAGATAAGAACAAGCGTAAGCGCAAGCATAAGCACAATGACGTTCACACTACCGACTTACGCATGCGCAGTCTGAATCACATCGAGGGATAAACAAGATGGCGCAAGAAACAAGATGGCGCTTATGCTTATGCTTATTTCACACGAGTTCCCACTAGTGAAATAAGCATAGCATAAGCACAAGAAAAAGGAAAATGTTTCTTTTTCTTGTGCTTATGCTTGTGCTTATTTCACCCCACTACACACTAGCGTTTTTTTGCGGTACTTATGCTCGCGCATACGCTTGTGCTTATCTCACAAATGTGAACCAGGCTTAATTCCTGGCATCATAGTTGGCCGTTCTTATTTACTGATCTTCTCAGTTACAATTCTAGCTAATCGTTGGTTTAAGGTTGGGGTAGTCAATAGTGCTCTTATCGCCAAGCAGCAGCACCAGGTTTACAGAAACAGATTTCTATGAGACGAACCACAATAAGAAGAAGCCGACTAGATGATACGTGTAAAAAACAATAGTTGTTGATATTGCTCCATACCGACCGGCCTCATATAAGAGGATATTAGCTTTTGTTATCCATCCTTAATTACATATCCATAATTGTGTTGCAGAACGAATTCACGCAAATGTAAAACTTGTGCGCTTATACATCTAAGGACACGTTTTCAAGACTCTTACAGAAATTGTTTTGTCTTAGACAGACCACCATGACAATCAGGCGAGCTAGCTGATACCCGTACAAAAGAAAAGTCGATGATATTGGTCCATACCGACCGTCCCCGTGTCAGTGAACTTGTTATCCAGCTTTGAGTACCGGTACGTAAATTCACGCATTGTCCTCGGGTGATACATACACATTGTTTTAAGTGGTTTGTTTGCTTTTTTGTCTTAAGACATTTATGGGATCCAGCCTTGTTACCATTTTCAATCAGTTATTTATCAGGCATGTACGTCATTTAAATTAGTTTGTTTGTTTTGGTTTGTAATGAACAGAATGCAATATCGCTTCTATATCCATTGAAATACTATTCATTGTCCCTCTTTCATATATTGGAACACCCACACCAATCTGATATACTTCTTGTACATTACGCTGTCTGCTGCTATCATCAGAAGGCAACACAACGTGCGAAATGGACTTTTTGAATTTCATTAAAATGATTTTGTTGTTGTTGTTTTCTTCTCTTTTAAAAGAAAAACTGTCTCCTGGCATCGTCGTTGCCTTGAATTGATTTAAGGTGGCTCGGGGGTATCTATCATACCGGGAGGTTCTTGTTAAATTGCGGTTTTGAACAAACAAGTTTATTTATTTGATGTTGGTTTGCAGGTGCCAAGTTCAAATTCCACCGTTTTCTGCCACTGGTTACGCACGTGTAGCCAAAACTGGTTTCAACACGTGATTCCCAAGCGGTAAGATATCGTGAAGAATTTGAACATACACCTGCAGTCCTACAACATCGCACAATTTTATGGTTAATGGGGCTTTGGAGAATAGAGGTGACCAACTTCCCGTCCTAAATTCCCCTCACTGTACCAACAAAACATACTGTTAACTGCAGCTTGAAAAGGCTGCTAAACAAATCGAGAAATTATGATCAATCTGAAATACTGTAATTTGTTTCCTTTCGCTCAATTAATCAGCCAAAAAGCGATTTAACTTATTTGATGTAGTAGTTTCTCGATCTTTTAGGCTTTTCACAAAGGGTTTTTGAGTGTTACAGCATTAAAAAGGGTGGGTGGTAGGTCAGTGTAAGTACCACATAGACCCATTCGGCTCACTCAATGTTGTACCCAATTCAAACCCTTTGGGATTAAAACGTTTTGTTCCAGGTGTTTCCATATCATTTAAATATGAATGCTATATTATGATGCAAATACAATACACAAAGAATCTTAAGCCCAAGAGATTTGAATTGGGTACAACAGTTAGCAGAATGGGTCTGTTCATGCGGCACTTGACAGACACGAGAAGATAGCAGTCCTTGGAGAAGTATCGTCGCTGATTTGTCAAAATTAAGGTCTGGATTCTCTTGTAAACTTTCACTGTTTGGCAGCTTGTTTAAGGTCGTTACAGGAAAACTCACCGTGGCATATAAAACCTTTTACTAGAGAGAGAAATCGATTTTGATCGCCGTAAAATTTAGTTTAATTTATCATTCTAAGATTCTTTTGACATGTCAGATTCTGAAAATTATAAGAAATTGTTAAAAGATTTAATTTTCTTGTTCAGAAAGGGACATCTCGGCCCCAGTAAGTAGATAGTGACGTAAATGTAGATTAGTAACGTGTGAATTCCCTTACACATCTACAGGTCCATGGCCAGTATGAGCCGAACTGAGGCAATTGCCACGGTAAAAATTTTGAATTTACGCTATATTTTTCCTTCCCTATATGTGCATCGTACGAAATAATAAGCAGCCTATGTAGTTTTCACAGAGGTGTAAGCATGTTTTGATGTTTCTCTAAGAGGCTATACATTGAAAAATACTGAATGAATACTAAAGAGCCTCGGCGACAATTTTCTTCTGGCTGCGGTCCAGCAGCTACCTAAATTCTAGGGCCTTGGAAGTTAATCGGTATTCCGAGATTTAAGGGGGGACTAATTTAACTACAAAGTTAGCAACCTCGCTCCCAGGGCTTTTCTCCGCCGAGAGGAGGGCGGGCGGGAAAAGGGGTTGCAAAATTAGCTAACACTGTTGCTATGGAAAGTTCCCAACCCTCATATCTTGGAAACCCTAACTTGCACAGGCAAGCTGTCTGGCTATGTTTTCACAATCAAAAAGTTTGACAAGATTTTCGAGTCACAACCATATTTAGTAAGTCACGTGACCAGAACAGAAAAAGGCCTAAAACTCGAGTGGCGTACTGTACGGGTCCGCAAATGATCCCAGGACCGCAAATGATCCCGGACCGCAAATGATCCCCAAAATGGACCGCAAATGATCCCGGACCGCAAATGATCCCCGCATTGGACCGCAAATGATCCCGAGCAAAAAATAAGGAATGGCATGGATTGATATAAAAATGACACACAAAAAAAAAACACGTTTTATTATTTTATGAGAATTATTCCTTAGTTCTTTTTATTATTATTTTTTCTTTCTTCGTTTTTAGTGGAAAATCTGTGATCTTGCGTTACGTTCTGTCTGTTTGTTGATTTCAGGACGCCGGCTGCATAGTACAGTAATTGATTTCGTAAAGACACTTGTGATCGTGGACTGCGAGTTTCGTTTCATGTCTTCTGTTTATTGTGCTGTAAGGACGTTCGAGAACATGCTTAATCAGATTTCATTTCTGTCGGGTATATGATCAACGCTTCGGTGCACGTCCCCGATTTTAGTGAAAATCGAGCATGTATAAATTAGCCTGGAAACAGGCTCCGCAGTGGGATTTTAAAGGAGCGAAAAGAAGGATCGTGGCGAAAAAAATCGGCGAGCGAAGCGAGCCGCCACTTCCCCGCTCGGCTCGCTTCGCTCGCCGATTTTTTTCTGGCCACGTTCCTTCTTTTCGCTCCTTAACCCCACTGCGGAGCCTGGTCCCAGGCTAGTATAATTCAATCGTATAATCACAAATACAACGAAGAATTAAAATACACACATACCCGTAAAGAAATAACTGAAAAATTCCGCAGTTGATTTCGTTACCTTTTGAAATAAAAGTCTTTTGTTCACTGAGCACTCTCATTTAAAATTGTACCCAGAATACTAGAAGTGTTTCTTTCTCACATTCATGGGATCAGCCGACTGGCCTGAGGCAGGCGAGAAACGCGGTGATGTGATTGAAATCGGAGCAGGGGTCAAAGATCATCCGAAACTTGTCACCGTTGTGTGAGCTGTGACTCCCACGCGTTCGGAAAATATTGCTTAACTGTCTTGTTCTTATTTCATTGGTGTCAGTTGTGAAAGTTGTTGGAGTTACTAAAGATAAGAACAAACACAAAGATCTCTAAAGACGGAAGAAAAAACGAGATAGGTTTGGATCCTGGTGTGATAACACTGATTGACTGCTTCATATCAGTTGCACAAATTGTGTGACCACGTTTACCTTTTTAAAATTAATCAGTTGATGATAGTTGTAAGCCATGATTTAAGGCTTTGATTAAAATAATCGCAATTCATGCCAATTCCCTATCCATACCATTTCACCATCCATGCCATTCCTTATTTTTTGTTCGGGATCATTTGCGGTCCAACATGGTGCAATATGGGGATCATTTGCGGTCCGGGATCATTTGCGGTCCAATTTGGGGATCATTTGCGGTCCGGGATCATTTGCGGTCCTGGGATCATTTGCGGACCCGTACGGTACACGGATATCGAAAATGGTGCCAATGGTTAACGATCGCCAAGGTGCAGAACTCTAGGTATCGATTTTTTGGAAATTCGCGTTTTTGTGAGATTTATGACGTCATAAGCACGCAAATTCATACTATTTCATCATTATCATTGCAGTTATGTGCGTTAACAACAATTGCTTACGTAGGCTTGTAAAGAAGGCTGGAATATCTCCGATTGGCAAAAAAATCGGAACTTCACATATTTTTCTCCAAGTTTTAGGGATTTTTCTCTCTAAAGCGCGGTTGGGGCCTGGGGCAAGTTGCGCATGCGCAATAACAATTTATAAATTTTACATGTTCACCTCTTCGCACCTTTCACCAATGTAGTGGCAAAAACACCGAAAACCGTGTTTTACAAATACAATCCGTAAAAATTCCTTGGCAACAACGCTAAGTCTGAAGTTAGTCCCCCCCTTAAAGGAAAAGTCTTGATTTTTTCCTTTGAATTTCGGAATCCCTACTTCGTTTCGATGACATAAAATTCATGGAGGTTTACAAGTTAGGGTTTCACGCTTTACAGAGCTCTTTTTTTTCCGACGTCGTGGGAGTAGCGCAGTACTGGTAAAAGATTAAAATATATTTTGGATAAGGTCAGTCTTCATTACCAGTTTGTCTTCCCCAGCTCCACGACAGGAAAGACTCACGAATTTTGTATTATAGTTTGTCAGATCACCCTTTAATTGTGGACACATACAAATTCTAAAGGGGCGCTGAATATTTGGTCTAAGGTTTGATTGTCTGACTTTATTATGAACAAACCGCCCTTATAATTATGGCCATTCCCGGTGGCCTTTGCAAAGACTGAAATTGGTGTCCGACTATAGTTGCTTTACGCGTCTTGTCGAAGCCCAGCACATTATATTAAATTTAAAAATCAACTTATGGACGTTCGCGGGAAAATCGTCTAACAGTAAGATGATGAGTTATGTCAAAAATGCAAGAAAAATTGGGGTCACTATATATAGGTATCAAAATTACGGAAATATTTGAAGCTTCCAACGTTGAAATTTTTCTCACTTTGATTTTCCTTAAATGCTGAGAATCGGTCAGCAGTAAGTGATCTTTCAAAATAAAAATAGGGGTCACCGTGCATTTCAAAGAGTTTAATCAATTCAAAGCTACTCTCCCTCAAAATGACGCCATGTTTGTCTTCATTGTTTCCGTAGCGTGGGTTCTCGATGCCGTGACGACATCGCGACGCGAATTGCGTGCGCAATAACAATTAGCGCGAAAGTCCTTAAGTTGCTTTACGCGTCTTGTCGAAGCTCGCGATATATTCAAGACACAACTTAAATAACAAGTAAGTCGGCAATTAGTACGAGTTCAATATCAAAGACATTGATCAATCTCTAGTTGAAAGACCCTGGTTGGACCAATATTCTAAGCACGTAAACTGTAGTTGTAAAGCCTTCGAAAACGGTCCGAGGACTTCAACATTACAGTATCAGGAAGGGTCAGTCCCTATTGACTAAAAAGCTGTAGGTGCTTCTAAGAAGAGGAACGGTATCATCTGCCAATATCTCTAGTGCCAGCCCTTCGTTATGTTATTCAGATGTTTTCCAGCCGGAAGAGATAACAGTTTTCTGACCAGTTCCAAAGAATACTAGAGAGGCCTAACTAGACCGGATGATTCGTACCCAGTTTTATATTTTTCTGAAGCATGTCAGCTGTCCGGAATCCTAAATCCTTGAATCTGATTGGCTGATAGCGCGCGCTCCAGTGGTCTGGATTTTCCCATCCGGACTCCGCGTACGAATTTGTAGCAAACTTGGGAGCGAGAGAAAATTTTCATCAAAGTGAAAGCTCAATGGTTGAATGGTTGTTAACTGGATGAAGAAACAAGTGGTGGGATTAAAATCGTTGCAATTTCTGAAAAAAGGCTAGTATACTCAACTGAGTACATATCCGAAGTTAATTTCAAAGTTGTAGCTCAGTTTACCGCTATTTATATATTATTAAAAGTTGGGCGCTGTGAACGCCATTTCAGGTTGTCATTCTTTGTTGTCTCTTGTATAATCGACGTCTTTGCACGATTTAATCGAACAAGAAAGTATACGCTTGTATTTCGTTGTCATAACATTCCGTCTCTGCGGTGTTGTACAAATGTTACACTTGTTGTTGTTCGATTTTGCAGCGATAAGGGACGGAAATCAGAAAAAAAACCCGAGTGGGCGGGAGGGGGGGGGGGGGGTTGACAATTCCCAAAAACAAAATTCGTGCAAGGGGAAGTTGTCTAAAAAAAATCCTCCAAGCGGTGGTACCTAAAAAAAAGACATTCATGCAGAGGAAAACAAAATCCTGCAGAAATGTGGGCTTCAAAAAAAAATTCATACACCGAAAATTTCCCCTCCCCCCCCTCCGTGGTCCGTCCCTAACTACAGCTTTACCATATTTTACTGCGTTTAATCGGTTTTTGGCTTTCTACTTAACACTTTTTCAATTCTTAGATCGACGTTTTGTTAAGTTTAATTCAAGAAGAAACGAGCTCTCTCTCATCGTTCAATTTATGCCTGTGTCATGGCCAACGTTTCAAAATAGAGTCAGCGAAACTCTGCAAGGTAAACTTACCTCTAACATAGTTCAAGTTTCTGACTTTAAAGTGCCTGTTAAAATTCTCCATGAAGATTTCGAGGATACATTTTTGCCGCGGTAAGGCGAGAAATTCGAAAACTTTGGTTCAGTAGTATCTTGTTTTTCACCGACTTCATCGTAAATAAATGCAAATTCGCGCCTAATAAATGGAGTCTGCTCGTCCTAGATTGATTAGCCCGCCTATAAACCAGTTTTCCACGTTATTATTCGCCCAAGCACGCGCGGGCCATAAATTAATGGGAAAAAAACCAGGATTCGTAATGTACAGTGCGGACCGAGAAAACGAGGTTAGTAAGACATTTATTATGTCTCTGAGGTTAATCCGGCGCGCGGGAAAGAAAACTAGTTGAAGTCAAGCGGGCCGTACTGTAGAATAAAGCCCGCAAAATTGACCAATCACAGTGCGTGTACTAAGTGAGAGATATAATAAATATATTATATTGCCTTCGATCTCTTGCTTGCAAATACCTTTTATCTAAACGTGAACATGAAAAGCCAGCACTGAACACCAGACTGACATTTCGAAAGTGGTCCATCTTAACTGCCTGCTGATTTTAGGAAATTGAAATATCAGCAGTATCCTACTGTGTGCCGTTTTATTGGATTCTACTATCAAATCTCAGAAAATAAGTAATGCTTATTCCTTCATTTTGGTCCACGCCTCTCTAACATATACAGGGATTGTGTGGAAATAGTTTCTATAATAGTTGAAAATACCGGAGCATATATGCATCTACAAATCTGACTTCTTGAATCGGGTTCAGTGGAGTTTCTCCACTGAAGTTTTTAGCACTACTGTTTTTAAGGAAGTGTTACGAATTGTTACTTTGTCATTGCAGTTGTTTTTTTCAACACTGCCTGGAAAAAAGGAAACTAGAGTTGGACAAGTAGAGTGAAAACTCCAGCCTCAGCCGCCAACATCAATTAATATTGATAGAAAATTATTTCCAAAACAAAATAATCATCAGAATAAGTGGACTACTTACTCAAGAGTTATTCACTACAAGATTATGATGACCTTCCACAGTGTTTCGGCATTTGGGGCCGGAGTCAAAGCAACGATGACGGCAAAGCCAAAGAAAACCTCCTTTCAAAATATACATTAAAAGCTCTATGAAGCCCCCGGGGAGCTTATTTAATTTCAGGCCTCATTGACGGGGGGCTTATTAGAGAGGGGGGCTTATTTCAAATCTTAAACACTTTCTTTTTCGTCTTAAAATAGTTTTTCTGCAAAACGCAAACAACTGCACTGAACCTTTATTATTTAGTACAGAGCAGCAAACAGTACATGATTATATGTTTTAGCGTGTATTTGTTTAAAAACAAACCAACATAAAGTGTATTTCGTAAAAGGAACTAGGAGGGACTAATTACAAAATCTCATGTCCCAATGGGGGCTTGTAAGAGAGGGGTACTTATTGCAAAAACCGACTTCCAAATGGGTGGCTTTTTAGAGAGGGGGGTTAATAGAGACGGGGCGGCTTACTTAAAAGAGCTTTTACGGTTATTTGACGTTATTCAGTGTAACTATTTTGCCAATATTCGAATTCATTTACGTTTTCTAATGCGGGCAAAAAGATCTATCCAGAAAATATACTGGTAATAACTGAGTCAGTTTATGGTTAAGTCGGTTAAGCGCAGTCATGTGCTCAACTTGAACACAAAACCTTAAAATCTGGTCAATGTAGAAAAGAAGTGAACTAAAAAGTATAACGGATAAAACAACTGCTATTGTTTATTCAACCAGCTATTTGTTTCTTTGCCGGTCCTCCCTGCCGCAGTTGCCGTCTTCGTTCAGTGCTTTAACTCCCTATTATTTATAAGGTTGCGAGATTTCTCAATCCGTAGGATTCCATTGTTGGATCATTAAATCTATAACACAACTATCCTGCGTGTTTGAAAACATTGGCTGAACAAGAGTCGTCGTATGGATATGAATGCTCGTCATTTCACATCGGCAGGGTCCCGCCAATATGATCAACTACAAGAACATTTCTCTTTTTAGGAAACTTCCATGTGATTAGTTCTTTCTAAGTTATTTAAAAATAGATTTTCAAACGTGAAGACAATGCTACGGAGAAACATTTAAAATTGGGCATTTTTCTTCTGCTCTTCTACATGTGGTCAGTGCTGCCTTCCCATGTACGAGCATGTTCTTGTTCGTTCCAATTTAAGGAATTTGATTTTGATCACCATCACTCAGGCATATTCACTCCGTTCTCTCTCTTGGTTTGGAACCTTCTTCATCCCCTTCAGCGGCCAAAGGGAGGTAACCTTCGTTGACTCCAACTCTGCGTTTTCGAAGAATTATTAAACCAATTTGCTCCTTAAAATGCAACATAACCAAGCCAATAGCGATTCCAACGCAGGGAAATAATGTCAAGCTTAACGCTAATACAGCACTAGGAGCTTCATTGGTCAAGGTCACCCGATTGGGATGCCTAGAAGCATGAAAGCACTGATAAGTCGAGTGAATCGAGCCCCATTTTTCACGAAAACTCTCCAGGTGTCGATAAACGTTATCCTTCGTTTGGCAATCGTAGTCCCGAAGTTTGTAAGAACACTGTTCGGTGATTTGCCGTCGATCTCTTACGACCAAAACCCCGCGCACTGATCCCTTATTATAGGAAACGAAGATTTGAAGGCAAGGGTAGTAAATTGCGCATTTTGAGTTGCTGTTCTGTCCTTCGCAGTGACACCTCAGTTGCTTGCCGCCATTGGTGTTTAGTTTCGTCTCCGTCACGTTGCATATTCCTATCCCGTATTGCGCGCTTTCTAGTTTTGGCAGAGTCACCAGCACCATCTCAAGGAGAAGAAAAAGACCTGAAGATACAAGAACGGCATTGGCAACACGTTTAACTGCCTTGACAGTGTTTTTAGCTTGCGGTGTGTTGTCGTTGAGGTGGCGAGTCATGATTCACATTTCCATAAATCGGATAGTCAAGATTGTCTTCCTGGTGTCAAATGAGTGTTGCCAATTTGCAGCACACCCAGTCACCCTAATGAGACAAACAGTAGACATAAGTTGATTGATTGATTGATTGATCGATCGATCGATCGATTGATTGACTTTTACTTGAATACGGTAATTTCATAAGTTATTAACAAACTTCCTTGAAATGAAGTTAAATAAAATTACCTACAGTGTCTTTAAAACTTTCAACTACTCTATAGTTTTTACACTTAGTTTTTAAAAAGAAGCAATTTTCCCTCCGTTTTAGTTTACAAGTGCCCGGCCCATTCGAGCGTGGACAATATTGTTTATGTTTGATTGCGCTTGTCTGGGATTAAAATGGACTGCAAAATGGAATAATCTGGCTGATATTTTCTCACCAAAAATGGTGTCGTACTTCCTCAGGGTTAATCACTTGATATACGGCGATTGCGTAGCATGTTTTCGAGTGCATGTGGATGGGGCTTGGATGGGGAGGACGAACATGTTAGTGTGTGGAGAGAGTGGTCCGAGTACAAACTTCCCGGCAAAGATGGATAGAAATGTATACGGCTATAAAAGCAGCTACCACCAGACCTAACTAAAAGGAAAATCAAAACTGTGACATTTCGCCTGCGGTTAAGAACTTTTTGTATGCCCTTCCAAAAAGTGGGGAGATTAAGTTCCCCCGTAACTCCACTCCCTCCACGGCTCCTGTGTGCTCGGAGAAGAATTGAATTTTGTGTGGTTTTGTTCAAAATAAAGTAAAACTCTCAAGAAACTAAGCCTTTAAATTACGAAATATGGGTTATAAAGGATACTGAGTATCCCTTTACGACCAATATTTCTTGATAAGCAAAGGTCGAAAAGCAAGTTCTCAAAGGTTATGGCTTAGACCAGGAGGTACAAATGCTTCGTTGAACAACACTGTCGGCCAAATAGCCATCCCGGAGGATTGGGGGGAATAATTTTAGGATGATTTGAATTTTCTCTGTTCAGTTTAGGGGAAGAAATTAGATCACATGTCGAAAGCAAGGGCACTTTATTGAGGTCACCAGTCGATGTTGTAAAAGGAAGCTAGTGTTTTCGTGTGGACGGGCGAAAACGATTAATAAGCGCGCAAAATGGGGACCAGGCTTTTTTTTTCTCCAAACCGCGGAAAATACCTGTTTTCAAAAGAAGAAGAAGAAGAACAATAATAATAATAATAATAATAATGATAATAATAATAATAATAATAATAATAATAATAATAATAATAATAATAACCACTAACAGGACTTTAAAATGGAAATAAAAAAGATGTGGAATTGCAGAAGCGTGTCTGTTATCCCAGTTGTAGTTGGGGCACTTGGGGCGGTGACTAAAAACTTGAGGATGTGGATTGCTAAGATAGGAACACCTGGGATCTTCAACCTACTCCAGAAAGCCTGCTTGTTGGGCACAGCAAGAATTTTAAGAAGAACCTTAGACATCTAAGGCTATGGAAATAGCCTGATGATCTAGGAATACGTGACCACCAATACAACCAATGGTGTGATAAAAAAATCCTCATAATAATAATAATAATAATAATAATAATAATATTTTTTTTAACAAACTTTATTCATAGATTAAAAAAAACAAATAAAACAAATAGACTATTTACAAGTTCAAGAATATGAAATAAAACATATACCCTATGTACGTTCTTCTTGTGTACGAAAGAGAATTGTCGACAAATGGCTATCGAAAATCACTACTAATAACAATTATAAAAAGCATCAAAAAGTTAATTAAAAAAAATAAAAATAAAAAACTATCTAAAAATAATTTCGACTGACAAAAAAGTTACTACTTAAATTCTGGCTTGCGCACTTTCCGATGTAATGTAATAATAATAACTTGTTTGGCATCATTCTGGCCGTTTTCACACTAGAGACGAACAAATCGTCTGGACGGACAAATCGTCTGACGATTTGTCCGGCTATTGTTCATCTGATGTGAATTTAGGTCGTACTTTAGTCGACTTGTTCGTCTGGATGGACAAATCGTCTTCTAAAAATCGTCTTCATAGACGGACAAACAGACGGACAAATTCAGACGGTTTGTTCGTCTAAAAATTTGTTCGTCCCGTTTTCACACAAAGACGACTTGTCCGTCTGAGACGATTTGTCCGTCCAGACGATTTGTTCGTCTCTAGTGTGAAAACGGCCACTACTGAAAAAAATTATTCGACACTTCATGGTTCCGTATAATATCCACCAATAACCACCTTCTTTTCAGTAATAATAACGAACAACGAATATAAGGAGAAAAGGGTGAAATATATAAGTGGAAAAAAGTATATAGATATCCTACAGGCTATACGCCTGCCTAAAGAGGTGTGTTTTTAACGCCCTCCTAAAACTATTTACATCACCGATGATTAAATTGTTATTCAGTAAGTTATACCAGTGGTCTGACTTATTGACATATTCGCCGGCCTCGTTGCGTACCTTTTAAAGACTCAACTGCAATAACAGCTCATAATACATACTGACGACTTGAAACCCGACATTTTGTCGAAGCGATATGAAAGATGTTTAAACGTGAGCATTTTAGTAGCAGCTGTTGGCACAACTTGCCAAGAAACAATTACATGACTCACAGTAATCCGTCGATCGTTTGTAGCTTGGCTAACCTGAGGATATGTAGCGGTATAAACAAAACATTAACGCTGCTGTGTAAAAACATTCTTCCTGGGTACGAAATTTATCGACGTTTTTAAAAATATTTTACCCCTTAGATCTCTCTTAGAGACACCTTTCCTTAAACTTCCCGAACGAAATGACTTACTCAGTGGAAATCGAGGAGCTTTTACATATGCTACGTTGAAAATCGTTGTGTTCGATTAATATCAACTTTAAAATTAAAAGGATGCGCCTCAAGAATGAATTAAAAAGAATTCGTGATAGGACACCACGAACCCGATGTTTTGTGTTTGCTCTCAAAAGTCTTATAAAAGTCTCGGCTTTTAGCCGATTTTCATCGAGCAAAATATAAGCCGACCGTACTGGTGGTCAAGAGATTAACATTGCTTTCTTCGTTGTTGGGTTTTGAGACAGTTACCAGTGGTGAATACAGCCCATCGCGACCTTCACTGTCAGATGTTTCCATAATAACCTGTCGACCCTACAGAATATTTAATTGTGCGATATGCTCACAGTGCTTTGTTTTCGACTCGACGACGCCGCAAAGCCTTTTGTATTAATGACCCACTTGTTTTCTTCCGACATCAATGATGCATGGGTCGTGTTTTTCAAATTTTAGCTTTGTTAGTTTAGCATGAAAACAACGAATATACTGATCATTCTTAATAACTTTGGAACAAAATATTACGCGGTTCGATAACGCGAAGCAAATTTAAATATTCTGATCCATCAACTTCTTCCGTTCCTTCTTCCTGTAGCGTGCCTTTCCGAAATGAAAACAACTGAGCTTATATTGACACGGAGAGAGTCAAGAACACTGAAAAACAACAGGAATAAATGCACCTCTAAATAATTTGCTTAGTATCAGAAGACCTGACGAAGAATATTCAGACGATCACCGAGGGAAATATCTACCGACACGTCATCTTTAATTTACTTCACTGGGATTGTAAAACAAAACACAGCCTATTTAAGTCGTAAAGCCTACATTTCTTGGTAACTTGTTTTCCCGTAAAAACCACGCATAGGTACGATAAAATTACGGTTAAGAATTTAAAGAAACTTTGAAATCCCTAGCTACAAGATTAACTGACTTGGTTAGGTGTTTGGTTTGAAGATATTACCTTTCTGGCGCTGTTGTATGAATATTATATCATGGCGGTATCCTCGCTCAGTAATAATATGTCAAATTTTTGAACTGGAATCATATCCGTTAAAGATTGATTTTCATTATAAGGCATCGCTCTAACAGGAAAAGAAAAAGTCAAATTAATAAAATTATACTTACTTCAATCAGCGAACGCGGCCAATATTCCTCCTACTGAAATTTAAATTTACCGTTCAAGAAAAACAAAATGAAAATTAACACGATATTGCCTTTGAGGACGAATTTTAAGGGAGACAACTCTGTACCAGATATGAGTATTGAAAAAAAATATAAATCATGATTTAAACTGTCACAAGCGCGCACCGTTCGATCGTCTTGAAAGTTTCCATGGTTTAACTCTTGAGAGGCTGTTAAGGAAGGTGAATTGTAAATGCAAGACCAGATATGACCGAAATTACGGGGTTCCTAAAATAACTTTGAAATGTCTGTATTTAAAGCAATATTTATTTGAAAACATCTGTCATTGTCAGCATTCTTAAGCTGTCCATCTCGTTTCCCTTAGGAACCGAATTCTTAGCACAATGTACGTAACAGAAGCAGCAGCCGCAGTAGCAGCAGTACAGTAATGTAGGCTTAAACTAAAATGGCTGCAGCCAAATAATTTAACATCGGCCAAGTACGTGCATCGTGACATTGTAACATTCTTCATCTTTTGTCCGGCCACTTCGACTTTCGATCAGATTTAATATTTGGTTGGTTTCTTGTCACTATACTGAGGGCCTGATTACATGGCGAATTTCAGCCCGGGCTGAAAAATCGCCTCCCGCCCCCGGGATGAAATTTTGTTGCGATTATATTGCGAATATGAGAATGAATTTATGAAAATCATATATTTGAACTACGGATTAATGATTGAATATGTTAATGATCATCGCAGTTATGAACAGTACTTAAGCAGTAGTGAAAATAAAGCCTAAAATTCAGGCTTGTACGGAATTCAGAGGTCGATGCTATGATCATTCACATATTCAAATATATTGCGAATCTCAGCCCGGGTTGAAATTTCATCCTGAGTGTTAGGCCGTCCCACCACCGCCCCATCCCTGGTCAAGGAGTGCGGGTTCTGGGAATGAGTTTGTTTCTTTCGTTGAAAACACCCCCAAACTCACATTCCAGCTAGGGCTGAAATTTGAATGCGATTACATGAGGTTCCTTCAACCCGGGTTTAAATTTCCAGCCCGGTTTGTGACACCGGGTTGAAATTCTCTTCATTTAATCGCAAGACGTCTTTTTAAGAAGATTTGTTCTGGAAGCCGAGCTAAAATCTCAGCCCGGTTAATCGGCCGAAATTTTAGCCCGGTCATGTAATTAGGCCCTGAATCTTAATCTCGTACCCATATCGGGGAAGAGATTACTTCAATCTACACTCATCTACTCAGTTTGCACGTTGGTGCTTTTTAAATTTTTCTTCTAATTAATATATTTTGTCACTCGTAAGATCGAAAATGAGATGACTCGAAATTTGGTTTCAAAGTGTCATAATAGACGTATCTTAGGGACCTGTATTTGTAATTTTGCTTCCCGAATTTGCCTGAAGCGCTTTGCACACTTCCGTCATCACCAAATGTTTCACTAGTCTTCCGCTTCTAAGCTCCCATCAAACACGCTGATATTTTGAAACCAACCAACTCGATCAAAGCCAAAATTAGCTTAGCTTTTAACTTGTCACTTCATTCAGTTCACTCGGCAGATGTTCAAACTTTGCTCAAGTTTACCGTTGATTTAATATTGCTTCAATGTCGATAAGTGCATTTCTACATATGAAATCTGTAAATCTTATAGTCTTAACGCCTTTTATACCGTTGCGTCCCAGCGAGACAATGCTCCTTTCATTCCGTAAATTTCATTCCGCTGGTGAACAGTACTATCCAAGGGGTACTCCCCTGAGTGCTAAATTCAAGAGCAGATGACAAGTTTGGAAGAAAACATGTGCTTTGGCACACGGCTTACAATTGCGACTGTAGAGACCGCTTTGGTTCTGGATGTTTAAAGACTTTCCGTGAAGAGCCGGTATACATATAGTCCAGCCTGGTCTATATCAACACATCCGCTGCCTGTTTTGTTTTGTTTTTGTAACCCATTGGATTACAGGGAAAACTATCTCTAGCGGCGTTGCCACCCCAACTACAACATCGGCATCGACCCCATCCTCGCTGAGTTCCCGACACTGAATGTTTGTCTACCCCGGATGGACATCCTGGTATCCTGGCAACTAAAAAATAACCAACTAGTAGACTTCCTTTGAGGCTTTTATTGTTGCCAAGCTAAATAAGCTGATAATTTCTTTGTGTGAGTCCCAACGTCATTTTTTGGGTTGACCATGTTTACACTAGAGCAGCCGCCTGTTCGGAGTTTCAATCGTTCCTGGATTCGCAAACAATTCAGTTGATTACACCAATGGCACTGGGGCTGTTGCTTACACTTAAATAACTGGGAGCTTGGATTTAAAACCATCCCTTATTCGCAAAAATACGCAGTTTCGCCACTTTAATTAGTTAACGTGGCGGGACAAAGTTATCCCGCACTGTTCACGAATCCTACAAGCTTAGACTAGTGTAAAGTAGTTCCTCGGTCCATTTCCTTCCTTGTTTCATTTCCTTGAAGCTGAAAAAGATCGATAAAAATAAAGTTAATGACGACAAAGAAGACACTTACCTCCTATTGAGGGAAGACGGGTATATACAAGTCAACGATGTAAATACCTTCAGACAACTGATTGGTTGTGTTGCTTGGACCTCCGCACCAAAGAAAATCAACAGAAACCCTACAGCGCATTATTAGGTTGAAAGACTAAAAACGTTTATCACTAACCTTTGTTTTTTGAGCTATTCTTAGGCCGTGGATATCTGCAAGCTAGAAAAAAAATCGGAAACCACAACTGCACTTAGACTAGTTCTCAAAATACACACCAAACTCCGTTTCTATATTTTTGTTTTCTTTTCCCACAGTTATTAAAAGAACCAAATTGACTGATTGATTGACTGACTGACAGACTGACTGATTGATTAATTGATTGATTGTTTGATTGATTGATTGATGGATGGATGGATGGATGGATTGATTGATTGATTGATTGATTTATTGATTGATTGATTGATTGATTGATTGATTGATTGAGTGAGTGAGTGAGTGAGTGAGTGAGTGATTTAGCGAGCGAGCGAGCGAGCGAGTGAGTGAGTTGGTGGGTGGGTGAGTGAGTGAGTGAGTAAGTGAGTGATCGATGGATCAACTGACTAATCGATTGATAGATGGATTGATCCATTGATCTAATAAATAATTTATTTATTGTTAAAAGATGACCTAATGTAGGAGATTAAAATATTTGTTTGGTCTGAAAATGAAGTATCCCTTTATGTTTCTAAATAAGATTTGAATGAGTCAGTGTTTTCAACATTTTTAAGATGGAAGGTTAATGTAACTTTAATTATCACTGTATTTCAGCGAATTGCTATTTCAGATACTTACTTATGGTGGTGAAAATTATTCTCCCGACCTTTTTTCTTTCTTTGACACAGTTATCGGGTCTACGCCCACCTGAACAAAAGAAAAACAAAGCCTTGTATTAAAACTTCTATTCTCCCCTCAGTAGCAGCGTCTGATTATTCAATCACGTTTTCTCTTGTCAGTCCGTTGACGGTCCATCACCAACATTCTTCCCTCGTGCAACAATAACTGACAAAATGCAGTTGGGAAGATTCCAACTACCTGACATCACACTGATGAATTCCGAAATTCTCGAAACTAATATTGAAAACAGCGTAAATGTAATCCTGGTACATCAACGATAATAACACATTAACGAAGGTCACTGCCCCCAAACCACAAATGAATCCATAATTAAACAGCTGAGTACATTTGAGAGTGAAAACATTTCTCCATGATAATTGTAACAAGGACGTTGTAGTCGTAAAAGCCATTTTCAAATGAACCATGATGAACCATGCACAATTACAGACATAATGAACGCGCATTTTTTAGAGCAGTGAAAAAGAAGCACCTACCTGCAGCTGGCCGCCCTGGAAATCTTCCTGGTCCTAGGAAGACAATAGAAAGTGTTTGTTGTTGTTGTTGTTGTTGTTGGTTCTTTGTGTGTGTGTGTGTGTGTGTGTGTGTGTGTGTGTGTGTGTGTGTGTGTGTGTGTGTGTGTGTGTGTGTGTTTGTTTGTTTTACTCTTCAGCAACTTTTCATAGCATGAAATGAGGGACACGCGTGCGCAGTATGTAGCGACACTTAAAAAAAATCACGCTAAAAACATAGCGGGCATAAATAGAGAGACTTTAGTGAAGAAAATTAAATTTTTTGACATACTTCTCTAAGCTTTTGACTTTTCCACTGGTATCAATCTGATCCTGTTTCTTGACATCGATAGTCGTTCTTTGACACAATAATTAGTCACTTTCCAGCTTTATCTGCCACGGTTTTTAACTTTGAAGTTGAACTTTCTTCTTTGGTAAGAAAAGTATGGCGGAATGCCTTTTCCAGCTGAATCGCCTTCGAAAAATCTAAGTTTGCAAGCCCGTGCGAGAACGAATTCCCTGGTATCAATCAAAAATATTGTTCCAAAACAATGTAGTTCACGTCCATGAAACTGTTTTTCTATCCCAGTTTCGGTTCACCACGGTAATCAGCATTGAAGATGGACTTTTTTCAAGTCTATTTAGACGAAGGTAAGTCTTCATAGAAGCGCCATGAGTGCTGTGAACGTTTCGCAAGTTCCAAGTTTTCGCAAGTTCGAAGTACTGCCGGCCATTTTGTTTTATCATTCTTTTCTTTCCCAGGCTTTTTACGGATAGAAATCCTCGGTAAAAGACTAAGAATGACAACAAATCCTTGCAGCGAGATAGCGGGAAAATTAAACAGGATAAATCAAATTACGAATTCGCCGTGATCGTTCGAAATACAGTACACTTTCATACGCCAAGAATGTCCGATATTTCACCTAAACAGCCAAAAATCGATTTATTTATTAGTGGAAAATTTCCAGATAACAAACTATCTTTATTATGTTTATTCATTCGCTGCTGCAGACAACCGTAGATTACTCCGACAGGGCCGCCATCTTTTTAAAAAAAAAAGTTTGAACCGCCTGCGAATTTCTATAGCAACGATCATCCAATAGCATCTCGCCAAAGAAAGAAAGTAATTGACAGCTCGCTAGACTGCTCTGAAGTGACTCCGCATCCTCATGTCCCTCAATTCTTGCCATGCATACTCTTTACCAATTCTAAAACATTTTTAAAACAACTACCTGGAAATGGTGGCCACAATAAGTCAATACAGGCTTACATGCATCTTTGGTAAACACCACTTAAAGCCGTATTTGGACAAAAGAAAACTGTTCATTTTATGGAAGAAAAAGAGGGCTAAAATCAAAATGATGGGCTTTCAATTTATGGTCCAAGACCTCAAGGAATCTGTAGTTAAACGAAGCATAAATGAAAGTCATTTCATTTTTAAACTTCAAGAAGGGGCTGAGCTGCGACAAAACTCCAGCGAAGTCGGCGAAGTAAAACGGGTGTTTAAATAAACGAAAACACATAGGCCTCATGGAACGTAACAACAAAATGAAACTAAGAAAACAGCCAATACAAATGAAACATCCATTTAGAAGTCCTTTACAGCTGATGTCACGTGACCTAATTCACATGCTTGTGATTTGGGTTTAACTTGGGAAAAGTGGTTGGAGAGCATTTTCTCCAAATGAATTAAGATGAACCTTATACAATTACAAACATCAGAGATTACATGCATTACTGGGAGAGGTGAAAAGAAGGAACTACCTGCAGATGGCCGTCCTGGAATTCTTGGTGGCTTCGGTCTAGAAGTTGGACTGGTCACTTCTATTAAGGAACACAGGAGAAAGTTTATGCTATAATTAATCAATACAGGCTTGCACATGTCTCCGGTAAACACCACTAAAATCCGTATTTCAACAAAAAACTGGTCATCTTAATTATGACAGAAAAAACAGGATTGAAATGGGCTTTCGATTTACTGGACAAATCACAAACGAATCTGTAGCTGGAAGAAATGTAAATGAGTGATGCCGTTTCTAAACTTCAAGACGGGATTGAGCTCCGACAAACCTTCACTTAAA
Organism: Pachyseris speciosa; assembly: GCA_016490735.1. Taxonomy (NCBI): domain Eukaryota; kingdom Metazoa; phylum Cnidaria; class Anthozoa; order Scleractinia; family Pachyseridae; genus Pachyseris; species Pachyseris speciosa. The sequence continues at coordinate 154,330 of JAEMWC010000789.1, forward strand.
TAAACAATAACAAAACAAGGACTAAATCAACATGAAAGCCACTTCCCATGATCTCAACAAGATTTTAGTCAACGTGTTCAAGAACTAAACGCCAGGTTTTGAGCAACAAGTCAGGTTCAAGAAAAACTTAACACAATTTGTGAGCATGTCAGGTTCATATTTATCTCCGTTTTCCTAACATTCCTTCAAAAAAAGTGAGCTAAAACTTTTTCTCAAGTTCTTGTTGTGCTATGTTGCCAAGAGTTCGTTACGTTACAAAATTTTGCTCATGTCTGCTGTTTTCAGCAATAAAACAGCTAATGTCTTCATCGTTCTCTTTTACGGTTATTGTTTGTTCATTTTGCTCAGTGGTGGAGCCGACTTTACCTGTGTCAGTACTGTTCCTGTTTGCTCCTTTTATATAAAGCAGCCACTTAAAAATTCGAATCAAACCGACACAAACAAATCAAAGTTCGTTTCGTTCAGTGCAGCCATTAGTTGTTTCTCCGTTTTCCACAGTGTTAGCTTCATTACAAACCGGTCAGACCGGGACACTACAGTGTATGTCATATTTTGCGCGTTTTCGTGGCCTTATATGGTGAAATGGCATAATCAGAGTGGAATAATGGAAATAGTTACTAACCTGGCGTAGGCGTCGTAGGATCCTCCACAGAAAACCTACAGCGCATTATTAGGTTGAAAGACTAAAAACGTTTATCACTAACCTTTGTTTTTTGAGCTATTCTTAGGCCGTGGATATCTGCAAGCTTGAAAAATAAAATCGGAAACCACAACTGTACTTAGACTAGTTCTCAAAATACACACCGAACTCCGTTTCTATATTTTCCGTTTTTTGTTTGTTTGTTTGTTTTCTTTTCCCACAGTTATTAAAAGAACCTAATTGACTGATTGATTGACTGACAGACTGACAGACTGACTGACTGACTGACTGACTGATTGACTCACTGACTGACTGACTGACTGACTGATTGATTGATTGATTGATTGATTGATTGATTGATTGATTGATTGACTGATTGATTGAGCGAGCGAGCGAGCGAGCGAGTGAGTGAGTGGGTGGGTGAGTGACTGACTGACTGACTGACTGATCGATGGATCAACTGGCTAATCGATTGATAGATGGATTGATCCATTGATCTAATAAATAATTTATTTATTGTTAAAAAATGACCTAATGTAGGAGATTAAAATATTTGTTTGGTCTGAAAATGAAGTATCTCTTTATGTTTCTAAATAAGATTTGAATGAGTCAGTGTTTTCAACATTTTTAAGAGGGGAGGTTACCTTGACATCAAATGTAACTTTAATTATCACTGCATTTCAGCGAATTGCTATTTCAGATACTTACTTATGGTGGTGAAAATTATTCTCCCGACCTTTTTTCTTTCTTTGACACAGTTACCGGGTCTACGCCCACCTGAACAAAAGAAAAACAAGCCTTGTATTAAAACTTCTATTCTCCCATCATTAGCAGCGTCTGATTATTCAATCACGTTTTCTCTTGTCAGTCCGTTGACGGTCCATCGCCAACATTTTTCCCTCGTGCAACAATAACTGACAAAATGCAGTTGGGAAGATTCCAACTACCTGATATCACACTGATGAATTCCGAAATTCTCGAAACTAATATTGAAAACAGCGTAAATGTAATCCTGGTACATCAACGATAATAACACATTAACGAAGGTCACTGCCCCCAAACCACAAATGAATCCATAATTAAATAGCTGAGTACATTTGAGAGTGAAAACATTTCTCCATGATAATTGTAACAAGGACGTTGTAGTCGTAAAAGCCAGTTTCAAATGAACCATGATGAACCATGCACAATTACAGACATAATGAACGCGCATTTTTTAGAGCAGTGAAAAAGAAGCACCTACCTGCAGCTGGCCGCCCTGGAAATCTTCCTGGTCCTAGGAAGACCGTAGAAAGTGTTTGTTGTTGTTATTGTTGTTGTTGTTGTTGTTGTTGTTTTGTGTGTGTGTGTGTTTGTTTGTTTGTTTGTTTGTTTTACTCTTCAACAACTTTTCATACTCTTTACCTGATTCTAAAACATTTAACAACAACCTTTGAAATGGTGGCCACAATAAGTCAATACAGGCTTGCATGCATCTTTGGTAAACACCACTTAAAACCGTATTTGGACAAAAGAAAACTGTTCATTTTATGGAAGAAAAAGAGGGCTAAAATCAAAATGATGGGCTTTCAATTTATGGTCCAAGACCTCAAGGAATCTGTAGTTAAACGAAGCATAAATGAAAGTCATTTCATTTTTAAACCTCAAGAAGGGGCTGAGCTGAAACTCCAGCGAAGTCGGCGAAGTAAAACGGGTGTTTAAATAAACGAAAACACATAGGCCTCATGGAACGTAACAACAAAATGAAACTAAGAAAACAGCCAATACAAATGAAACATCCATTTAGAAGTCCTTTACAGCTGATGTCACGTGACCTAATTCGCATGCTTCTGGTTTGGGTTTAACTTGGGAAAAGTGGTTGGGGAGCATTTTCTCCAAATGAATTAAGATGAACCTTATACAATTACAAACATCAGAGATTACATGCATTACTGGGAGAGGTGAAAAGAAGGAACTATACCTGCAGATGGCCGTCCTGGAATTCTTGGTGGCTTCGGTCTAGAGGTTGGACTGGTCACTTCTATTAAGGAACACAGGAGAAAGTTTATGCTATAATTAATCAATACAGGCTTGCACATGTCTCCGGTAAACACCACTAAAATCCGTATTTAAACAAAAAACTGGTCATCTTAATTATGACAGAAAAAACAGGATTGAAATGGGCTTTCGATTTACTGGAAAAATCACAAACGAATCTGTAGCTGGAAGCGATGTAAATGAGTGATGCCGTTTCTAAACTTCAAGACGGGGTTGAGCTCCGACAAACCTTCACTTAAATAAACAATAACAAAACAAGGACTAAATCAACATGAAAGCCACTTCCCATGATCTCAACAAGATTTTAGTCAACGTGTTCAAGAACTAAACGCCAGGTTTTGAGCAACAACTCAGGTTCAAGAAAAACTTAACACAATTTGTGAAAAATTACTCTGGAGTATTACCAGCCTCGGCGATGTTTGTTTGCCGCCCGCTGCTTTTTTTCTGCATGGAATTTGTTGCACTCGACTCACAATGATAATTTCTACTCGTCCGGATTATCCTGCTTTTCATAAGAATTTAAGAGTCTCAAAAGGGTAAACTATGATGTTAGCCTATTTTTCAGTTGTCTCAGTTTTCTTTGTTCTTTTCTGGGAGGATAGTTATCTAGCAGCTCGAAATCCGGTGCATGGTGGCTTCAACTATAATAGAGACTGCACGAGGAACTAAGTAATAACCACTGATATAAGAACCACATAGGAAAGTAACAACAAAATGAAAACTAGGAAACAGCCATTATAAATGAAAAATCCATTCACAAGCCCTTTGCAGCTTGTGTCATGTGACCCAATTCGCATACAAACGTTTTGGGCTTTGACTAGCTGGCCATGACGTAAACGTTCACGAATGAGGCCCCTGACCGCTAAGAGTGAGTAAGCGTTTGAGGCATTGACCACTTTAAAGGGTTTGTATGAGGAAAAGTTACTAGAGAGCATTTTCTTACTCTCTAGCAACGTTTCAAACCCTTTACCAGTTTTAAAGAGTTCAAACCTTCATAAATGTCAGCTCTCAAACGTCACGGGCCTCAAAAGCGGCTTGTGTGCAAGCGCAAATTTAGTCACGTCAGCACAGTTGCCAAACTACCGCTGGACTGACTCAACTTAGTGGTAACTTGTGCTTCATTTCATAAGAGTCAGGCGCGGATCCAGACCAGTTTTCCCGTTTTCCGGAAAACGGTCAGTGAAAGTTAAATTTCTCAAAAGCGCAGGAAGTGTCTTAGCATGTCCCCGGACCCTACAAGACGGTATCGCTTTCGCCGCTCCTGTTTTCGAAAAACGGTCACCATTTTCCCTGGATCCGCGCCTGAGAGTGTAGTTATTTCAAGTGAATTTCAAAGAAAAGCAATAATGGTAGCCAAGCTTGTTTTCAAAGAGATGCCTATGAGAGTATTGCGACGACATTGGTTGATCAAAAAATCAATCACGTTTCCATAGAACTAATTTTGTTGCAACCAAGACATTGGCAACTCGATACAATCGCACTTTCACCTAAATTAAAAAACATGATCTCCGAAACGAATGGGGTCTCGGTTTAATTTAAAGCCTGAATTGACTCCTTTTTGTGTTGAAACTCTTCTCGGTCATCCGCTCTATTCTTCGAGTTGTTCTGGTGTGGCTGAGTCGTGGGTAGACGATGATAACAGAAAAACTCACCAAGTTGGCCATTCTCCAAGCCTAAAAACGGAGTTCCACAACCATTTTATTATTATTATTATTATTATTATTATTATTATTATTATTATTATTATTATTATTATTATTATTATTATTATTTTTATTATTATTATATAACCCATCAAGTCTCGCTGGCGCATTGCTATAGAAAATAGTATGGAAAGGTGACGGTAGCCGGTCCGGACCAGCTCGAGCAACTTCGCATGGTTTTACTACAACTAATTCTGTCCTCAAAAAAATAAGTGACAGCACTGAGAAAACGAAGAGTTGTTGCCTTACAGTTTTTTAAAGTCTTATCTTCTTGACAAGGTTTTTGACAACTTTCTTTCATACACATGCATTTCATCGTTTTATCCCTTGAGTTTGAGTTTTTGCCTTCAGTAAATTTAAACTTGTAAAAAAACCGGCAGTACCGATACCGATAAAAAATCACAAAGGTCTTTTCTTGTGGTCTTGAGTTTGTTATTATATTTTTCAAAATTAAACCGTAATTGGAAACGCGATTTCCCGGTGAAACACAAGAGTTGTCCATATGATTTCCCGCTAAAATGCGGAATACATCACAGGCTTATCTCGAGTGCATTCAACATTTCACACCGGCTTATGGACGTACGGACGGAGCGACATACGGTTGGAGCAACGTCAGGTGACGTCATAACCAAACCAAAATTTCTCCAGTAAATGTCTTTTATTTGATTGGACAAGATGGAATGATAAATGACATGTGATTGACAAGCTAAAACAATTTCTTCAGTCTTGCATCGTGAAGACAACAATTTTCCATGAAAAACAAAACATGTGCAATTTTCATAGCAAGATATTATCGTCTCGTTATAGTGAACATTCAGTTTTAAGCACGAAAATTTGGTTTATCAACGGAGTTGAATAATGTAAATTGACCACCGTACAGGGATTCGATTAGCTGACGTTTCGAGCGTTAGCCCTTCGTCGGAGCGAATCGAGGAATTGTGGGTTGTGTATGGTTTATATACAGGAAATGGAGCTACGCTATTGGTGGTAACATGGTAACGTGAAAAACATGAATAAATTAATTGAATGAAAAGCGCTCGTTGACACCGTGGGGATTAAGAGTGCCAATTTGAAAGATCAGTTTTTGCTCGAGATTTTTACGGCTTTCCGTGGTACCTTGATGTAGGGAAAGGCCGGAGATCGACGATCTGGTATGTTGCCTTTCCCTACATCAAGGTACCACGGAAAGCCGTAAAAATCTCGAGCAAAAACTGATCTTTCAAATTGGCACTCTTAATCCCCACGGTGTCAACGAGCGCTTTTCATTCAATTAATTTATTCATGTTTTTCACGTTACCATGTTACCACCAATAGCGTAGCTCCATTTCCTGTATATAAACCATACACAACCCACAATTCCTCGATTCGCTCCGACGAAGGGCTAACGCTCGAAACGTCAGCTAATCGAATCCCTGTACGGTGGTCAATTTACATTATCAACTCCGTTGATAAACCAAATTTTCGTGTTTCACTCCCCCACCGACGCAGCACCACAGTTTCTATAGAAACTAATCCCTTTATTCAGTTTTAAGCTTCTGAATCCGAGTTTTGTTGTGTTCCAGTGCTTTGTATGGCTTTTCCTTTTGTCTGTACGGCGAACCTGCTTTCATTTCGAAGACAAAGTTTGTCTAGGGCTCTTGGATTGTCTGTCCGTGAGTATATATGTATTTGCTTTCCGGTCAAAAACGTCGAAACAGCGATGTTAGCATGTCAGGTTCATATTTGTCTCCGTTTTCCCTACATTCCTTCAAAAAAGTGAGCTAAAACTTTTCGTTAAGTTCTTGTTCTGGTATGTTGCCAAGAGTTCGTTACGTTACCAATCATCGTTCTCTTTTACGGTAATTGTTTGTTCATTTTGCTCAGTGGTAGAGCCGACTTTACCTGTGTCAGTACTGTTCCTGTTTGCTCCTTTTATATGAAGCAGCCACTTAAAAATTCGAATCAAACCGACACAAACAAATCAAAGCTCGTTTCGTTCAGTGCAGCCATTAATTGTTTCTCCGTTTTCCACGGTGTTAGCTTCATTACAAACCGGTCAGACCGGGACACTACAGTGTATGTCATATTTTGCCTTATATGGTGAAATGGGATAATCAGAGTGGAAGAATGGAAATAGTTACTAACCTGGGGTAGGCGTCGCAGGACCCTTAGTAGTCCTGTTTGAATTTGCTTTTGCGGCGTCATCTAAAAGGGAAACGGAGCTTTATAGATCAAATAGCAGGATTCGATGCCGCGTGCTGTAATGATAACTAGTACTGTGTATACCTTAACATTTACTGAATTTTACTGACCTGGCCTCTCTTCCCAGTGATGAAGATAGTATCAAAAAAACGACAACGGGATACACTCACAGTGTCTTGAAAACTGTAATTCTTTTCTGCACTGTTACACTCATGCTCGGAAGGAAATTCGGAGTACACCTAACGGGATTCGAACGTTAGACCCGATCACGAGTTCAGATGCTCTACCAGACTACAGGAGACCCGTGGGAGCAATGTCACTGAAATAAGTTCAAGCGCCAAACGTCCAGCATACTGCTAGGATAGCTCACTGTCGATAGGTCTCCTGGCACATTCGCAATGAGTGCATGAAGTAAGATTGTTTGTCTGTTTTTTTCTTCTTTTATACTTGACACTCTCGTTACCGTACCTTGTTTGCTTTTTTTTGTTTACTAGTTTGTTTGTGTTCTATCTTTTTGTCGTTTCTGGGTTATTTAGATCTTGTAGGCTAAAGCTTTTACCCGTATTATTCTCATCCATAGTACCTCTCCATTTTAGTTACCTCGCGTAATTCTTAGCGTGGGATAAGGATAGACATTTCTGCTGGGTTTTTAGCCAAACAACAACACAAATTGTCCCACCCACGGCGGATACAGTGCTTTTAATAGCTCAAAACACTCCTCTGTTATCATTATGAACTATATCCTTAAAACGAGCTTATGAACATCCCCCACCTACTTTGAAATCGTGCCCCTTATATAGGTCTTATATACTAGCATCCCAACTTACCACATTTGTACATTAGTCGAGCTTGTTTGATGTCTAATTTGCTGGGGCCTTTACGCTGTCCAATGTCAGCGTTTGGGTCTTTAGGTTTAATTGTCTCAACTCCGGGGCGGTTGTTTCCTTGTAACTTAGAATAGTGCATGAGAGATCCGTAGTCATATTCTACCCCTCGACTGTCTATCTCATCTGTTGACATTTTCTCAAAATTTTTCTCTGCACCTGAAGTGAAAATATTGTCTCGAAATGAGTTCCGTGAAACAAAAGTGACAATGCCTGGTGTATATCTGTCTGGAAAGATTTTCAGCCAGATATCACATAATGTGGACCAGTAAGAAAAACGGGAAGACGACAGAAAGCCGTATTATCTTATTTCATTAAAGGTCAATTATTCCTTCTAGACCCAGTCGAGACTGGTCAGAATGCATTGAGATTGGGGACTGGTTACCTGCCGTTCCTTTCAGTACCCACCATTTTTCAAGTGTACCATTTTTTAAGAATTGTGTAATCTTCCCCCAGGGAAGGGAGGGGAGCAACCCTTCTGAAAATATGAGATATATATGCGGGTCTGAAAATTTAATTCAAACCCTTAAAGGAGTCCAATAGGCGAGGTTCAACTTTTATTTCATTCTCAAAAACAGTCAAACAAAGTAGAGCCTTAATTAGCAACGTAAATGGCACTGTAAACACGTGATCAAAGCAATCGTCATTAGCCTCTGGTTCTTCACGTCGAAGGCTAAGCAAAACCTAAACAACCGAAAATGTTGGACAGGGGTTGGAGTGCTGCATGTTCGTAAACAAACGGAGTGGTAAGAGAATACCCACTTTTCTTCCCTAAAGACACGCCGAGTGTGGCGCTTCTTCCACATAGGAGTTCGCGAGGGAACCTAATGAATGGACACTGGACGCCGGAACAGCGGCGGGATGCTAATAATCATTGAATTCCAGGACTACAATGATTTTTATCGTTGTTTCAGAGTAGGCTTAGTTAACGTATGGCCAGTATGAATCATATGAATCGAGTCTCCACTGAGGAGATAACTGTTCTACTGGTGTACCTAGTTTGTTTGTTTTTCGTTTTTAAAAAAGGAAGATCCAATCTCAGTGCAATGCGTTTCATACTCAATCTGCTCATCGATGGAATCGTACCGTGGGATATTCGCCTACTTGGTATTGTGTCCTGAAGCTAAGTTAAACTGACCTGATACCATATTTTCCCAAATAATTTGAACGTACTCATCTCTATCAGGTCGATTCTGCTCATGAAAAAACCCGAGGGCATGTCCAAGCTCATGAGTAATGGCGCCTTGTTCACAAGGAGGATCCCTTGAAACAAAAAAAAACAAAAACCATAATAAAGAAGATACAACGGTGGATAAATAGATAGAGCGATAGATAGAAAACTTTATTTCATCACGGTAGTTTTGTTCAAAAATTTACAATTCTTGTTCTTCACAAAAGCCGTGCAATTAGGTAATAAAAGGTAAAATACATTATTTAGAGCTAAACTACAGTCAATTTTTAAATGGATGGATGGATGGATGGATTAGTGGGTGGTGGGCTGAGTGGTGGATAGATGTATGAGTGGATGGTTGGACCCGCAAGAGTCTGGCTTCAGCTCTTCACATTCAATATAGCAATATCGCAGTAGTAATTTATTTCTTTAGCAGCAGCAGCAGCAACAGTAGTAGTAGCAGCAGCAGCAGCAGTAGTAGTAGTAGGGTGGCAAACGTTCCGAAAATGAATTGATTTGAGTAGAAAACTCACCGAGTGAACCGTCCTATAGATAATTCTTGGCGATTGCGAATATGACCTACGAACGACCAACACCTTTTAAAGGAAAGGCAGAATAATCGTTAGTGAGCAGACTTGAAGAGGACAAAGCTACGACAGTGGAAACAACCTCCTTAAGATTTTAATTCCGCAGCGTATTTCGAACCTTCAATCATATTATTGTTTCGACTTGTATATAATAACTCCGTGGAAGTGCTGGCAGTAATTTCTATGAAGTTTGCAAGGTGCTTAGTCAGGCCTCAAAGACTCCGTTAGTTATTTGGCATAATTTGGCAATTTGAGTTTTGACAATCCTGTAAAGGCCGAGATAGACACTTTGTTGTATGCAACAGGCTAGCGGCAAGCCTACAATGACAGATAAGTAAACATTTTTATTGCTCACTGAATTCTACATCTACATCTACAGTATTAATCTATAACGGCTTCCCATTACATAGATGTGGTCACCTGAAGCTCATAGCATTTACATAGTACATAGCAAGTAGAAGTTAGACAGTACACCATTTAAATAGTTGAGTTACTAAATAAGTAAGCCATTTTACATAGTCTCTTTACAGAAGATTAGATAGCCAAATTACTTTCGACTCGTTTGAAGCCATCATATCTAAGCCAATGCTTGTTCCGAATGAACTTTGCTATAACAAGCTACGATACGAAACGTAAAGTGGCGTTGGATTTTGAGACACGCTAGTCGTAAGCTCAGGCAATGTTGAATGTTGAGAGTTGCTTCAGGAACGTCCCGATGTGCATGTTGCGGAGGCTGGATACGAGAGTCGTAAGCAAAAGACGCAATGCGTCTAAATCGGCCTTCAAAAACGCACATTTTTCCCATGGATCAAAGATTCTAGTAGCGTGGGACTCAAAATCACACGAGCTTACGCACGCGCTGAAAAATCACGACACGAAGACGGAACAGTCACATGAACCATTCATTGAATGGTGCCCTTACGGCCCCGGTAATATTGATGTTCAGTGTAACAAGATGCATTAATACTTGGTATGTTTAGTCGTGCTTGTTGAGCTTATTACTTACCCGCGTTTGTAAACAAACTCTATGTAATCCCTCTCCTGTTCCCTTTCCTTAAAATGGACGCACACGTGTTTTGACCAATCGCGCATCGAGTTTTTGATCAGTTGTTTCCCCTCGTCATCTGTTTCGTAGCAAAAACGAATGTCATGTCATAACTTTAGCAGAAATCCCGTTACTTCACTCGTGGATTAACCACTGATCGGGGGATAGTTTAATCGGCTTTTGGCAAAAAAGGGTCCATAGGCTAAAACTGAAACACTAAACCAGCTACAGATTCTACTTTGGAACGACGGTGAAAAAGATAGTCAAATGCGATAAATTTCTCGCAATATTTTGTTGCAAGATGATTTTGGACACACGCCTCGTTTACTGAATTTAAAATTTCTTATTATTAGGAGTAGTAGTTTTTATCTGTGTATAATCTATGTGTAATCTATGTGTAATCTATGTAAAATCTATGTGTAATCTATGTGTAATCTATGTGTAATCTATGTATAATTTATGTATAATCTATGTGTAATCTATGTGTAATCTATGTATAATCTATGTGTAATCTATGTATAATCTATATGTGATCTATGTGTAATCTATGTATAATCTATGTGTAATCTATGTGTAATCTATGTATAATCTAAGTATAATCTATGTGTAATCTATGTGTAATCTATGTATAATCTATGTGTAATCTATGTATAATCTATGTATAATCTATGTATAACCTATGTATAATCTATGTGTAATCTATGTATAATCTAGGTATAATCTATGTATAATCTATGTGTAATCTATGTGTAATCTATGTATAATCTATGTATAATCAATGTGTAATCTATGTATAATCTATGTATAATCTATGTATAATCTATGTGTAATCTTAGTAATAAATAAGTAATAAATAAATTTAATTAGTTTCTGTGATTGTTGCGCAGAACGTAAGATTTTTTTCCATCGTTTGGTCGTTAAGTTTGTAAACAACTGCTTGTTAGTGTAGCCTTCAGTCCTAAATGACTTTTTAATTTTCAGTTTAATCGAATTTTGTTATAACCGGACTGCTGTGGAGACAGTGATCTCTTGGACACTGACGATTACCTTGTCAAGGTAAGAAAAAAATGAACGCACTGAAAGATGTTTATTTCATCATTCGAAGAAGTTGAAAAGTGTTTTTGTAAAAGCACTGTGCTTTGGATAAAAGTCAAGGCTAGTCAGCCGCTTTTTCGATAGAGTCGGTTCGTTTTAACAATCATTTGCTCTTCTTGCCTCAACACAACTGAAACGATGTTTTATAAGAAGGCGTTGTAATTGCTCTCGTAGTGTGCAAAGTTTTTCAGTTTTGAAAGAACGTTGGGTGATGTGGAGGACAATGCACTCCTGAATTCATAGCGAAGCAAACAGACAGATAAGACAATAATACGAGGGGAATAATTTGGAGGTGTTGGTTAATAAACATATTTTTCCAACTTGAGTTGAATTCTGGCTATATACTGCTTAAAAGTTCATGAAATTGTCTACAACAAAAACAAACTTGAGTATCGATAAAAAAACTAACTTTCGTACTTTGGCTGTGTGTTGGAACTCAGTGTATACGGTTTATGACAAGCTGAAGTTTTCTGAAGAAATACAGTAGAGACAGTAGATAATGCGAAAAGCACCCGAGGGAGCGTGTTTAGTGAATACTGGCCACACCGTAAATCGGCAAAATAATCTTTGCGAAACAAGTTAAAAATCCGCTCTGGCAAAAAACTAGACACTTTGGCAAACACAGCATACACAGATTAACTCTTTCGCTACTGAACCACAGTTGAGCTCTCGACCTTAAGCGGCCTTCACACGACAAACAACTGTTGGCCAACTCGCATTGGCGAACACCAAAAAGTTGGCCAACTCGTGTGTTCACACCGGTCAAACACACGTCATAACAACACAGGCCAATACTCGCAACTATGGTGTCCGTAGTGCAATGGCACACACGGAGGGTTGCGGCGTCATGCTTGCTACTGTTTTATATTCTTCGCCGAAGAAAAAACAGAAAACGATGGAAGAATAGAAAGATATGGACTAAACGGTATATTGCCGGCCAGAAACCCTCCCTTTGCGCGTACAATACACTCGTGCAAGAGCTTCGCGCGGAGAATCCAATGGCATTTAAAAATTTTTTGCGGATGAATGAAATTTGCTTTAATGAGCTTTTGGAAATGATAAAGCCACAGATACAGAAACAGTACACTAACATGCGTCAGAGTATCCCAGTCCCAGTATCCCAGCTTGCGATGAGCTTTTGTTTCACGGCTTGCTTTCATGCATATTTGTTATCGAGTTTACCCTATATGGCCAAACCTGTTCTGTATCTTGCAATACTGTGTCCTGTTTCATATGTTTACAGTTTGCAGTGAATATTAAACATATTTGACGTGTCCAGATAAAATATTTTGGGACCTTTATTCGCTTTTCACAAGCAATCTGTTTTCTATAAACACTGTAAACAAGCCGAGCGGACCGTAGAGGAAACAATACATTTGTGCTCTTCCCCGCAATTTTCCCGAACTATTACATCTTTATCTTTACCAAGTATCAATGGTTCAATGTTTTCGGTATCTTTATAACCATTTGATGATATATCCCACACGTCTGGGTTGTTATGAATTTCATCGATAAACTGAAAAGTCCTGTTGGACGGTCGGACTATTTCCTCCGCTATTTCGTGAAGTGTCTTGCGAATCACGTGAAGAGAGCGCCAATTTTGATTGGTAAAAGTGAAAAACACACGTTCACATTCGCTCACACGTCAAATGTGAGTTTGCCAACACGTAAAACAGTTGGTGAGAATAGAGACAAGTTCTATCCGTCGCCAACAGTTTGCCAACATGTTGTTGCGTAATTCACACGCACCAACTTGAGTTTGCCAATGCGAGTTGGCCAATTGTTTGTCGTGTGAAGGCCGCTTTGGATATTCAGTGGTTTGCTTATATTGCCACAAAATGTGCAAGAGGTTGATCATGACAACAAGACTTTCGTGCACGGTTTGTTTACACGCCGTAGGAACATTAAGGATCTTAACTTCTTTAATGCTTGTTTGTTTGTTTTTTTACTTGATTAACTCGTGATAAAATCAAACTACAGCATTTAAAATACATTTGAAATATGAAAATTTTACTAATCGTGGTTTTCATATTTTAAAAGGGATTTGCATGATGGAAAACCTCAATTGCAGCCAAATGTCGCCAAGCGTTGATTACCTGACTGCAAGAACGATAATTAAATTTTTGCGCAACAATTTAAAAACCCGCTCTGGCAAAAAACGAGACACTTTGGCAAACTCACAAAATGAAGACTGACTCTATCCCTACCCTCAGTTGAGCTCTCGACCTTAGATATTCAGCAGTTTGCTTAGATAGCCACATTTTGTTGACCGGCCCATGAAAATAATGTGCTTCCGAAAGCGATCTCTTTTCATGCCGCGAGAGAAACGAGGACCTCAAAACAATTTTTATACTTCAAGAAGTGCTGAGAAAATCGAAGTACTAAAAGGATATATGTACAGCTAGTTATTTCTCTGGAATAATTATTGTTGCGTACTAGGATGCCTGCAGAGGCCTATCCTGATTTTTCAGATAAAAAAATTGAACGCCGCCATTTTTTTCAAATTTCTGGGTCTTGCGCTCGCTCGGAGTTCGCGCATGCTTTTTGCGTTTTTCCGCTCTGAATTTTTGGACGTAATTGGAAATTGTAATTTTGACCGTTTGTCCCCACAAAGGACTGGATCTACCCACAGTTAACCAGGAACTGACCATTAGAAAAAGGGCGTATTGTTTCTCACCTCTGGTTTCTCTCAGAGGATTGCCTCTATCCCCTAACCCAGCTTAGGATGCTCGAAAAACACACTAATAAATCAACTACTTATGCCGAATTTTTCTTCAATTGTTGGCTTAGAAACAAGCAACAGCTAGCGTGACAAGAAAGATAGAGCCTTCGGTCTTGTGGACCAGCAGAATCTAGATGGTAACCCCTTATATGGAATAATGAGATCGACTTGACCTGCAACCCTCGAGAATTACAAAAAAGAGGTACAAAATTGAGGGACAAGAATGAGTTATCTCCAAAATGACAGTATATTCATTTATTAAAGAAAAACGTATATGCCCTTGCACGCTAGTTCTTAATGAGTGCTATTTTGTTTGTTTGTTTGTTTGTTTGTTTGTTTGTTTGTTTGTTTGTTTGTTTGTTTGTGTGATTTTTGGTTGTTTGTTTTTAGTAATACCTATTCGCTCGTTGATGACAAATGGTATAATTCCATTTGGCCAGAGTTGAGCTGGGTTCCTTATGGCTCCTCTTGCGTGAGCGTCTTGGTCCCGTGATTTGTTGGCTGAGTGTGTCCGTGAAAACCCCAGTATGTCGGCTTGCTCCTCAGTAAGGGCCATGTCTCCCTCGTACAGTATAGGTATGTCATCGTCTTTCCTCACCACTGTGTACAAACACAAGCCATGCATCATGGAAACGATAAATGGTTAGTTTCAAACTATACAGATAGAGCAAAAGACCTGTATTAACCTCCTTGTTGCCCTGGTAATAGGGAGCTTATTTAAAAATGAAACTTCCCGTTTTCTTTCGCGATTATTCCAGCTTGTTTAACTTAAAAAGTGCTGGTGAAGTGTCTAGGTTCTGAATTACTGTGAACGGTGTTAAAGTAAATAAAAAGAAAGAGAAATTTTCCTTCATGCGGTCACGTTCTCGTGAAAACCGAAAATTTATTCATTTCATATTGTCGTTTTGCGCGTGACAGAAAAGAAATGTACCAAAAAGTAAATCGCACGTGCAGAGCTATTGTTTTTGCTCATTAAGCCCATTGTTGTATGGCGTTCTCGTTGCCGTCGCCGTCGCAGTTTCGTAAGCTCCCTAATACGACTAACCTTAAAGAAGAATGCATAAAGTTTGCCAAAATGGCAAAAACGGACCAACCAGTCAGCCGTACATAAAGGTTCCAAACTTCTGAGATCAATGTGGGTCCAACACGAATAGGTTACCGATAGCTCTTCTAGTATAGAAGAACATTGTGATGTAATCCCGTTGCAGCTCAAAACCAGTAGGCATGCAATACAAATCAGGTAGAAACCAAACAAGGTTTCAGTTCTGTAACGCGAAGTGGGAGTCATCTTTAGGGAAAAGTGAATGAGTATGCATAAAACATTTTCTTGACAATTTTAAGGAAATTTGTCCCGGGGTAATTGATTCCCCTTTTGACTTTGACATTTCTAAGAAAACCATTGAACCTAAAATAGCCTGTATATATGCCTCTGTGCCAAGTTTAACCATACATTCCTCCAATCAAAACTCTCGTCGAAATGTAACTAGGTGGTAAGAAACTAATCGCTCAACTGGGATGGTTAAAAAAGTAATGAAAATGTGATATGGATGACTATTTCAGTCCTTTGTTTTAGTCAAATAATATTGTTGAACAAATATCTTGCATTCCCGCTCCCATAAACAACATTATCGCAATATAGTCGAACCTCACCTTGCGAAAACCTCCTCCAAGCGGACATTTCCAACCAGCGGACATAACAAACCACGGACCCCGTCCCGGCGATTTTTCAGCTGAAACTATATAGTAGGTAACCTTCTGTCGGCGGACACCTCAAGTAAGCGAACACCTATGCTCGATACCAAGAGAGTCCGCTTACGGGAGGTTTAAATGCAATTCCATGTTTCATAGTTTATTGGGTAGCTTAATTAGCTGTTTCTCGACTGGTACTTACACTGAAATTCATGGCGACTCGTTGCGCTTGTCACTCGATACAACCGGTGTCTGTCATGTGGGTAACTTGTCCAACGAAAACAAGAGTCGTTATTTCATATCATTTTAAGAAAATGTGACCTTGGCCTGACGGTTTTTCGCCTGGTCTCTGGTTTGTTCAATTTTTCATTTAACAAATGGGGTAAAATAGTTTGTACGTATTTTCTTATCAAATGAGGGCCTCCGCCCCGGTAAATAGCTTAACACACTACGGTAATGTGATCTTTGAAGAGAGGCAATTTAGTAAATCGTATGTATTAGACACTGAATATGAATTCACGAACGATATCGGATGATTGATTCAATATTTTCTGATTAAGGACTAAGACCCCGAATTATCCTATTTATTCAAAGTTTTGAATGGGCGTGAAACCCTAAGGGTGGTCATTCTTAAGAAAGCTATGAAGAATTAGTTTCCTGAAGTACTGTTTACTGCAATGTCTAAGTTTGTTTTAGCATTACAGTTTTTAGCATTAACTGTCTGAGCTAATCGTCCTCGCAAAGTACAGCAAGGACGCAGCTCAACATGGTCGAACCGAAAGCATATACAAGGCGTCTCTGGCAGCCGCTATACGGTCCATGTATGACCTTGGAGCACAGCCTACAGCCAGCTCGAATAAGCCGTTTGCTGGTTTTTGCTGAGGGAGGAAAAAAACTGAGGGAGTACCCGGCGTAAAACCCTCCGGGAGCAGGGTCGAGAACCAACACAAACTCAGCCCACTTATGCACCGGGAATCGAACCCGGTACCACATTGGTGGGAGGCGAGTGTTCTCACCACTACGCCATCCTTGCTCCCCATTATATCCTTGCTCCCCAGTATACGGATAAAGGGTGAACATTCACATGAAAACGTATTCAGCAGTTCTTTTATGTCATGCCCACGCAATATTTCAAAGCAATGTACGATCTTGCGCGCTAACCGAGAAGTGAAAAGGCGGTAAATTGCTAGTGAAATTCGTGGTCAGAGAAACATCGTCCTCCTTTACCAGGCGATTTGTCTCATGGTTCGTGAAGGAAAAAACACTCAGTTAAAGTGGCGTGATTTATAAGCAAATTGTAGGTCCTTAGTATGGCCAGTTTCGTCTATGAATATATCAATGTATAGGCAATTAAGGCGTTTACCCGCTCTAGTTTTTTGTCGTGTAGAGTGCAACAGAATTAAGAGTTGTTTATAGACTGCGGATTGAATCACAAGATTTGATCATGCAAGCAAAAGTTTTCATCTGTAATTTTATACGGTTAGGCAATTGTTTACCATACGTTAGCATGTGGAAAGTGGGTGATGTTGCCACCACACTAACATGAACCAGGCAAACACCTATACAGTATATCTAATGATAGTAACTTGAATACTGTTATTTTTATTGGATAATATTAGCCTGAGGGTATCCTTGCAAATAGTACAGATTTGTGGCTAAAACTGGCTTTACGTAGGAGATATTTAAACAAACCTTTAGGTCGAGCTTGGGTAGCCAGAAATCCCAGGTGGAAAATTAGGCAAGGAAACAAGAGACGAAGCATGTCGCAATGAAAGCTCTAGAAAATATAAATTCATACGGTAAAAATTGCTCCTTTGACCGCAGTTCACTAAGCTGGAACCGTTTAACAGGTTAAAAGATAACTTTCTGACAACCTTGATAATGTTTAAAAATTTAGTGGGTAGTAACTCGAGAGAAAATAAGCGACAAAATCATATCATTAGACTGGACATAAAGACAACCGTCAAGACATTAAGAGAAAATAAAGTGAAGTTTAGAAAGCTTTATTTTAAGCAGCGATTTTCTATTTTTCTAGAAAATTTCGATAATACTGACGATTCATAATGAAAACCAACAGATAGGCTCAATCCTGAAATTCACTATCAGTGCATTGGAAAATAATTCAGAGGTTGCAGCCGACTAACTAAAAGACAAGGGCGAAGGTGATGACATTTTAACTACAGCTCCTGACTGAACGGAACAACTTATCTCGCATCACGCGTTGAACACCTGTCACTGGTTGTCAAGAGTAAGTGACCGCAACATGCAACTTCTCCCTGGTGAAGATCAATTCAGTTAAGTCCAAGGGTAAAATGTTACTCAGGAACTGAAACAATCATTGGAGTCATTTGCTTGGTCTTAACATACGCACAAGTTGCACACAATGGTTTCGTTTGAAGACGTCAAGAGCCAGCTCA
>JAEMWC010000789.1:177500-187500 GCA_016490735.1 Pachyseris speciosa
AGGGGTATCCAGCCGTGCAATACTAAATAAAGGTTTCTAAGTTGTCCGCCCCCTTGAAAGTCCATGGGCTATAAGAAGCAAATTGAACTCTTAACAAATGCCTATTGTAGAATTAATTCCTATTAACTTCAGAGCAGAATGTTTCCAGAGCAAAAAGGCACTTTCGTCAGTAAACAAATGCGAAGGTTATGGAACAAGTTACGTTATCCGATGTAAGGATGTGCAACCCATCTTGGTCAATTTAATTGCCTAATATTTTTTTGAATTTTCTTGTGTGGGAAAAAGTCATTAGAACTTCAGAGCTTGAGAAAATTTACATCAGTAACGCCACCTGTCAAACAAAGACTTGTTTTGAATATGTGAGTAACCATCGCAGTTATGAACACTACTCAAACCGTTGTAACGAAAAATAAAGTCCTATATAGACAAAAAAATATACGTGGCTTGTACGGGAGTCGAACACATGACCTCTGCGATACCGGTGCTGCGAAGAGAAAGTAACTGCGATGATCATTGACATATTCATTCTTTCTTCTGCAGTTCAAATGTGATTTTCGTATCACTCATATTCAAGGACTTGTTTTGTTAACACCAACTCTTATGAAAGTTCTGCTTCAGTCTTAACACAACGCTTTGTGTAACATACTACCGGTGTAAGTTTGCAATAAGTTCATAACTGAAGATGAGAGTGTCCATCGCAGTCATCAACACTACTTAGGCAGTAGTGAAAATAAAGGCTGAAACTTGAAAACTTGCCTGAATTCTTTCAGGCTTTATTTTCACTATTGTTTAAGTAGTGTTTACAACTGCGATGATTATATTCATTCTTCAACCCACAGTTCAAATGTATGCACAGTCACCAGTTCATAACTGGTGCCTTGCCAATAACACATGATGACATTTGAAAACGGAATTCGTTCACCTAGTAATTACACTCATTCCAGCGGCTGAAGAGGGTCTTGCCCGTCTAAAAATCCTTTTGAAGTTTTTTCGGTAATTCGAGCTTTGAAAGCTGTAGAAAAAGGGATTTAAACACGAGTTTACGTACATTGTAAACCCTACAACTCGGTAAACTTTGTACAGTTCTTCGTAGTTCTCCAAAATTGACTGATAGGGCTTAAAAGCAATGTATATCTCAAAAATTAAAAATGGCAAGTAGCACAGGTAATAAGCCACTGTAACCGTCAGAGAGATCAAAGCGAGTTTTCTTTTAGCCTTCATGGAGGTTTGCCTTGAGCCAACCGTTTCTACAGAACAAACCGTCCGGCTGACAAATATTCCTTTTAGAATCTCAAAATAGCAAAAAAATAAACAAGCAGAGAAAAATGATGAACAAATTGCGAATAACGTATGGAGCCATCTCAAGTGCCCTGCCTTTTCGAGAGTCCATGGATCGAGACACCTTTCCAGCTGCTCGTCGTATTCGCTGAAAATAAACCCAGGCAGGGAAAATATGATCGCCGCTATCCAGATTCCGCTAATAACAAGGTACATTCGCTGGTTTGTGGGTACCAAAGCAGCCTTAAAAGGTTTAACAATCGCGTAATATCGCTCTAGAGCTAGCACCATCAAACTTAAGTACGTAACTGCAACAGTCACACTCGTTACAGCGTAACCAGTAAAGAACTTGCAAACGTAGTCGGATGTTATCCCAGAAGCGTGCTTTCCCGAGAGATTAACTACCAGAGGAATTGGACACCATACCAATGAGATTAGGTCCGCTGCCGCGACATTCGCCAACATGACATTAGTGGAGGTGAACATTGACCTGGTTTTGTATACGATGGCGATGACCAAGCTATTCCCTATCAAACCTATGACGACGGTCAGCGAATAGAGAATAATAAGGGTCAGGTTAAATGGAGAGTGCGAGCTGTAAATGTTCCCGTCGGTCACGTTCGCCATCTTCGAGTCGCTTAAACTGTGGATGTAAATTGGATGGACTGGCCCCTTACAGTTTCCTTTAGCAAAGAATTTTATTCCAGCTGGCCAGATACTTATATTGCCGAGGAAGATCAATATAATTTATCGCAGCTGCTCGTAAATTCTTAAATTTAACCCAGACACCCCAATTGACTTGACCCCAATACTCAAGCGGCAACACGGCTTTTAAAAAAATAGGTCCGCAATGCGTACATGTGTGGCTTACAAAATTTAGCTGCTTCAACATGAAGCTAAAAAGCTATTAGTATCTATCTGTTCTCTTATCAAGTTTCTATTAGTAGAGCTACGTGTGATTACAGTTAGATAGTTTTCCATATCGTTCCTGTCAATCAATAAAACAAGATAACTAGCATACAACAGACCATTATTTTCTGAGTTCCTGCAAATTGGGAGACTAAATCAAATCAAATCAAATGTTGGTTTTTGGTGGGATGGGAGAACCGGAGTACCCGGAGAAAAACCTCTCGAGCAGAGTAGAGAACCAACAAACTCAGCCCACTTATGACGCTGGGAATCGAACCCGGGCCACATTGATGGAAGGCAAGCACTCTCACCACTGCGCCAACCCTGCTCCCCCAATGCATACAATCTTTGTTATGCAAGTCTCATTTTCACAACAAAGGTTGCACATGTAGCGTCACTCTATGGTACTTGTGTACTGTCCTTGCGCATTCCATTTTGTTCGGCTCATTCCCCTGCGGGTTCATTACCTCGTCCCAGGCTTCACAAAATAGTGCTCCTTCAGCAAAGAACTGAGATATGCGCGAATTTCACTGTTATGAGTACGTAACGCGCGGACGGAACGGCAAGCAAACTGCCGCTTGGCGTCGGGCTCATGAAGAGGATTGAGTTGTCTAGCGAAACGATATGAAACTAGAAGATCTGTGCTTGGATTTCGAGTGGGATTTGTGGCCGCCCGGCCATTTTGAGCTAGGATTTTTCGCTTCTCGGATCAGGCGTTCCTTATTTCAGTGTGATGCCTTCTTCTTCTCTTACGAGTGGAAAACCCACGAGATAATTCGCCAAGAGATAATACGCTGAAAAGGCCTCAAGACAGCAAAGTAAGCAAACAGACAACAAGCAAAACAGCGTGGAAGTAAGTAAGCTGAAGCCACTCAAAAGGCACTAAGGCCACAAGGTAGCGGGCATTACCCCTTAAATCTACCAAAGCAAAGATTGAGCCCAAGCATTAGCAGCCATGGACAGCTGTTTCGGCCTTGTTAGGCCTCATCAGCATGGCATAGCTAATGCCATTGCTTGTTTTATCGATATGTGGGTACTTGAGCCTGAGCATTAGCTATGCCATGCTGATGAGGCCTAACAAGGCTGAAACAGCTGTCCATGGCTGCTAATGCTTGGGCTCAATCTTTGCTTTGGTAGATTTAAGGGGTGATGCCCGCTACCTTGAGGCCTTAGTGCCCTTAGAGTGGCTTCAGCTTACTTGATCACATTAATTTGTGAAGTATCCTTGTCACTCCAGCCACATCCCACAAGCTTTACGTTTCCATTGCTTGATTTAATTTATGCACTAGTTAATCCAACATGATGCATTGTCCCTGTAGAATAATATACACTTAATGTATGGTCCCGAGGGAAACAGTTAGTTTTGTTTTCCCGAGAGTCCTGATGTTTCCCGAGACGTAGTCGAGGGAAACATCGGGACTCGAGGGAAAACAAAACTAACTAGTTTCCCGAGGGACCATACATTAAATGCTTGTTATATACCGAGACTTTCCCTTCAACCTCCACAGCAAAGTGAACAAACAAACAAACAAAGACGGCACTACAAGAACACGTCTTAATGAATAATTTACAAATGTTTAAAGGCACCTGAAAAAGTAGAATATGCCTTTCTTGTATTTTACGGAATTGTATCCCGGTCGGGATACATTTGAATTTGGTCAGGGGCACGTGACCAAGAATCAACCAATTGCAGTGCTCGTTATGTTGAGTGAAAGTCTAGGTATATAACAATACATGTTATGCAGTTTTACAGGCTGCAACAAGCATCATTTTTTTAAGTAATGCTAGCCTTAACTTCATTTAATATTGTGTATCATTGCATGTAAGGGTCTTGAAAAAGTGCAGGCCAGCAAGCCATGCGAGCCATCCATGGGAGTCATGCAAACCATAAACAGAGATGAAATATCACAGTCATTCATTGAACAAGCAAACAATCAATCACACCACCCCACAAAAACAAACAAATGTAGCCTTTTGTCACACAATATCAACCGTCAATGCAAACCACAAACAAATCCTCATGAAAAACTGGCATTTAACAGAACAGTATACATTGCTGAGAAAAATCTACAAGGATCCATCCCTCATATTGTACAAAAGAGGGTGATCGCTCAGCGATATACCCATACTCTTTGTTTTTGTAGGGGTCTCGCTTCCTATCTTCAAAATTTACCTCTGAGCGAGCTGTTTTTATGAAATTTTCTGGCTAGCCTCTCTCTAGCAAATGTGATTTGAGGTTTTTAATTTTCTCTTCCAATAATGTTTTTGGAAGAGTATGTTCTGAGAAGTCTTAGAGCCTCTCCTTTAATGAAGCTTTTTTTATTATTATTATTCCCAGTGGGTGAGACAAACTGAAATGTGCAAATTGGAATGTCTCAGTAGGCGTGGAATCAGTATGCAAGTCAAGGACTGCATCTTTTTCGAATATTTTGCCTATATAGATGCTAGTGTCCAGGAAAGTTGTTTCCATTTCGAAGATTTAAGCCGTAGTGATGTGATTGATTGTTTTCTTGCTCAATGAATGACTGCGTTATTCAGGTTATTTAGTCTCTGTTTATGGCTTGAGTGACTCGCACGGATGACTCGTCTGGCTTGCATGGATGGCTCGCATGACTAGCGTGGATGTTTCGCATGGCTTGGCATGGCTTGCTGGCTCTCATATTGTACACATTCCCACAAAATGTATTCTTGTTATCTTCTTTGTGACTATGAAGCCCAGGTTTTGTAAGCCTTTTGGTTTCTTGGCCTCATACCAGCCTACACTGAATTATTATATTCAATTATGTACACATGTATGTAGTTGTTTGGTTTAAAGTAAACTAAACTGAACTGACAAACTGCAAGCAAACCTTTGGCAAAGTGCTTTACAAGACATTAAATAAATGCAGATTAACCCGCACTGGACTCACATGTAATATCATTGAAATTGAGTTGTACATTATTAGCTATGGCCACAAGCAGTTCAGTACTTACTTAAATGCCGAGTGCATATTGCTTGGACTTGCATCTAGTAAGTTGATGATATCTGCACTACACACAGTCTAATTGATGGCAAAATATAGTGGAAATTTTAGTTACATATATTAAGTAATTAACTCGTCTGATTCTCCTTTTGTAGGCATAAGAGTGGCTGTTATCCTTGATTGGGATGAATGATCCAAAGCAAGATGCTGCCGTGTAAAGAGAGGTGTGACTTAAAGGAAGGAGTCCTTTTATGAAGAAGCAAACTTTGAACAGATGGGTAAGCTACACTGTATTTTCACCTACAATCATCTCAATTACACAAAATTGTTGTTAGTAGCTTAGCATCCATGCAGCCACAAATTATGAATGGACTGCAGTGGTGATGGTAGACTGACTAGACTGGGGCATTACAGCAATTAAAGGCTATTTTTGGTATTTCGCCACCCGAACCCTCCTTGTGTAGCCTGCAGTACTAAATAAATACAGTGAATCAAAGCTTTAAATGTTGACCTGTCAAAATCAACTGGCCACGTTTCAATGTAATCATTGTAGTGTCTCTAAGTTTTGTTATATACACCGTTTTATAACTCCGGCTTCCATATCTCCAGGTAAATTGTACGGTGTAATACAATGATTTTATTGCTTAGACTTGTATTTAACTCTGTTTATCATTTTGTATCTGTCTCATGATCAGTAATGCAGCCACTTGAATTGAAATTTGCATAGGGTTAAAATCATGAAGAACATATTTCCGATTTGAAGTAAACAAAACTACGAGGGTACGCTTTCTGTATATTTTTATCAGAATGATAACTGGAAAGTCAAGAACAACAAAGAGGATACCGGTACATGTACATCAAAAGTAGAAAAAAAAAACCAGGCATGGGGACTGGTGGTGGAGGCTTTATTCCCTGTACGGTGAAGAGTATATTTTTGAAGTGCAGAGAAGGCTCTCACTAATTATATCAGAAATGGGACAGAAAGGAGCGCTAGGCGCTGTAGTCTAGATTTTCCAACGTCTTACATGATGCGAGAAGCTTGAATTCTATTCAAAGCCAAACCAATTCACGCGGCTTGACGCTGCAAATGCGCTACAATTTCAGCCTCATTTACCCTCAGGGACCAGATTATTACTATAACTATACTTTTGTGGTAGCCGAGACAAGGACTGAAAACCCGAGAGGTTCTCAGTCCGCCAAGAAAGCAAAGCACACACTGAGAGTGAATGAAAATGATTGAGATTGAGAATGATTAAAAAACTGATTAAATAAAAACGCTTTGCTAATAAACGTCCCCTGTCTACCTTTCATTGTATGTCACATTCATTGGAATTTATCAGTTCCCGGTATTTGAGAGACGAGCCGAAGAATGCGAAGAACCGGCACCCTGCGTAAATGAAAAACAGAAACTTCTGATGAAATCAACCACAGGAAAATACAGTCAAACCTCTATTAAGCGGCCCTCTATTAAGCGGTCACCCTCTGTTAAACGGACACTTTTAGTCAAATTCCCAAAAAATGGTCCACTTATTTACTGTAAATTTGACCTCTATTAAGCGGTCACCTCTATCAAGCGGACGCGGTCACTATTTAAAATTTACAATTGGCTAATTTTATTGTATTTTACCTCTATTAAGCGGTCACGTAGTCAATTACAATGCGATATTTCCACACCACGATACGCGAACCAGGTCTATTGTCTTTTAAAAGGTCATCAAACACAACATAATATACATACAATCAGCGTAAGAGTGGTTCATGTCGAATGCCAAAACTGTACTTTATTAATGTGGTTTACAACAAAGACGATTGCCTTACAAAGAACATTAGACGTTTAGGCGTGAACTTCCTGGATGTTTTTCTCATAATTTTTCTCACTGTTGCTGTTAACCGATACAACATACTGTATAAATGCCACAGTTCCATTTTAACCATACTATATTTTAAATTTTGGAAAACCTCTTTTAAGCGGTCAACCTCTATTAAGAGGTCAATTGGCTCTTTCCCAAGGGTGATCGCTTAGTAGAGGTTTGACTGTAATTCTGTATTCCAGATTTAATAAAAGTCCAAATCTTTTCATTTCTGTTTAGCAATGTAATGTACAATTACAAATTCCAGTAAACTCCTGCTTTGGCCTTAGGACGCCATATTGAATTCAAAATTGTTGCGGCTACAACATGTCACGTGAACTGGAATCTGAGCAGCGATTGGCTATTTCTCTGTTTTGGTCTGGGTTATCAAATTTGATAACCATCCCGGACTGTTAGCGCCAGACAAAAGAAAAGAGAGAAGTCTTTCCTTCCTACACCGGACGCATTGTGCTTGTGTTCGTGTCTATTTCTTTAATAATGATAATGATAATGATAATGATAATACAGCTTTGATGAACCACACGATGTTTTTGAAGTTCATTTTTTAATGAAGTCATGTTTCGGATGAGACATCATCCATCATCAGTTGTACAGTGCGGAATAAAATGAAAATGAGCAATAAATACAACAACAACAACAACAACAACAATCTTTATTATTTACACCTTTTCTTACAATTAGCATTACATTTTTTAAAGGAATTTAAATCTGTAAAAAGGGAAAAAAAGCTAAACCATTACCATTTAAAGGTGTCTAGGGGCTAAATAAACTTAAGTTTTCTAGTTAGCCCCTAGCTAAGGAAAGTTAATTAAACAAATTGTAGCAGATACGACAAAAACAACACAGAAACAACAACAGATACACGCATTTAAAAACTAAGACGAAAAAATAAGCACATATATAGGCAGTCGTTGGCATGATTTTTCTTACTGGATTGAGTTTTAAGAAGAAATTCTTTTAATTTGCCAGGAAAGGTAAAAGTGTCAAGATTTTAAGCTAGTTGGAAGATCTTGCCAAAGGTCAACTACAATTGAAGATACTGATTGTTTTCCAATGTTGGTTCTTGTGCACGGCTTATAAAAATTTTTATTAGTGGCATATCTGGTGTTATAACTATGAATATCAGTAGCATACTGAAAATAGTTTTCAAAGATGTTTGGTAGTGCTTTGCTATGCCAACGATGTGCAAGTTTAAGTGCTTGCAATTTAAAGATAGAATTAACTGATAGGATATCTAATAGTTTCATAAAGGGAAAAGCACTTTCAGTGTTCTCTCTATGAGTAGTGGCAAAAAATATTGTTCTTATTACTGTGTTTTGTTTTGTTTGTACTTTTTTGATTTGAGATATGTAGGGATTGACAAGACTATAATAAAGTTGTTTTAATTGGGCTAGAGACATATAATGCCTTAGTTTACTAAAAATCCCAGTATTTCGGGCAATTCTAGAGCAGACGTATGCTATGTGGTGCTTCCATGAAAGCTTTTCATCAAGTAAGACACCTAAGTATTTAATATGATCTCTTTTTTCTATTACGTCACTATTTCCATCTTTATTTGGTAATTTAATATTTATGTTTCCTGATTTCTTGTTAGGGGATTTAACAGTCATGTAATTAGTTTTCTTAATATTTATAGATAGCTTGTTTAGATCGCACCATTCTTTAATTTTAGCCAGCTCTTCGTTAATTAGTTTTTCAAGATCGCGAATAGAAGGTGATGAGGCAAAAACATTAGTGTCATCAGCAAAAAATCCTAAAGTTCAGTTTATCAGAGCAGTTAGAAATGTCATTTATATAGAGTAAGAATAAAAGAGGGCCAAGGGAACTACCCTATGGCATACCACATTTCATCGTTTGTTTTGATGACTCAACACTATTAAGAGAAACATATTGTTGCCTATTAGACAAGTAATTTGTGAACCACTTTAAGGGAATACCCCTTATGCCATATGCCTCTAACTTTTTAAGCAAGATCTGATGGTTTACAGTATCAAAAGCCTTGGCGAAGTCTAGAAAGACTCCGCAAGTGTATAGGTTGTTGTCTATGGCTTTCTTCAAATTATCACTAATTTCTACTATCGCCTGTTCTGTTGATCGTCCTTTGCGGAAGCCAAACTGAAATTTGTTCAGAATATCATATTTTTCTAGATAAGTTAAAACTTGGGAGTAGACAAGCTTCTCAAAGATCTGCGCAAATGAGTAAAGTGTAGATATTGGGCGAAAGTTAGATGGGTCAGTTGCATCTCCGCCTTTTTCTATAGGGATACATAAAACTATTACTATACGATCTTGTGATATATTGAGTTGGATTAAGGTTACCATAGTCACCTATTTGACTGTGCAGCCAAGCTTGCGCCCACATTAATAAAATGAGAGTTGAGATGCTCACATGTGTCTCTTTTATCGGTGTAGATCCTATTGTTATAGAATAAATGATTTATAGATGAACTTGGATTCTTTTTTCTATTGATTAACATTCCTATTAGTCCCAGGTGGCTTTTATATTGTGCTTATTTAAGTTAAATTGAGCTGTAAAATAATTCTTTTTTGCTTGTTCTTTGAGCTTGTTAAGTTTATTGTTATAAATTTTGTATTGCTTTATCTTATCAGGATCTTTACTTAGGAAATGGGATTTAAATAACTTATGCCTCATTTTAATTGAGACTAACAAACATTTTGATATCCATGGTTTTTTTAACAACCTTTTTCGTGAATTAGATATTTTCTTTAAAGGGGCGTACTTATCTGTTATCTTCGTTAGAGCTTTGAGAATATTATTCATGCTTTGATCCACATCTGAACTAACCAGATTGTTAAAGTTCAAGTTGTTAAGATCATTAATAAACAGCTCATCTTTGAATCTAGAAAAATCCCTGAAATACTTCAACCCGTCATATGTTGGGAGCTTATTATCAACAGTGCAAAAAATCGGCAAATGATCAGTTATTCCAGCAAGACAGACTCCAGATTTAACCACCT
>JAEMWC010000789.1:190000-217500 GCA_016490735.1 Pachyseris speciosa
CACGAACTCCCAGCCAAGCTTGTCAAGGAAATTCTCACTGGTGAGTTTATGGAACTTGCTAAACTTCTTCCAAAGAACTTAAACTCTTTAAACGCATCACACGATGAGCCACTTACCCTCACCGTAGATAACTCAATGATTAAAGTAAACAAGGCGAAAGTTACATCCATCACTGACATAGCAGAGTGGACGACAGCCTTCACTGCTTACATGGGTGTCTTAATTAGCCAGTTTCCACATCGTGCTTCAGAATTATTAGAATATCTGTCCTTGATTCGTTACGCAGCTAAATACCATAAGGGGTTAGGGTGGTGTGTCTATGATATTAAGTGCCGGCAGAAGGCTGCTGTAAATAAGTCCTTAAAATGGTCCACCATAGACAGCCAGTTGAGGCTTAAAACTTTCACTGTTGCACCTTCTCTTCTGAAGGAGGACATTGGCGTTTTCCAACAAGGACCCTCACCAGCAAGTGCTTCAAGGGGGACCGACAACCGCACTTGCCACAACTTCAACAGGGGGGCTCCCTGTGCCAGAACCCCCTGCCTGTATGCCCACAAATGCAACCGGTCTGGGTGCGGAAAAGACCATCCAGGGATCAAGTGCCCCTTTTTCTCTGAACCAGGAAAAGAACCCCTCCCCAGGGCAGGAAAGGCCCTGTCCCAGCCCCACAGTTCCCGCCACCGGGACAAATAGCTTTGGGGGTGTAGTTACCCCTGTAAATGTTTTATTTTTATATCAGGCATTATCCAATCATCCTGATAAAGAATTTGTCAACAAGTTATGCTCTGAATTACAGGAGGGGGCTCGGATTGGGTATTCGGGTCCTAGATATCCTCGTTTTTCCAAAAACTTATCTACTGCGTTTTTAAATCCTGAGGTTGTCACAGCGAACTTAGTTGACGAGGTTTCTAAAGGGCGTACCATGGGTCCTTTTCCCTCTCCCCCCTTTAAAAATTTTCAAGTTTCCCCTATCGGTCTTGTTCCCAAAAAACATTCCGACAAATTTCGAACCATTTTTCATTTATCCTTCCCAAAGTCAGGGAGCTCCAGCATTAATTAAATTATTGAAAAGGATGATTTTTCCCTGCAATATATTACCATTGATAATGCCGTTGTAGCTATCCAGAACTTTGGCCCAGGCTGCTACTTAGCAAAAACAGACATTGAGTCTGCATTTCGGCTCTATCCTGTTCACCCTGATGACTGGGAGCTTCTGGGGATGTTTTGGGAGGGGCAATATTATTTTGACAAAGTCCTTCCCTTCGGACTTCGATCTGCCCCTTACCTTTTCAATCAGCTGTCAGACGCCATTGAGTGGATCTTGCTAAACAAATGTTCCATTTCATTTGTGTGCCACATCTTAGATGACTTCCTTTTAGTAGAACCCCCATGTTCCATCTCACCCCCAGATTCCCTTTGTCAGGCAAGCCTGTCCAGTATGATCATGACCTTTAAGAATTTGAATATCCCCATCTCAAAAGCCAAAACTGAGGGGCCATCTCAAATTATTCAGTTCATGGGTATTATCCTTGACTCTGGGAGAATGGAGGCCAGGTTACCTGAGGATAAAGTAGAGAGGATCCAAACTGCTCTTTCAACTTTTCAATCCCAGAAATCAGCAACACTTCAAGAACTCCAATCATTGATAGGTACCCTGAACTTTGCTTGCAAGGTCATTCCCCCTGGGCGCCCCTTCTTGCAACGAATAATTCATCTAACCAGAGGTGTCAAGAAACCCCACCATCACATTAAGCTTTCCATGGGTTTCTACAAAGATCTCAAAATGTGGGGAACGTTTATTACCAACTGGAATGGTATCGGGCTATTCCTATCCCCTCTCTGGGACACATCTGATACCCTCTCCTTATTTACCGATGCCTCCAGTTCCCTGGGTTACGGGGGAATCTTCCAAAAAAGATGGTTTCAAGGAAAGTGGCTTCCCTCTCAACAACTGGGCCAGCCAGGCATCAGCATTCTCTGGCAAGAATTATATGCCATAAATATTGCATGCCATTTATGGGGGCCCCACTGGACATCCAAGCGTATTCAGTTTCATTGTGACAATCAAGGTGTTGTTGAGGTTATCAATTCCCGGCGATCCAAAGTTCCCCGGGTTATGGACTTAGTAAGGGACCTTACACTCTGCACATTGCAGCATAACTTTTATTTCCGAGCTGTACATGTCCCTGGGATCAGTAACAACATCGCCGACTCTCTTTCTCGATTCCAGATGGAGCGCTTCTACCAGCTTGCACCCCATGCCAACCCAAACCCAGATCCCATCCCAGCTTATCTATACAGTCTCTAACCAAGCAAGCAGAGCACTACCTGGGAATGGCCCTTGCCCAGAGCACTAAGAAAACATATGATTCTGGTATGCGACAATTTTTTACATTCTGTTCCCAAATGAACATAACTCCACAACTTCCCATTGATGAGGATACTCTGATAAATTTCTCGGTGTCAATGGCTCGTTCAGTGCAGTACAGAACCATCAAAAACTACCTTTCAGCAGTTAAAATTACCATTCCAGCCACGGCTACAAGCTCCCTTTACCTAATTTCCTTCGTCTTCAATTGGTGCTTCAAGGCATTAAACGCTCACAGGGAACATGCCGCAGGGTCCGCAGACCTATAACTTTGCAATTGTTGAACTTATTTTACCACCTCCTCAATGTACAGCGTACTGACAGTAAGGATTCATTAATGCACTGGGCGGCAATGACACTAGCATTTTTTGGCTTCTTGCGAATAGGTGAACTTACTTGCAACTCAAGTTTTGATCCAAAACATCACCTTATGAAAAGAGACATAACTTTTATGCCAAAATGTTCACCAAAGTACATGTTAGTGTGCATCAAGGTGTCTAAAACAGACCCTTTTAGGCAGGGACAGACCATAGTTATTGGGAAGACAGATTCACCCCTTTGTCCCATTTCTGCCATGGTAGCATACTTGAACTCTAGGCCCTTCTCTTCAGACTCTGGCCCCCTTTTCTCCTACGAATCTGGTGCATTCTTGACCCGTGAAAAGTTCACGAAGGCAACAAGGCTCCTAATCAGTAAGGGTGGTCTGGATTCGAGCGAATTTGCTGGGCACAGTTTTCGCATAGGGGCAGCCACAACAGCTGCATCAGCAAACTTACCCCCTTGGCTAATTAAAGTTTTGGGTCGTTGGTCATCAGACTGTTTTGAGAGATACATTAGAACTCCCCCTTCTGTTCTGGCACAGGTTCCCCAAAAGCTTGTCAGCCTTTTATAACTCACTAATCAAACAGAAATGATGCCTTTTATTTTGGGAGGTTTGGGATTCTGGCACGCCACCAAGCCTTAAAGTTTATTCGGGCTTTTTATTCCCCAACCTTTCCCATTTTTATCCTAATGCAAATGCTACACAGTCCCTCACTCCTTGCAAAATGAAAGGCATTTATTATTCCCTTGTGGCTCGTCAATGGGGGGAATGCTTTGCATTTTGTTGGGATGAAGTGCTCCTCTCGTCACACTCCTGCCCCCATAGACTCGATTTCCGGAGGTCCACTCCCTCCGTCTCTACCCCCTGGAGTTAGGTTAGTGGAGGCCCACTCCCTCCAATCAGAGAGGAGGCCCATTACTCCCTCCTCTCTACCCAGGTATGCTCACAGTGGCCCTGAGAGAAGGCCCACTCCCTCCTCTTTATCCACTGTGTGCATCCCCTTGGGCTGTAGGTTTTGTTTTTCTTCACACTCCAGGGGTTCATGGGGCTAAATCATTAATTGAGCACTTTGTCACCCACTTCCCCATTTTCAGCCACACAAAGTTGTCGTTGTCCTGATTTTAAGAGGGAACAAGGGAAAGTTGATTAAATCACAATTTATTGAACATATGAAATAAATTTCAGTTAATCAACAACTCTTGTTCTATTGTGAGCTTGAAGTTTTGCTGAAACGTACACCCAATCACTGACCTCATGTTGACCTCACGTGAGAATCCTAAAGTCATCCAATCAGAAGGAACCTTGTCATCTAAATACATGCTTTCAAAGTTTGATTGCTGTCTTCTTTCGTTCCCACGCGAGATAAACAATTAGTCCAGCCAGCATTTTGTTGTTAGAAATATTCTCAGCTCCCTCCCCTCCCACCCAAAGCTTTTTGCTCACTCCTTTTATTTTATTTATTGTTATTGTTATTCTTGTTATTTGCTAATAACAATATAATTTGCTAAGTGGAACCCTCCAACATCTGAGATAGTGTTATCAAGAACCCAACAGTACACTTCTGTTGGGTCTTGCATTTGGATTATGTGCAGCAACCTAGGAGACTAAGTGAGATATCTGCGTTGATTCTAATAAGTAAGGTATTCGCTGGATGCAGCAGTAGTGTAGTAATCTAAGAGAAACTGCGTATTTCTTTAAGGTTGCGTTGTGTACACTTGACTTTACTTAATTTTGTTTGCGAACAATATACATTAGGACTTATGATTGCTTCAATGAACAAATTCTAAGTAAGAACAATACTTTAGGTACCAATGAGATACAAAAAACAAAAAAAACAAAAAAAGAAAGAAAGGAAAAAAAGGGAAATAATAATAATAACAATGCTATTAATAATATGTATCATTCAGGTTCTGAACTGGAGGCTGGTTATGTTATGTCACTGGTTTTTGATGAAACTAAGAAATACTAGATTTAAATTCTTCATCTATCACTCTTTATATACATGTACATTACTATAATGATTTCTTATATAGACTACTATGCATGATTCTTTATATGGGTTACTATTCCAATGAACATTCACTGGTTCATCAGTTCCAGCGTAGTACTGGATATTTATTTTTTGATTTTTGAATTATTAGTTTCGTTTATAGAGTTCCGTTCTATGTAAGTAATGTTTAAGCTGGCCAAATAAACACGGAAATGGGGATGAAGTGCTCCTCTCGTCACACTCCTGCCCCCATAGACTCGATTTCCGGAGGTCCACTCCCTCCGTCTCTACCCCCTGGAGTTAGGTTAGTGGAGGCCCACTCCCTCCAATCAGAGAGGAGGCCCATTACTCCCTCCTCTCTACCCAGGTATGCTCACAGTGGCCCTGAGAGAAGGCCCACCCCCTCCTCTTTATCCACTGTGTGCATCCCCTTGGGCTGTAGGTTTTGTTTTTCTTCACACTCCAGGGGTTCATGGGGCTAAATCATTAATTGAGCACTTTGTCACCCACTTCCCCATTTTCAGCCACACAAAGTTGTCGTTGTCCTGATTTTAAGAGGGAACAAGGGAAAGTTGATTAATAGCTTCAAAATAAGCAGATGAATGGGTAATATTTTTGAAAAAATAAAAAAAGGAATAGCATGAGTTCTTGGATTTAGAAAATGCATCATACGTAGTGCACGTTTTTGAAGCAACAATAATTTATTAAGATGGACAGATGATGGCTAGATTTTGTAACTTTTACAGCCTGTAAAAAGTCAAGATTTGGTTTTAAAAGGCTCAATGCGTTTCGAACAGGTGTAAAGATTCATTTAAGCTAAAAAAGTATTTTGGGGTTATAGGCACTTTAACGATTATCGTTAATTCTCAAATTGCTCTGAATTTACGATTATAGTTAATTTAGAACACTGACAGTCTGAAAGGAATTCTGGGAAGTCAGCATTTTTGTTGTAAAAGAACAATCATTAGTGTTCGGACAGAACTGCTGACTAATCCTCTCTTCTAACCACTAGACCACCACGTTGCTGGTTAAACAAACCTTAATTTTTAAACAAAATATAACTCACCCTGTAGTAAGCAAATATAATCACGCACTTAAAAATAATTTTAGAAAGTAAATGGAAAAGGTCGATCACCAACCCCCAACAAAAAGCTAACCATTTCAAATCAGCGCTTAGGCCTAATCACTGTAGTTCAAGGACATTCTATGCAACTCTAATAACGGTTATACAAATTTCCCGTCGTCTTTTTCTTCGGTGGTCTAGTGGTAAGAACGCGTTACTACTGTAGCGGTAGTTCCGGGTTTCAAATCAAGTCCAAATAACATAGCATTCTTTCTATTTGTTCTTTTCTGAAAGGTCCTGGGAAACAGTGTTCTAAATTAACGATAATCATAAATACAGAGCAATTTAAGAATTAACGATCGTTAATTCAGAGAGGAGATCATGTTGGTTCAGCAGACATTGGTGGGGAGGGAGAATAGGACCGACACAAACAACGGCTGCGAAGGAGGCTAAGTCGAACCCGGAACATCTGCATCACAAGCGGTAACGATGATCGCCAGGCCAAGCGGGTCATTGAGCATAACTAATGAGGTAAAAATAGCTCGGTATCTTAGCTACCCAGTCCACATACTGATCGAGATAGGAATTTCTCTTTTTTCACTGAATAGTACGCCAACAATTACCTTTAAAGACGTGTGAAACGAGAACAAAGGTGATGATATCATAACCAACCTACTATACTTGAAACAGCTGTCTTAAGACTGATGATCCGGTCCTCTTTTGTACTGTTTTTAGTTACCTATGAACCGCCGCCGCCCGGTTACCTCAGTTAGTAGAGCTCCAGACTTCTAAGGAGAAGGTTACAGGTTTCGGAACCTTAGACAGGACCAGCCACAATGCAAGCTCTTGAAATGATTGGTAAGATCATGCTGTTGTGCTGTGTGCGCTCAGCATCACATCAGTGGGTAGTGACGTTAAGCAGTTGGCCTTGTCTCCTTCTGGCCTCCACAGCTGCACACCGGCACTTGAACACCCCTTATAAGCTCGCGTGAACTCATTGCTAAAAATGTGATTCTCAGCGAAGGGGTTTGAAGAGATTAATGTAAGCATGTCTGAATATAACAATATTGTAGTGAAGTGTCTGGTTTCTTTTTCATTTCTCAAATTGTGAGGTAATCTGTTGATAGCCCAAGCTGAATACGGTAATTGTATAACGGTCATTAACAATAGCATGAGAAACAAATACAGTAAATATCTGTGAACAATAGTACAATTACCCAGTTAGTGGATTGAAGAGTAGTCACAGTGGGATAGTGAAGCTGTATTGAATGCAACAGCTCTCAGTATTATCTTTGGGCTCTACCTCGGTGTAAAAACGTGTGAAACTTACGAATGACGTAAAACAAAGAAAACGCAACATTCTAGACAATAGCTCATAAAACAAAGAAAACCTCGTCAGGTTCTTACGCCGAGGTAAACCCTATCTTTTGGACATGGTTCTCGCTATTCAGCCGCAATTGTTTTCAGGGCTAGGGCTCCTTGTTTCTCTTGTTTGAGCCACTGTTGATCGACCTTACGCGAGCTGCTATCGTCGCTACTTTTTGAGTCAACCTTATATCCCTAGTAGCCTTAGTGCACCTTGTATACACTCTTTTTTATATAAGAACCCATTTTATATGAACTTTCAGGCTGAGATTAACCAAAATTTCAAGAACATACCCCGAGGCTGAGAATCAGTTTAGAACGTCTTAATTTTGGATTTTGGATTTTCCTGAGTACTTTTTTAACCTATTGACTACAACACCGGCCGAAACCGACCGTACAGAACCACGTCCCTTGTACCGCTTGTGACATCATCAGTTTTAATGCTCGTGGAAAACTTTTACATGTAGCATGTGTAAGGGGAAGAGATCTTTCAAACCATACCCGAATGAGCACGATTCTGTCAAACAGGACGGAGAAAACGCGAAAAAAACAAGTGACGTTGACCCAAAAATTTGAAAGAAAATCTTGTTCCACTACCCACTTGTACTTCCAGTTCCATCTAATCCTACGATCCTAAAAGTTTTCCACCAATTTTTTCCCATCGAAAGGAAGATCAGAAAATGCCCAGCAATAGAAAAAGAAAGCGAGGTAAGAAAAGCGAAAGAAAAGGGGAGAAGAGAAAGCGAAAGGCAGCAGGAGAGGGGGCAGCCGAAATTTTGCTTGTGCGCGCGGAGCTGCACCAGCAGAGTTTTGGGCAGTTTTGGTTCTTTTTGGCTAGATTCTGGTCACAAAACGGCTCGACGAGCTTCAAAAGGTGTTTTTCGGCAAAATGTTCGGGAGTGAAAGGGTAATATTCATGAACCAGCGCGACTTGTTTATGCTCGAGACAAATCAGTAACCGTTATTTGCGTCGTCACGCAACGCTCCAAATATTCCGTGGCTCATTTACATAAGTTACCAACCGCGACCAATTGTTTCTATTCCCAAGGGAGATAAGAACTTTGATTACGACCGATCAAGACAACTCGTAAACATGCAAGCATGCATTTCTTCTAAGATGTCTTGAGTATTTTGCCCGAACCCTGGAAACATCGAATTGTAACCAGCAATGAACAAGACGGCGAAGGAAGGCGTTAAGCGCGGTAAAAAGCACCGAGTAGCTCATCAAAAGCATAGAGTGGTCCCTGAAGGAATGCCTAGCGACACAAACAATTCATCTGGCGGTAAGTCACCACGTTCCGTTTCAGACTCCTTAGATAAAGAACAGGACAACGTCAGAGTACCAAACGTTGCAAATGAACGACTTCTTCCGCTTGTTCCTCCTCTTAAAGTATTATCACAAAAGAACGATTACATCGAGCTTCATGATCGTCGACATGGTGAAGACGCAATAACGTCAAGAAGGCGACCAGATGGCTCGGAGAAAGCTCTTTCTGTTGTCAAAAACAAAACACCGCCTCGTACACCGAGTCCGGCTACAAGAAGAAGAAACGAAAATATGACGAGCTATGAGAGAATGTTGCAACGAGAGAAACGTATAAGGAGAAAGGCGAGTACGGGAAGTTACGCCATCTTACACAGTGAGCCAGAAGAGGAACTTGAATCGGTACACGAACAAACAAACGCTCTGAATCAGTCGAATGCTTCTCTGCGGAGTCATTCTTCAGTGACACCAACCAAACAAGACCCCAACCAAGCCTTGCTGAAGTATTTTGCTAAGCTATCGAGCTCTGGCGATTTGGACGATGCACTTGACTTGGCGCACATTCAATCGTTGTTACATAAAGGAGCCTCAGTGAACGCCAGTGATCGGTTTGGTCAAACTTTACTTCATGAAGTGTCCAGAACTTGGGGAGTAGACGTTGCGCAGTTCATCATTGAGCAAGGTTAGTCCTTTGTGCCCTTCTTGGTGCACAATTTTTCTAACATGACGGAAACTAAACAACTGGACGCATAAATTTAAGAGTATAGCTCGGTCACGCTTGCAATTACAATTGTAAAGAGCGGCAAATATTCTGTTAACTGCAGTTATTTGTCCCTTTCTGATGGGATACCGATTTGCTTTTGTTTCTTCACAAACAGAAAACTGATCATACAATAAAGAAGTAAGAGTAAATTTTACTATGATCCCCTAGTAAATACTGTTCACTCACGTACTCACGAGTACTTTTGGCACTGTGTAGTGAAAAGGAAGGCTTGTTTGTCCAGAGTTGTAATCCCGTGGCGGGAAGGAGGTGGATGGGTATTTACAAGGTGATGATTTCTCATGCGCGTGCAACTAAGAAAATACATGTTGAACTCGTTCACCAAACTGCGCTGTATTACAGGTGCAGATGTTAACAAAGGGGATGATTATGGTCGAACGCCGCTACACGTGGCTGCCTCAGCAGATTATCCGGAGATGGTCAGGTTCCTTATTGACAATGGCGCCAATGTTCGTGCGAGAACTGCTGGCGAGGACCAGACACCGCTGTTTTATGCTGCCAAGAACGAAGCTGTACAATGTGTGAAGATTCTCTTGGCTTATGGGGCCGATATTGACTTTCGAGACTACAAACTCCGCACACCTTTGCAGGTTGGTATTGGTGGTTTGCACGTTACGTCATCGCCGCCATGCTGGTGGACGTAAACAATAGATCTCTCATTAGCTCCTTTTGTTCGTCCACCAGCATTTGTTCCTTTCACCATTGTTATCTGTGTCTCTAGAGATTGGCTGCAAACCACCTATTAGGCTATTGAGTAATAATTACAGTATTTACTGGCCGATAAATCCGTGCTGGCAAAAACTGCACCCGAGGTCCGCAGGTCTCACACTATGGACCACAGCCGGTGAATAACATTTTTTTGATTAGCTTCTTTGCAAAATGCGTTTGTTATGCGTGCATTCCCAAGGATGGCTTAGTCGGTAGGATAAAAAGACGTCGAACATAAATGTTATTTCATTTTTCGTCTCAAAATGTCCATGTCACAACTCAGCTTCGAAAGTCTTGAACCTCTTAAATTTTGTAAGAAATGTAACAGTTCGGTAAACTGGAAGTTTGCACAACTTTATATGTGAATGGTGAGTAAACACTTAAACGAGTACTTTATATGTTTAGAGGGATCTCAAGAGAACCTCGAGACAAAGGAGAAATTAAATGGAGACACTGGAGAAGTTAAAAACTTACCAAACATGCAGGTACTTTCTTCCCGTAACCAGAAAGACCTCGTAAAGACCAAAAGTTTATAAGTTTTTTAAGACTGTCTAACCTCTCGATAATTTTTTTTCGTGCAGCAATTTCATGTCATAGGAATAATAGATCCCAAGGGCTTTGATTGGTTCATCTGGCCATTTAATGCCAAAGGGTTTTAAGGTTTTTCCTCCGGAGGATCAGATCCACCCACATTCCTTCAGTTTTAGATGCATTTATTACCAGCCCTGAGAGTTTCTTGAAAACATAATTGAGATTCAAAAGAGCACGAGCCGAATCAATATGTGACAAAACCGCCCTTGTATCATCAACGCATTGAAATTCCGAGATCATCAA
This sequence comes from Pachyseris speciosa, assembly GCA_016490735.1. Classification (NCBI taxonomy): domain Eukaryota; kingdom Metazoa; phylum Cnidaria; class Anthozoa; order Scleractinia; family Pachyseridae; genus Pachyseris; species Pachyseris speciosa. Next base: position 200,696 of record JAEMWC010000789.1, read on the forward strand.
CTCGTCCTCTCCTGTCTCCTTTAAGAAAGCACTTAAGGCGTTTATTTGTAATAACTATTAGTAGTTTTAGATATAATGTGATTAAGTATTAACTTTATTTGCAGCTTGTAACCTAATGTAATTGTATCCGTCGTCATGTTCTTCTTTCAAAATGTCATCTTGTAAAACAATAACTGAGGAGGCCTAATTAACATAAGCTTCATAGTTTCCTTTAGGCCTCCTCGCCATTGTAACTTCTATCCATTCTATCTTTTTTGTTTTCTTTATAGTAATGCAAATTGAGGTTTGGGAAATAAATAAATTTAAAAATAAAATAACTAAAATTCTAATAACTTTAATCTCTATATTTTGACGAATTGCGATTGAAAGAGTTTCTGCAACTGCAACCATGCACAAACAAATATGGACACACACCCCTTTCCATGTTAAGTATTCTGTTGTGAGGCCATTATTCATACCACAACTTTGAATATTATTGTACAGTGTTTTAAAGTCGGGACCAAACCGAAAGGTTTCTAAGCAGCTAACTAGAAAGTTCCATTCTAAGCTACCAAATGCGTTGTGGAAATCAATATTTAAGTGACGGTAAATGAATAAGAACTAAGCCCACATGTACTCCAACATTACAATAAATTCCAATGTGTGCTCACGCTTTCCTAAAATTGAGTCTTTCCCCTTCATTCTTTCCTCTGAACAACCCAGTAACTATTAGTAGTTAGTTTAGCGCATTCGTGGAGGCATCTTGTCAATTCAATTGCAGGTTTTCCAAAGCTCCTCTCTGAATTTTGGAAATTCAGATTAAGATCTCTCCTTGCTATGCACTTTTAGGTCGCAGCCGAGCACAAGAGTGCTGAGGCAACGCGAGTGCTTTTAGACGAGGGGGCCTCGGCTGGTGTAAAGGATGATAGTGGAATGTCAGCACTCTCCCTTCTAATTTCCCAGATGCCTGTGGTGGTAAGTTAACTGGCCATAATAACCTTCATTATTTGCAATTGAAGCAACCACTAACTTAATCCACGTATTTCTCGTCCTTGCTGTGGACAGCACCGCAGAAGGACCCATAGTACCTCCTCCTCTGCTCTTAGGGAGAGAGTAGGAAAGAGTGTGTTTTTTAATGGACGTACGCATGCGCTGTTCTTCAAAATAGAGGTGTACAGTGGCGGATCTACGAGAGCGTTCCAGCGTTTTTACCCCGGACCCGTTGTCCCACATATATTCTGGATTGTCAGTGTTGTATATACTTCAATTAATGGCTCATTTAGTTGTTTTGGGTGTTGTCAGGTTGTTGATGCTGCGATTTTTTATTTTTACTTCCCTCTTTTGTCTTCTTTTATCAACAGGCATACAGAGCACTTGATCAGTTCCATTCAGTAGACAAAACGTACCGGAAACAAAATTTTTATCTGAATTTCCTGGAAAACTGTGACTGCCCTAAAGAGGTCACAACACCCGTACCCTCCCCCCTACAAGCTGCCTCCCTGTCAAATTGTCTCGACCTTGTGATGCATCCGATTTTTCAACGCCTTATCGACGTTAAGTGGCGGTACTTTCGGGTAGAGGCGTGGCTAGATATACTTCCTAATATGGTGCTAGCCATATTATACACCATCCTCGCGTGTTCCATGCCTCAAGATGTGAGCTCCTTTTACAAGCCTCTTAGTAAACAGTGGTGGAAAATTGTGATCGAAATCGTGTTTGCTTTCATAATGCTCAATGAAATCAGAAAGGAAGTGAAGGAATACTACCGGTCGAAGAAGCAATCCAGAAAACTGATAAAATGGAGGCGGAAAGAGGTTGAGCGGGACTTGGCCTTTTGTCATCCACGCTGGCCCCAAGAAAAAACATTCGTAGAGCAAGAACTGAGACGAATCAAACAGGACAAAGGAAATAAGGAGATTTATTTCTCAGACGCGTGGAATTATATCGACTGGATCACTTATGCTATGCTTATAGTAGTGATCATTCTCCATTTTGTAAATGTCTATATTAAAAATACCGTTTACAATGACGTCTTCGTTCGCATCCTCTCGTGCACAGTGATTCCAGTCTGGGTGCGCTTGCTTAAGTATGCCCGACCCTTCCCCGGTCAGGGACCGTTTGTCGTGATGCTTGGTCACATCATAGAGGACACTTCAAAGTGGCTGTTTGTGATTTTGATGTTCTACATACCTTATGCCGCTGCTTTCTGGATCATGTTCGGACCACGAGCTCAAACCTCCGTCCAAGGTTACGACAGTGTAATTAGTTTGATTTACACAATAATCCGAATTCCTTTGTTAGATAACTATAACTTTGCAGAGCTAGATAAAGCTGCGCCGTACATGTCGCGCATTCTCTGTGGTTCTTTCATCATCATCGCTGCCATTGTACTTATGAATCTGTACATCGCGCTTTTGTCGAACACGTTCCAACGAGTCTACGACAACGCACGCGCAACAGCCGCAATACAGAGAGCTCGGCTCCTTCAAGACCTAGAGCTGGACGCTTCTGTGAATAAATTAAAGCGCTATAGAGAGTTTATAAGCAAAAACTACAGTCCAGAAGAAGCTGGCTATATTGCGGTCCTTTCAGAACAAGAAGAACAACACCGAAAACAGGAAGAGAAGGTGTCCGAGATTCACAACATTGTGAGCAAGCGCTTTGGTGGCAAAAAGTTTGGAAAACTAGAAAAAAGTGAGTTTGATCTAGTTTTAGAAGATTTAGACAACCTCAAACGCTCGCAGGCGGAATTGAAACGTTCGCTATCTGCGCTAACTTCAAACTTCGAGGAACTAAGAAAGACAACCACGTTACTCCTTGAACAGCGCACTCGAAATGATCAAGAGGGAAATCGTAAGGAGCAGGCATATATTTTGGAGCGACTGTCTTTAACCGTTCAAAGATTAGAAGCAGTGTACGCTATCGACAATGGCCGAAATTCTGAACAGCCGATGCTAAACCATAAAGCAAACCAAACAGAGCAATGAAGCAATGAAGTAACTCCCTAATTTTATTTCTACCCACTGGCTGTTGGACAGTGGAATGAAAAGAGGAATGGACAGTGTTTGATAAGTCCTAGTTATGGGTTTATTTTTTAACAAATGAATTACATTCGATGTGACAAATAGATATCTTACATCCAAAAGAGCATTAATACTGAAGCCGTCATAAAAACAACTCGTTTTAATTAAACAGATCTACTCATCAAACTTTTTTGTTTTGTTATGTTTGTTTGCTTGTTTGTTTTCTTTTTTTTTTTTTTTTTTTTTTTTTTGAGGAGGTTGGGGGGGAGGGTCAAGCTAAAATGTTCTTTTAACTCTATCGTTGCTATTGATGCCCGTGCTATTGTTGTTTTTGTTGCTACTGCTGTGGTCCCGTTGTGTTGGTTGCTTGTTTTGTTGTTGTTATTGGTGTTGTTATCTTTGTTGTTATTGTTGCTGGTTGGTTGCCGCTCGTCTTGTTGTAGACTGCAAAACAGTCGTTCTTTTTTGTTAGAATTAACAAGTGGAGATAAAAGCAGAAAGCTGGAACCCAATTCCTGAGACGTAAACTGCGCCGAGGAGTTGAATTCTTGCGCATTTCCTCGCTCGCTCCTGTCTTCTGGAGAGAGAATGATCCAATAAAAGTGGTAGGATTATCATCGTAAGCGGAGTGACTTTCTATTTTGGTTACGTGCAAAACTGGACAGTAGTTTGATCACAGCAAAATTATTTTGACCAGGGTAAACTTGAGAGCCAAGAGCGGCTTTTGTCAAATTATATCGACCGAAGAAGCGTTAGTAAAAATTCAGAAATGTGATCCAAGTTATCAGCTAGCATGATTCTGGTGCTAGGATCATCCAGGCATGAGGGTTACTTAACCCCACTCATGTAAACCAACTGTTAAAAAATTTATGGCGCTAGGTTGATCCACCTGCTGTGATGATCCGCCTGCTGAGACCGTCCTCCCTTCCATGTAAACAGGTCCCAAGTTCAAGAGTATCTAATTCATCAAAAACCCAACAACCAACTACTGAAGAGCCAACTGCATTTCTTTCCAAACTTTTACATTAGAGGCTTCTCCTCGTACGTACAGATTCGGCGTGGTGTGAATTGCCGTTGCGTTACCTGTAACGTTAAAGTTTGTCACGATATTGGGTCGAGTTGTCACGACAGGCTTTCTCGGAGGGAAGACGTTTTCGGCAAAATAACCAGGAACGTTTCCAGGTGGAGAATATTTAATTACTACCACCGTCTTTCCATCATTTCTAACCCTGCTAGCTGCGCCGATCTGCTTGGTGTTTTTCCAAACCAACTGAGGTAAAAAAGGAAAAAGAAAGTAAAAAGAAGTGGCAAATTGCCTTGCAATTTTTGTACAAAGGTTGTTCTTTAGCATTAACTCGGAAACGACTTTTCCGACGGCTTGATAGCTAGTAAATAGTCACATCTGCAATTTATCTTCTCCCATCACTGTGCAACAAAGAGGTCTATCATTTGAAGCGTTAAATCCTTCAAAACGAGCAATGAGGGGAGAGAGGAACGAACGTAAGTTGGTTTTCCGAGCTTCTGTGAGGTGTTTACCGGATGCCCAATTTAACTGAAGTAATAGGTGGTAGCGAGTGGGAAACTAGGGCTTGACTGTATCATGTACCGTTGTCCTTAGGAATTATCCTCAGTTAGTCAAGCCTCTCCTTACAGTAATTTGTCACACAGAGAGTGTGTGTGTATATTAGTCCATAACACGTAAGTGCTTAGGGATGGAATTCAAACATATATATTACGTAAAGACAATCCGTCATCACAAACAAAGTGCAAAATACATTAAGAGAAAGAAAGTTGATATTCACCTGAGTGAAATGCCCAGCATTTAAGTAGTACTGCGGCTTTTTGTAGTTGTAATGTTTTTCCTCTGAGTAAAATAACTTAACTGCCCTTGCGCACGGCTCAGCAGGTTTTCCTGGGCTCAAGAAAAGGTTACCAGGGTCGTCTGGATCGTGGTCAAATTTATTATTCCTCGCCAAATTATCTGCCCAGCTTTTAGCCTTTTTCCAAAGATCGGATGACCAAGTTACGTTACCAACCTTTGAATAAAATATCAGTGTTTATAAACTACAGACTTCCATGCCAGCGGTGCGTCATTCTATTTTAACTCTTTCGTCATATGTTGCCTCTATTGGCAGAGGGAGATGTTTTAGTATATCAACTGTATTGATTGAAGCAAAAGCTGTTATTGTTGTTGTTGTTGTTGTTGTTATTGTTGAATGTCATGACATCAAAAGCAAAGGTCTTAAGTTTATCAAGTAAGTTACGCCAACACTAACCTGATGAATTTTCCTGTAGTGGTTGTGCCATACCAAGGACTGCTCTTCACAAGACAGTACTGAGCCTGCCGAAGAAAGAGATAATGCATAGACCTCTCATGCAAGAATGTGCATGTGCTACTGAACCAGCCCACTGCCGTATTTTTTCTCCTCTTTAATATGACTCCACTAAAAACGACTGTGTGGGAGGCTAACCACGGGTTCAATAAAACTGAATAACTGTCGTATGCGCCGACAGTTTTCTGTCATGGAAAGTGGAGGACAATCTAAAAACGATCAGCCTTCAACCTCACATTGGTTAGCGACTAAGGAATCTATTTCCACTGCTTGACATAAATTCAAAGGTCTCAACGATTGTTTATCCTCGGAAAGAAAGTGTATCATCATGAAAACATAACCTCACAACGATTCATGACTTATTTTCTCTCGACTGCAATTAACAAGAAGGTGCTATCTTAGGCCACGCAAACGCGATTACAGTCTTCTGAGATGTGTTGGTGAAATGTCAACTTTTTGCATATATAAAAAGCGTTTTTACCTTTTCAAGTATTACTTCATTTCAGCCAAAACCTCGAATTAAAGGCTTGCCTTTTGTCTTATCAAAGACAAATTGATTCTTCGTAACATGAATCAGCTCCAAGCAACAGAGCAGGTCATTCTTACCTTACAACTGGAAGGTACCATTCAGTAGTGTTTCGAATGTAGACTAATCAGCAGAATGTAAGCTGACTCAAAAAGGCCTATGATATATTTAGAGTAGCTGCGTACAAACTGAGACACCGTACTTGAAATGAACTGATTTCAGTTCATACGACCGTAAACACTTCTTTTCGTGTTTGGTCTTCAATCAGTTTCTCGATCGAGAGTTAAGGTGCTGGTACTTTCTTACCCTGACGATATTTAGTCCTGTATATGTTCTGATACTTTCCGTACTCTTTCGCTCTCTGGGAATTTCCTGTTGGGACTTTTCAACAGATAATCTGCTTAAACTTGTGCAATTTAAACAAGGGTTCGAGAATTAATTATTACGGTAGTTACTGGTTGGTGAGAAAATGGACCTAACAACCACGTGAGTGGGTAACGAAAGAGCTTTAAAATGAAGAAGGTTACAGCTATAGCTTTTCCAGTCGTCCTTTTACAGACTTGACGCTTATCATAAGGAATGCTCGAAACTCTTCGATTTCTATGCCTTACACTGCACGTTAGCTTATTTTTATGTCTAGAAATGCAGTCATTACTACTGGAATTTGCCGTACCTGCTGGCTGCAAAGCTTGGAAAATTATTAAGAGAGTTATCACCATCCCAAGAGTGCTGAACTCAACCAGTTGCAGTACTGTTCCGAGAGCACAGACCGTGTATAGTAGAATCATAGGTAACTAGTGAGGTAGCCTCAGTCGATCTGTCCACTATATTCATCCAACATTTCAACTTTGTGTTTACACAATCCACTCATTTAATTACTTTTTGTTAATTTGTTTCCCTTTGAATGTTGACTTTGCCTTTAGACGGCTTTTCAAAAAGTGGCGCCTTAGCAATTAATCATAATTTTCGTTTTCTCGCCGTCTAGCGAGAAAAATAAACAATCGACCACTAGAACAAGTTTAATTGTCTTAGAAGTGACAGACAACCGCCGACCGGTTAGCTCAGTTGGTAAAGCACCGGACTACCGTGCAGGAGGTCGCAGGTTCAAACCCCGCCCGGACCAGCACTCAGGGTCTTTAAATAATTGAGGAGAAAGTGCTGCCTTTGTAATCTGCAAACGGTTAGACGTTCTAGTCTTCTCGGATAAGGACGATAAACCATAAGGTCCCGTCTCACAGCACTTGTACCTAATAATCTGGGGGAAGTTAAAGAACCCACACACTGTTCGGAAAGAGTAGGGGACATAGTTCCCGGTGTGGTGGTCTATCTCTATCTTTCATCTGTCTTTTATATTCCTGTGAGGGTTGGGTGGGTGGGTAAGTGAGATCAAATATGCACTGATAGCAGCTGCCAGAGGCGCCTTTACAAGCTGACGTCCGATCTCACCCTGTCCCTATGAAAGTACGCGATATATATGCGGTATACAAATGCATTACCATTATTTTTGAGACTTGCAAGATGGCAAGAGAGCCCTGATTTTTACAATTTCTCGCCCGTTTTTCTGCGAATTCAGTACTTTCTCATCTTTCAAAAATTTCGAGACTTTAATGGTATGGTTTTGTGGAGCCGGGATCTGGAATGTAAGAACCAGTAAATTCACCAAATGTTAATGAGATGCAAGGCCACCCAGTTGGTGTTCAAAATCTGAATTCTCTCTGCTTCCCACTCCTGATTAATGCCTTTGAATTTTGGGGGCACAGCTAAAGAATTCAATCATCTATCATGAAAGGCCGTCTGACAGATCTAAGGCAAAACGATTTTTCAGTTATTTGACATTCGACTCTTTGTTCTTTTCAGCTGTTGAATATATCACAATAACAATTAATGGGCACATTCCCTTGCCATGTTTTCATGGACACCTGTTATGCTCTTAGTGAACTGGAGGCGAGGCTGGGGTTGACAGTGTTTGAAACAAACCCCAGTGCTTTTCAAACGTAAATGTCAACTAGCTAGGATGAGAGCAACATGATTTACATGTAACAAACAGTGAAGTTTGTATCAAGTCAACTGCCATATCGTTTTCACTCAAAATGCCGGGTCAATAAGTACATAAATGTAAAATGGACTATAAAACAAACCTGACATCTACAAAAATAATCAAAATAAGGAATTTTGATCACTCAGACTTAGCGTCTCCAGAGCAAGTAATAATAACAACAATTACATGATCAAGGGGCGTCGAGAAACATGGAACATTCTGGGACATAAATATAAATAAACTAGCGCGAAATAAATGTAATCCGAGAGATTAATTGGATAAAATAAAGAAGGCGAAAAGAATCTATTTTAAAAAGACGTTAAGGTGGCTGTACACGTGGATTTGAGTGAAATTTTAAGGAGTTCAAAGAAGGGATTGAAATGTTAAAAAATGTCTTGAAACACCACCAGGCAGTTGACACTCCCCAAAGGGCACTCCAGGCAGGTGGGGAACTGTTTTCTAGTGGTGTCCATCTACTAATTTAAATTCTAATTTTAAACCTTCATTAAATTTTCAATATTTCCTATTTCCCCAAATTTAACTAATCCTTTGAGAAAAATTATCTCTTCCCAAATATACCCAACACTCACCAAAACATTCAGAAAATATCCCACAGCATAGCTTCGTGAAATCTTTGATTGTTGGAAACGCGAGAGAGTTATTAACGTTAACTCATTCACGACGGGCTCTGCAATTTTCGGTCACTGAAGACCGGTGCTTTGCGGAAAACCTGTAACTTTTCCAAATCCTGGACTATGTTTGAAATGAGCGATTATTATTGCCAAATACTGAGTTTCTGAGACTTTATCACCCTGTAAACCTACTGAAAGTCTCGATTTTCCTTGAATATGACTGTCTATTCTGTTGCAAAACCAAAAAACGCTCTAGAACAACACCAAAAATAAGCAACTTTGTTTTGAAGTTTTGTAGACAAAAAACCCTCTTCAAGCTAAAAGTCCACATTGGCAGTAAACTTCGACTCAACTTCTTGCAATCTGTTCCAATTTGCCCGCTCACTTCCTTAGCCCGACCTGGATAACGCTATTTGATTTCAGTTGCTCTCACTGGTCTGACATGTTCGCTTTGCGACCCGAAGGAATTGTTAGTCCGCCAATTTCCATTTCAGATATTTTTTAGAACCGTGTCGAGCCACCCGGTCCTGCTGGCAAAATATTTCAGCGATTGTATTAGTTACATGTCAAAACTCGTCAAAATTGCCATGCGAGGTCCCGGAATCTACTCACAAATCGGCTAGGAACACAACTTCACTTCGTGAATCACCATGACTCGATCAAAACATTTCGGCGGCTCACTTGGTGTGAAATTGCTTGTCACCTCTGTCTTCTTCCAGAGGATTGCCTCTATCCACCAACCCAGCTTTATGATGCCAGGCAGGGGGCTTCTGAGGTGGAAAATGGCTCGAAAAACACACTTATAAATCAAATACCTACCGAGTTGTAGCTGACTGATCGTTTACAAATAAACGACAGCTAGCGTGACAAGCGTGACATGAAAGATAGAGTCTTCGATGTTGTGGACTAGCTAAATCTTGACCGCTCGGGATAGCCCGTTCGTCCCGCGTTTCACTATTTTTTAATTGCGTCCTTTAAGTAATATAATAAATCCTTTATTGATCACGCTTGTTCGTTCAAGATGGCGGGATATTGGCCTCATTCTTTTTTGGCGTTTTTATTGACCTCGACTTCGTCTCGGTCCATAAACACGCAAAAAAAGAGCTTGGCCAATATCCCGCCATCTTGACCTCACGCTTGGCCAATAACCCAGATTTATCATAAAAATAATTTTTATCCCTCCATCCCTCCCTACCGACTGAATTGGAAGGAAAAAACCAAGCTCGAACTAAGACTCCGCTCCAATCCCCCACCTCTTCCTGTAAGACATCTAGCGTCTTATTCGGTTTGAATGGTATATCATGTCTCGCTTTCCTTTTAAGACGAACGTCTTTTTGCCACTTTCCTTATAAGACGCACTGCCATCCACTCCATCCTTGGAGAAAATCATAGAATGGCTACAATTTTAAGAAGTATTACTATTTGACGAGATTCGTAATTTCCTTTTTCGTCTTTTCTCTTTTTCTCGACAAAACGAAGTGTATAAGGCTATGTCTACACTATACCGGATAGCTCTTGTGCCGGCACGAAAACCATATCGGATAGGGCTTTTGTTCACATTCAAAACGATGATTTCGGCACGATTTTTGCGTCGGAGCGATGCTGGGCCGCTGCGGTCTTGAAAGTGGATCGTCACATATCGGATAGGTTTTCGTGACACTTTCTGGAGTAGTGTGAACAAAGAATCGAACCGAAACGGAAATCAACAACGAGGAGCAAAAATTGGATTGTAGTGGAAAGATAGCGGCAGTTTTGGGCCACTGCCGTTCACACCAGGCCGTAGTATTTTTCACAACGGCATAAAATTCTATCCGGCATAGTGTAGACATAGCCTAAACTATAATACAAAACAAACACAGCAAACATGTTTACCATCCGATTTCATGACATCTGACTAAGTTTCTTTGTTTTTATGAGCTATTGTTTTGCCGCACTCTTTCTTTAGAACGTTTTGCTTGCTTTGTTTTGCGTCATTCCTGAGTTTCAAAGGCTTTTACACCGACATAGAGCCAATTTGAGATTTAGCGGACTCACAACTCTCGAAAAATATCTTGTTTGCATCAGAAAGCCTCATCAACTTCAAAATAAGAATCTCGCTGACCTCCCTTGCGAATACGTGATATGTTCCTCTCTTGGCGCGCACGAGGGATCACTGTACCACTCACTCAAAGTCAACAACGATCTCTTAGAACCTCGTTTTGAAAGCATTTGGAGGAGCATCCTTCCTTTAGGTCCCCTTCTAGTATCTAACAAGTTAGTAGATTCGTCTAACCAACCTTTTCTTGCATATTGCGGTTATTTTATTTTGCCTGGATATCAACAGTTGCCTCCCTAGCTCATTTCGAGGGGTGGTGCCCTGGAATTCCGAAGAGGGAAAAGTAAAAAACGTAGGGACAAAGCACCACTACAACCCCTCCCCCACCCCCAAGCCCTCACCCCCACTCACCCATTTCCTGTGGAAAGTGAGCTGTTCATTTTTTGAAATGAGGAAATTAAATATTACAACACCCAATTCCAGAGATAACATCACACTGACGTAGAGGAACATATTATTTCTAAACTTTCCTTCGTTAAACTCTCTTGATCACCTAATATTAAAACATTACAAAATGTTTAAAATTCACAACATAATTTTATTACCTTTTCAAATTTTCATTTCATACATTGATCAGTAATCATTTATATAATCATAATCTTCAATTTCATCATATTGTGATTAATGATAATAATTACACACTTATCCACAATTTTTCATGCTCAGTGGTCTATATTAAAGATAAAAAGCACCTTTCATATTAAGTGATAATTTGATGCAAATGTTCAAGAACATTGAATTCAAATAATTTTCTTTAGCGCGAACTAAAAACTCTTTGGAGTAAGTAGTAATAGATAAGAAATTTTTTCCAGCTGTGCTTTCGTTGGTTAAATTTTGATTGCCATTACCATTAACAATATAATTAGAGCCGTTTTAAATTGAATGTGATGTAACCTGTTGTACCCTGCGCAATGAACTAACTACATGCGCGGGAAAACGCATTAGAGTCTTATCTTGCTAACATGCTACAGCGAGCAAAGACAAAGGCAAATGCCTTTTGTCACTCAATTGAAAACGCCTCTATTGTTATCGTTGTTGTTATTGTTGTTGTTAGTATTTTTCAGTAAAGGCAATATTCAAATAATTTTTTTACACTAACAAGCTTATTAAACCTCATTGTATAAAAACATTCAATGAAGTGCCCTTTTCGCTAAACTTGGAAAGAAAAATAATTTTTTTATTCTGATTGCAAATTCTTACAACTAGTACCTGCACTTCTAAATAAATAACTACACAAAGGGCACTAGCTCGCCACTATGTCGTTTCGAAAACTAGGATCCTTTAATTGTTTAATAAGGCACTATTTAATCAACTTCTTTGCAATGTGTTTGATTAAGGTAACTGCTAACCAATATGTAAAGTGTAAGTTTGGTCAACTTCAATTCGAAATTCAGGCTACCAAAAACCAACACTAATTAACAACGCCGGGGAGAAATAACTTTCCAGCCGAGGGCTCAAGTCAGCTGCAGGTCATAAAAATAAGCCAACCAAGGTAAAGGAACCAATGAAGAGCTGAAGATTCCTCATCGCTCTTCCTGCAGTGGCTCTTACGGTTGGTTTTGTCATGTTGGACGTCATGTTGGACGTCATGTTGGACGTCATGTTGGACGTCATGTTGGACGTCATGTTGGACGTCGTCGGTATTGTGGTTGTCGGTATTGTGGTTGTCGGTATTGTGGTTGTCGGTATTGTGGTTGGAGTCGTGAGGTTCCGAGTCGTTACGACATCCTTTGCTGGGCACCTTGCAAATAGTGGCGGCGAATGTGCCCACTCTGGGCCCAGGGTTTCCGCAATGGGGGGAAACACGTTTCGAGCAAAGTAACCGCCATAGTTGCCCCCGGGGTTGTATTTGATGGATATAACAAGCCTATTGTCTTTACGAATGGCCCAGGCAGCACCAATCTGTTTTGAGTTTCTCCAAATAAGCTGCAATGTAAAAGATCATAAAAGTTAAGAGCGATATTGTACAAAAATTCATTGTAGTATTCTCAGTCGTCATTTTGATTGTCTATCAAGTATGTGACGAAAACTGGTGGAAACTAAACCATATTAGTACACGCTACTCGCTATCTATTCTGCTGAAGATAGTGAGAGGCCCTTTTCAAGAAAATGGCAGCCGCTTATTCACGTTTTCGAAGGGTCTGCGAGGAGGATTTAGACAATTTACTTGTTTCCGTCTGAACGACTACTAACAATTAGATTATTCGCTCTCGAGAAAATAATGGCATGGCAGTGGCAATAACAATAATCGTGGTGATGGCAATGGTGGTAGTAATGGTGACGGTAATGGTAGCAGTGCCACATTTAGATAAGGTTTTCATTAGATAAGGTTTTATGAGCTTTTGTATATTTAGATAGGGGTTTTATTTAGCATCAGATGTAATTTTTATATCTTACCAATGTTATGCGCATTTGATCATATGCACATGTAATTTGCGCACTATCATCATCATCATCATCATCATCATCATCATTATCATCATCATCATTATTATTTCATCCCTGGCTTGCATCCAGAAGCCGCTCGGAGGAACCACACTGGTAAGATCGTATATCAGCGTCTAGAAGGCGTCTCTGGCTGGCGGGTCAGCCCAGTCACGTGACATCAAATACACTAATGAGCACTGCATGAAACTGATGGATAATTTATCTAATGGGGAATGGTCTTAAGTTCAATACTCCTTCAACTTTTCCGTCGGTCATTGCAGTGCAACCATTATTGTAGTGGAACTTTCAGGAAACAAAGGCATCGAGCTTAAAGGGATCAAATGGTCTCACTTACCTCGAATGCTGGATTTCGATCCAACCAGGATTGACAGCAGTTGTGAGTGTGTAATGGGTGGGTGGGTGGGTGGGTGGGTAGGTGAGTGCGTGCGTGCGTGCGTGAGTGCATGAGTGAGTGTAAACTACAGCTTTCGCACATGTGGTTCTGATTTTCGTTACTAACCTGCGTAAAATGTCCAGCCGCTGTAACGTAACCTGGTTTACTGTAATTATAATATTGCTCTTCATTATGAAACCACCAAACAGCATCACTACAAAACTCAGGAGGCCTGTCCCCAGGCACAGTCAAATACAAGTTCCCAGGATTCTTTTTGCTATGATGAAACGTGTTGTTTTCTGCCAAGTACTTGACCCAATCCTCAGCCTCTTTTTGAAGGCTTGCTGACCAGGTGACCGAAGGAACCTAAGGCAGTTAAAAACACCGTGATTTCATTTCATGCTTATGAGTAACACTGTATACCAATAACATAATTTCCAATTAAAGCCTGAAAACTTTCAAAGAACTGAGAAACTGCCCGACAAAAACCTGGCTGTCTTTTTTTCTTTCAAATGGCAGACCACTCAGGCAAATTGGCAGGCAAGCTCAGAGATGAAAAGAATTAAATGTTTGTGTCCAGCAATTATTTCTAGTATAACTATGGAACTAACGCACATCGGAAAAAAAAAGATCCCAAAAAATGCTGTGCAGTTTCGTTTAATATTCACAAAAGTGTTTTCTTTTATATGGAAAGGTTGTTCGTCTAAGGCTTGCAGGTTGAAAATAGATTGCAACATCAAAGAAAAAATATACGAGTATGAGTCCTCCTTTGTTCCATAAGCTCCTTTTGATTCCTTACCTCTTTTGAGAATTTCAATTGATAAGATCCTCCAGACCTTGGTAAGTAAATTCCACTTCAAATGCGTAACACTCCTTAAACTAGCTAATTGCGCCGAGAGCCTTGCCCAAGCTGACAAGGATCTCTTTTGCTTTTAGCGGTTGTTTTTGTTTTTATGATTCTCTGTTTACCGATTTTGAAAAGAACTGTCTCCCTCTGGATGGAGTATCTTAACAGCTGTCTTAAGTGATGTCTTTTTACCTGATGGAGAGTACGGAAATAGTTGTGCCAATACAGGCATTGATCCTTAAACGGCATTTTCCATGCAACTGGAAGAGGAACATTTTGTGATATCAGGTGCGCAAATCATGTTAATCTAAGAAATAAGTAACAACAAAAGCAAGGTTTAGCTGCGAATTCTGCACGACTATTAAAGATCAAACTAAAAACAGTTATAGTCCCCGTGGACGTGAAAAATATTGACTGAGAAACAAACAGCCATACATGTACATTCATATAATATACTGGGAGCCCTACAAAGGAAAACTGCGTCTAACACTTGACGACGAACCAACTATTGTTTAACCAAATGGACGGACCGTCCGAAGCTGACAAATAGCGTCACAGGGTGCAGAGGAGTTCTGTTCGATCGTACACGACAAAGTCTCACCTTGTTAATTCCAAAATATGTTTACTTTGTACGATAAAGATTGTCGAAATGAAATCCTTCTGATTTGTGAATGTTTTCTGCGTCCATATCCTTCTATATCCCCCGATCTTGTCTCTTTCTGGTACGGTTTCAGCATGTGTAACAAGCTCGTAAAAATAGTTCACTTCTGCGATATGTTTTGAAGTTTTAAATAAACATAAGAGGGAGGAAATCAATGGGTCAGTACATTTTTTCCTGCCGTTAAAATAATGTTTTACCGATGGTTCTTTCAAACACGCAATATCGGTACTGACATTTGATTCATTGCTTTCTAACTACAGTACGTTGTTCTTTTTTTTTTTTTTTTTTGCGGAATGTGGAAACCAGATGAGTGTCTGAAAGTCATTTCTGCTTGCAAGACAAGGTACGGGACAGTCCTGTCTACTTCACACCTCACTATACTGTGGTGCTAATGAAAAACGAGATTCCAAGATGGCCGGAACGTAATAAAGTTTTCAATGTCGTCGTGACTATTAGTGGACTCGATTAGAAGCCGCTTTTCTACAAAAAACGGACTGAGCAAGGGTCAGCACCCAACCACGAACACGACTACCAAATATTATCCTGTACGTAAGGGCTGAAGGGTCACGCTCACATGCTCTAAAAATAAATATTAGTAGATTCAGTTCACACACATTTAAGTTAATGAATCGAAATCCCTTGTCGGTGGCTTAATCAGCAGGGAAACACGGAAGATGTACAAGAACGAGTTCAAGAAAGGCATAGAAATGGACGATCACAAAAGAAATATCTTGCCAGATAAGACTAAAACAAATTCCCTCATTTTAGCGAGTAACGAGGTTACTAGTTAATTCGTTCTACATGCACTGAACAACACAACCAATTTGCTTGCTATGAAGGAATTTCAAATTATCTTATTCAGAGCTAGGGGAGGAGGCAATAACACAAAGCCACCAAAACACAGAAAACGGCGCAGAAAAAGGCGCAATTAAGTAAAATTATAGCCGCATACCTTCCAACTTCATCATAGCAAGACCAAACCAGCTGACCAAAAGTGCGATTTTCATGCCTGTTCTTTCGTCGAAATCCTTAGACTACGGAGACGTTTCCGAGCTTCTTGTTTTATGATGCAAGTCTTGGCGTATCCAGTTTCTACTTCTGCGATTAATGACGTAGTTGCTATTGATAACATATTGCGGCACTATAACAAGTTAAAAGAATAGTGGCTGGCCTGGTCAATCTTTTTCCTTTTATTTTGTTGGGTAAATTTCCCTTAAAATTGGGATGTCGTAGTAAAGGTGGACGAAAAAGTTTCCACAAGTATACGTGCTTAAAAGCTGCACGGATCAGTTCCAGGTATACAAAATATAGATAACATCAGCAGTTGAAGATTATTTAATTTCAAAACACACTGTTGCTCTTATGTGATCCAGAATAGCATGTGCAATTCATCTTGCCTCAAGCTAAGTAGCTGATATCAAGGTCAAGTGGTTAATACAACTAAAGCAGATGACAAATTGTCTGCCGTAACTACCGATCAAAGACCATCAAACAACCTTCTGCGAAGCAGAGAAAACGGGCAAAAAAACACTCGCTGTTTCTTCATCGCTGCAAATTTGCTTGACGGTAAATAAGAAAAAGTCTATTGCAATAGAGTCACAGCCACTAAACCGTGGGTAAAAGCAGGAGTCCATCTCCTGGTACAAGGGGGTAAGTGGATGGAATCCTTTCCATACTAATCCTCCAGAAGTTTTGCAAGCAATCAAAAAATCACAAAAGATCGGGGATCAAACAAAGATAAGGAGTATTAGATTTGGTAAATAAAAGGTTCTTACCTGTTTTGAAATTGGGAAATATTAAGTAAATAGCTTTCTTCGGAAATGCTAACGGGTGCACAGATTTCGCTAGGT
>JAEMWC010000789.1:225000-240000 GCA_016490735.1 Pachyseris speciosa
TTGAATAGTAATGACCGTTTTTCCTCCAATAAGTGTTGAGAGGCTCCGAAATTCGGAAAACGTCTCAAGTTGAAAAGTAATGACCGTTTTTCCTCCAATAAGTGTTGAGGGGCTCCGAAATTTGGAAACCCTCTCAAGTTGAATAGTAATGACCGTTTTTCCTCCAATAAGTGTTGAGAGGCTCCGAAATTCGGAAAACGTCTCAAGTTGAAAAGTAATGACCGTTTTTCCTCCAATAAGTGTTGAGGGGCTCCGAAATTCGGAAACCCTCTCAAGTTGAATAGGAATGACCGTTTTTCCTCGGATAAGTGTTGAGAGGCTCCGAAATTCGGAAACCCTCTCAAGTTGAATAGTAATGACCGTTTTCCTCGGAGGAAACCAAATTTTCCTCCGATGAAATACCCTACTTCGCACGGATTGGCAAACTTCTTCAGTGCTTTGTTGTTATCTAGCACGGAATTTCTCTAAAATGTAATACCACAAATTAGTTTGGAACGCGTTGTAGTGGTTGTGCCATACCAAAGTACTGCTTTTCACAACACAGTACTGAGCCTGCCGAAGAAAGATATAATCCATAGACCTCTCATGCAAGAATGTGCATGTGGTGTTGAACTAGCCGACTGTCGTATTTCCTCTCCTCTTAAATATGACTCCCCTAAAAACGACTGTGTGGGAGGCTAGCCTCGGGTTCAATAAAACTGAATAACTGTCGTATGAGCCGACAGCTATTCTGTCATGGAAAGCAGAGAACAATCTAAAAACGATCAGCTTTCAACCTCACATTGGTTAGCGACTAAGGAATCTATATCCACTGCTTGACATAAATTCAAAGGTCTCAACGATTGTTTTTCCTCGGAAAGAAAGTGTATCATCATGAAAACAAACCCTACAATGATTGATGACTTATTTTCTCTCGACTACAATTGACAAGAAGGTGCTATCTTAGGCCACGCAAAGGCGATTATAGTCTACTGAGATGTGTCGGTGAAATGTCAACATTTTGCATATATAAAAAGCTTGTTTACCTTTTCAAATATTATTTCATTTCAGCCAAAACCTCGAATTAAAGGCTTGCCTTTTGTCTTATCAAAGACAAATTGATTCTTGGTAAAATGAATCAGCTCCAAGCAACAGAGCAGGTCATTCTTACCCTACAACTGGAAGGTACCATTCAGTAGTGTTTCTAATGCAGACTAATCAGCAGAATGTAAGCTGGCTCGAAAAGGCCTTGATATATTTAGGGTAGCTGCGTACCAACTGAGAAGACACCGTACTTGAAATGAACTGAATTCAGTTCATACGACCGTAAACACCTCATTTCGTGTTTTGTCATCAATCAGGTAAGGTGCTGGTACTTTTATAGAGTTGCCCTACGATATATAGTCCTATATATGTTCTGATACTTTCCGTACTCTTTCGCTCTCTGGGAATTTCCTGTTGGGACTTTTCAACAAATAATCTGGTTAAATGTGTGCAATTTAAAAAATGGTTCAAGAGTTAATTATTACGGTAGTTACTGGAGAGAAAATGGACCTAACAACCACATGAGTGGGTAACGAAAGAGCTTTCAGAATGAAGAAGGTTACAGCTGTAACTTTTCCAGTCGTCCTTTTGCAGACTTGACGTCGCTTATGATAGGGAATGCTCGAAACTCTTCGAGTTCTATGCCTTACACTGCACGTTAGCTTATGTTATGTCTAGACATGCAGTCATTACTATTGGAATTTGTCGTACCTTCTGGCTGCAAGCTTGGAAAATTATCAAGAGAGTTGTTACCACCCCAAGACTGCTGAACTCAACCAGTTGCGCAGTACTGTTCCGGGAGCACAGACCGTGTATAGTAGAATCATAGGTAACTAGTGAGGTAGCCTCTGTCGATCTGCCCACCGTCTTTATTCATCCAACATTTCACCTTTGTGTTTACACAATCCACTCATTTAATTACTTTTTGTTAATTTGTTTCCCTTTGAATGTTGACTCTGCCTTTAGACGGCTTTCCAAAAAGTGGCGCCTTAGCAATTAATCGTTATTTTCGTTTTCTCGCCGTCTAGCGAGAAAAAAAAAACAATCGATCACTAAAACAAGTTTGATTGTCTTAGACGTGACAGACAACCGCCGACCGGTTAGCTCAGTTGGTAGAGCACCGGACTACCGTGCGATGGTCGCGGGTTCAAACCTCGGCCGGACCAACACTCAGGGTCTTTAAATAACTAAGGAGAAAGTGCTACCTTCTAAAAGTGCTGCCCTCTAGTCTTCTCGGATAAGGACGATAAACCGTAAGTCCCGTCTCACAATACTTGTCCCTAATAATCTGTGGGACGTTAAAGAACCCACACACTGTTCGAAAAGAGTAGGGGAAGTAGTTCCCGGTATGGTGGTCTATCTCTACCTTTCATTTGTCGTTTACATTCCTGTACGGGTTGCGTGGGTTGGGTGGGTGGGTGAGATCAAATATGGACTGATAGCGGCTGTCAGAGGCGCCTTTACAGGCTGACGTCCGATCTCACCCTCAAGAAGAAATTGTAAACCGCCATGAAACTATGTGATATGTGCGGTATATAAATCCACTACCATTACTTTTGCGACCTGTAAGATGGCGAGACAGTCTGATTTTTACAATTTCTCGCCCGTTTTTCTGCGCCGCAGAAAAACGGGCGAGAAATTGAGTACTTTCTCGTCTTTCAAAAAATTTCGAGACTTTAATGGCATGGTTTTGTAGAGGATCTAGAATACAAGAACCATGCAGTAAATTTACCACATCTTAATGAGATTCAAGGCCACACGGCCAGTTGGTGTTCAAAATCTGAATTCTCTCTGCTTCCCACTGCTGATTAATGCCTTTAAATTTTGGGGGCACGGCGAAAGAATCAAAAAATAGAATCAACCATGAAAGGCCGTCAGGCTGATCTAAGGCAAAACGATTTTTCAGTTATTTTACATTGATTTCGACTCTTTGTTCTTTTCAGTAAAAAAAAATTAATGGGCACATTCCCTTGCCATGTTTCCATGGACACCTGCTTGATGGCCTGTTTTAAAGTTGTGCTCTTAGTGAACTGGAGGCAAGGGTGGGGTTGACTTTGTTTGAAACAAACCCCAGTGCCCCATGTTAACTAACTGGGATGAGAACAACATGATTTACATGTAACAAACAGTGAAGTTTGTATCAAGTCAACTGCCATATCGCTTTCACTCAAAATGCCGGGTCAATGAGCACATAAATGTAAAATGGGTTATAAAACAAACATACACCGAATGCAAATATGGCGGACCACTGGGTCGGCGCCTGGGACGAGTCGCATGAAAGCGAGGCTAGTCAGGCAAGTCTTGCTTCGTAGTCGATTTGGTTCGTTTTGTTTCGCCATCCCTACCCGTGTTTGTGTTCCCGAATGCCACCAGAAGGGAGTGAAATCTTCCACAGAGGAGAAAGTTTTTTTTTCAGTTTCCCCGTTCGCCTCTGAGGGGAAAACAGACGAAGGAAAGGAGTTCACGATCGCCGAAGGAACTGTTTAAGTTCAGCCTGGTAGATCTAGAAAATGTGTAAGCGATCGCATTTACCTACGAGTCGTTGTTATTTGGCTCAATGCTTTTACTGGTTTTAAAGACGGGGCAGTTGAAGCTCATTCGCTTGGTCATTACACCGTAGTATTTCGTACGATTCCGTGCGAGTGGACGCGGACGGGTTTAACAAAAACTTCTTCTATTGGGACAGAGGATGTCTTTCGAGAGGAGCTTTTCCTTACCTTGGGGAAGGTACTGGCCATGCAAATCGTGTTGGAACACCACCAGACACCACATAAGCTCTTCATTTAACCGATTTTTCTAAGATCTTCTATCCTGAAATGATGATGTAGCGAACAAACTTTAGTTCCCGCGGCGATCGTGAACTCCTTTTCTTCGTCTCAACGAATTGCATTAATCCACTATTTTCCCTTAGAGGTGAAAGGTGGAAGATTTTTATCCTTTCTCGAGGCATTCAGAAACACAGCGATTCGTAGGCACAGCGAAATAAAACAAACCAGATCTGCTGCGAACCGAGACTTTCCTGCAAAACAAAACATCAAGGCCTGACTACCCTCGATTTCATGTAGCTCGTCCCGGGCGCCGACCGAGTGGTCCGCCATATTTGCATTCGGTGTATGACTTCTGACAAATAACCAAAATAAGGAATTTTGATCAGTCAGACCTACAATCTTGTAGGTCAATAATATGGACTAATTAACCCCCCCCCCCCCTCCCTCCTAAGCAATGATGAAGGCGCGCGAAAAGCAAAACGCGCCATTTTGGCATCATTGAAATGGGGGGAAGGGGTGGTCCAAATGTTCCATTTATTGTGTCCCAGATTGTCGCGTCTTCAGAGGAAGTGATAATAACAACAACTATACATGATCAAGGGGGGTCGAGAATACCAAGAACATTCATATGTAGTTCTGGCAGCACATCAACCCTGCAAAATTTCAACCTTGTAGACTTAGTATTTGCACAGATATTCCATATTTTGTGATTTTACTTCATTTTGTGTCCACCTTGTGACGTCACAAGTCCTCTAATTTGCATAAATCAAAATCTTGAATAACTCGGCAACCAAGAGTGCTATCACAATAAAATAAACGCCGTTCTTCATCATTTTGAAAGCTCTTTCGAACAAGCTAATGAAAAATTTCGCTTCATATGCACTTTAAGCGACGAAAAAGCGGTGTTCGCCAGGGTGTCAGCACCCGGCCGCGGGGCTTTCCAATGGTTGCTCCTTTGCTGAGACCTTGCGGAGAAACGATGCTCCAAGGCAATATACTTTTACACGAAATCCACTACACTCCACTTCTGTCTCGTCAAGGTTATCTATGACAACTGAGCGCTTCGTCAGGCCTGCTCTTATACTGATAGGCTATAAACTTGGTTAATCTGTTCCAAGAAAGATTTACATTCAAGAATACCTGTACATTCAGAGTGTGAGATGTGCAGTAAAATCTCTGTCACTTCATAGACCTTTTTCATAAGGGCGCATGATTTGATTATTCTTGTGTATGTATGTTAATTGGCCTTAATCTGACCTCACTTTGAAGGAAAAATTCTGTTGAATTTTGCGCATGCTAACGAGGCTAGTAAGGGTTATTATCATAAAAATAAAAGAACAATTTGTCGTGCGCCATTATGAAAAGGGTCTGTTAAACTGTATTTAATGACCTCGCATACGGTATTTCTGAATATTTATCCCTCCATCCCTCCGTATCGACTGAATTGGAAGGAACAAACCAAGCTCGAACTAAGACTCCGCTCCAATCCCTTACCTCTTCCTGTAAGACATCTAGTGTCTTATTCGGTTTGAATGATGTATCATGTCTCGCTTTCCTTTTAAAACGAACGTCTTTTTGCCACTTTCCTTATAAGACGCACTTCCATCCACTCAGGTCTTGGAGAAAATCATAGAATGGCTACATTTTAGTAAGTATTACTATTTGACGAGGTTATATATAATACACAGCAAACATGTTTACCATCCGATTTCATGACATCTGACTAGGTTTCTTTGTTTTTATGAGCTATTGTTTTTCCGCACTCTTTCTTTAGAACGTTTTGTTCGCTTTGTTTTGCGTCATTCGTGAGTTTCACAGGCTCTTACACTAAGGTAGAGCCAATTTGACATTACGCGGACTTACAACTCTCGAGAAATATCTTGTTTGCATCAGAAGGCCTCACCAACTTGAAAATAAGAATTTCGCTGGCCTCCATTGCGAATACGTGATATGTTACTCTCTTGGCACGCGCGAGGGATAACTATACCACTCACTCCAAGCATAGTTAATAGAGGGAGGTGGTTAGGAAACCCGGCAAACATCAAAGGAGCAAAGCAAAGAGGCCAAGATTTATGTTGGAAGGCCCATGACCGTGCACATTTCTTTGTTTTGCACTCATTTACTATGCATGAATTACGTAATCGAAATGTTTTTATTGGCTAGTTGCATTAGCACGCGGTAACCACCTATTGTTATTGTCCACGGTCAACCCCCGAAATAGCAAACTAAAACACATAACAAAGAACTATGCTAGGTTTCATAACCATTTCCCTCTATGAACTATGCTCCAAGTCAACGATCTCTTAGAACCTCGTTTTGAAAGCATTTGGAGGAGCATCCTTCCTTTAGTTCTCCTTCTAGTATCTAACAAGTTAGTAGACTCGTCTAACCGACCTTTTCTTACGTATTGGGGTTATTTTATTTTGCCTGGATATCAACAATTACCTCCCTTATTTCGAGGGGTCGTGCCCTGGAATTCCGAAGAGGGGAAACCCACCCCCAAGCCCTCACCCCCACTCACCCATTTCCTATGGAAAGTGGGCTGTTCATTGTTTGAAATGAAGAAATTAAATATTACAACGCCCAAACTCAGTGATAACATCACATAGAGGAGACGTAGAGGAACATATTATTTCTAAACTTTCCTTCGTTAAACTCTCTTGATCAGCTAATGTTAAAACATTACAAAAATTCACAACATAATTTTATTACCTTTTCAAATTTTCATTTCATACATTGATCAGTAATCATTTATATAATCATAATCTTCAATTTCATCATATTGTGATTAATGATAATAATTACACACTTATTTACAATTTTTCATGCTCAGTGGCTACAAACGTCGATATTAAAAGTAAAAAGCACCTTTCATATTAAGTGATAATTGGATGCAAATGTTCAAGAACATTGAATTCAAAAAATTAACATTAGCGGTAACTAAAACCTCTTTGGAATAAGAAGTAATAGATAAGAAATTTTTTCCAGCTGTGCTTCTCGCTGGTTAAATTTTTGTTGCCATTACCATCAGCAATATAATTAGAGCCGTTTTTAATTGAATGTGATGTAACCTGATGTACCCTGCGCAATGAACAAACTACATGCGCGGGAAAATGCGTTAGAGTCTCATCTTGCTAACATCCTACAGCGAGCAAAGACAAAGGCAAATGTCTTTTGTCACCCAACTGAAAACGCCTCTATCGTTGTCGTTGCTGTTATTGTTGTTGTTAGTGTTTTTCAGTTAAGGCAACATTGAAATAAATTCTTACACTAACGAACTTATTAGACCTCATTGCACAAAATCATTCAATGACATGCCCTTTTCACTAAACTTGGAAAGAAGAATTATTCTTTCATTCTGATTCTAAATTCTTACAACTAGTATCTGCACTCTAAATAAATAACTACACAAAGGGCACTAGCTCGCCACTGAGTCGTTTCGAAAACTAGGATCTTTTAATTGTTTAATAAGGCACAATTTAAACAACTTCTTTGCAATGTGTAGGATTAAGAAATTCAAGCTAACTTAACCAACACTAATTAACAACACCGGGGAGAAGTAACTTCCAGCCGAGGACTCAAGTCAGCTGCAGCTCATAAAAATAAGCCAACCACGGTAAAGGACCCAATGAAGAGCTGAAGGTTCCTCATCGCTCTTCCTGCAGCGGCTCCTACGGTTGGCTTTGTCATGTTGGACGTCGTCGGTATTGTGGTTGGAGTCGTTACGACATACCTTGCGGGACACCTTGCAAACGGAGGCGGCAAACGTGCCCACTCTGGACCCAGGGTTTCCGCAATGGGGGGAAACACGTTTCGAACAAAGTAACCGTCATTGTTGCCCCTGGGGTTGTATTTGATGGATATAACAATCCTTTTGTCTTTACGAATGGCCCATGCAGCGCCAATCTGTTTTGAGTTTCTCCAAATAAGCTGCAATGTATAAGGTAATAAAAGTTAAGAGCAATACAATATTTCATTGTAGTATTCTCAGTCGTCAGTTTGTTTGTCTATCAAGTGTGTGACGAAAACTGGTGGTAACTAATCCATATTAGTATACGCTACTTGCTATCTATTTTGTTGTTGATAGGGAGAAGCGCTTGTCAACAAAATGGCGGCCACTTGTTCACGTTTTCGAAGTGTCTGCGAGGAGGATTTAGATAATCTACTTGTTTACGTTTGAACGACTAGTAACAATTAGATTATTTGCTCTCGAGAAGGTGATGGCATGGCAGTGGCAATGATAATAATCGTGGTGACGGCAATGATGGCGGTGGTGTTGGCGACGGCGATGGCGGTGGCAATGACGATAGTGACAGTGGCGGTAATGGTAGTAGTGCCACATTTAGATAAGGTTTTTATTAGATAAGGTTTTACGATCTTTTGTATATTTAGATAGGGGTTTTATTTAGCATCAAATGTACTTTTTATGTCACCATAGTTATGCGCATTTGATCATATGTACATGTAATTTGCGCACTATAAGTATTACACTATTATAATTATTAAACTATTATTTCTATCATCATCATCATAATAATTATCATCATCATTATTATTTCATCCCTGGCTTGCAGCCAGAAGCCGCTCGGAGGAACCACACAGGTGAGATCGTATATCAGCGTCAAGAAGGCGTCCCTGGCTGGTGCGTCAACCCACGTGACATCAAATACACTAATGAGCACTGCATGAAACTGATGGATAATTTATCTAACGGGGAATTAGTGCTGCATGGAAATAGGAGCCAACACAATATTCTTTTCAAACGTTGTTCATATATTGACCATAATAATGGTACTCCAAAAATGAAATAAAGAGGGCATCACCACGCTTTTAAAGGTGCTACAATCAGTAAAACATACCCCCCTTTCCTCCAAATTTGGAAGCTAGGGTGAAGTGTCTCAACATAGAACATCTGTGATTTTTTACTTTAAAAAAGGGGCTTTCTTACTCTCCCATACAAAAGATAGCATAATGAAGGATGGCATTGAGCATGAGTAAAGGAGCTATGGACATTTTGTGAAGAAACACAAAAACGTCCAAGGTAAACAGCAATAGGAGAGGGTTGCTATGGTTACCAAGCACACTGTATTGCTAGTGTGGTGCTGATGTGTTTTTAAATCTTAAATTATTTTCAAAACATAGAAAATTTATATTTTTTTGAAATGTTAGTCTCTGTTTGATTTAAAATCAAATGAGATTGAAAAATCAGGGGGTCCCATGTTCATTTGAGAATTATGAGGTTTTGTACCCAGGCCCCTGATGGAGCAAAGTACATAATTTGATTGGAATAAGCTACTATATTTCTTGGTGTGAAATCCAAAACAAAACATGAAATCAAAAACTAGATCAAAAAATCTGGATAAAGATTAATTCTAAACAAATATGCCCTTTGAGTGACAAAATAATTTATAGTAATATTGCTGTGCATGTTAAACCTACATTTGTCTTGGTGTTGAGATTTTTAAATTACAGATGAACAATAATTATTAACAAATGGTAAACGGATCGGCATGCACTATTGAGTCATGTTTGCATGGGGGGAGGGGTTACTAAGCACAAGAGAAGCGTAAGAGTCGCACAAGGTGTAGCCAAGAGTGACTCTAGCTTCTTGAGTGCTTAGCATACCTGCCAAGGGCATCCACTTGTCAATAGTGCATGCTGATACGTTTAACATTTGTTTTACAACATACGGTAATCATAAACATCATAGAGAAAGCAAAGTCCCATTTTATTGCCTAAAATGTTCATGTAGTCTTACATGACCAAGAAAAACAAGCGCACGAAACTTCATTCACAGAAATTGCAACGGCTTAATACTTCAGTAGACACTATGACGATTGAAATGATACAAATTTTGTAAAATCTCACCCCAAAAAGCGAAATTTTAATTTATAAACATCAGCGCACATGTCAGCTATCATCAGCAGTGTTCACCCATGGGCAAATAGTAAATGGTTAATTGACCAATCAGAGCACAAGCTTTTCTTTAGTTATTGTCCTAAAAATTAATAAAATCTTTAGTACCAGATCAATGAAAAATCCTGATTACATTTACATGTAGATTCCAACTGGTTGTACATGTGTACAACCAACACTCACTAAGGACATCAATGTGTGGGAAGAATGTCAGTTTGTAGTGTTCTTCTTTGTTAATTTCTTTATTTTGAACTACTTCACATTAGGTTTTGATGTCTCATAATTTCGTCATCTAGACTACTATATGTACACACAGCCAAAATGGAATCTACTGCTGGAAAAAACTGCAAATTTTGGCAATAACTCTTCTGTTGTTGGTAACTCTTGGTTTGCCTTCAAAGTTTTCCTGGAGTACATTGGCAACTCCATCTAATCCACTCCTTTCAAATGCGAGCTTCAAATGGGAAATGGTCAGACCAGAGGCAGCTATCTTGTTTGCCATTCCCTTTGTAAGTGCCTTGCCATGGATTAGAGGTTGCAAACTATGTAAGTTCTTGTTCTTCTTGTTCAAGAATGTAGAATATTCCTGAAACCATGCCAAGTTAAAGCTATGCTTCAAGAGCATAGAGTCATCAATGAACTGCAAGGAGAGTTTCTGCAACACCTGGACATCATCTACAGCATTGTGGGCATTGTAGGAGCAATGCAAAAGATCACTGGCCAACATCTCCTGAGTACAGCTCCTGCCAGGATATAGCTCTCTAAATGCCATGAGAGTGTCACAAATCCCAACAACAAGTTCACTAGACTTGTCCATAAGGCCACACAATGATACTGCCTTGAGAAGGTGTTTTGCATCAAAAGCCTTAGCATTGTGAGCCAACAAGACACTTTGCTTTCTTGGCTTGAGCCATGTCAGAAATTTCAACAGACCTTCAGCCAGGGTGACAGCAGTTACTGGCTGCCCATCAAAAAACAGCCTTCCACGATTGAAGGAAAGTTTATTTACAGCTGAAGCTCCAGCACTCACACCATGTTTAGGAAGGACATACACACTGAAACAACAACTTCCTTCAGCTGCTGCAATTTGCAATATTTCTGCATCATTACCTACACATAGAATAAACAAGCAGAATAATAAATTTTAGCTTGTCTGAGATGACATGATATGTGAAACAGAAAGAAGTGCTTGTTTAACAATTCAATTATGTCCTAAGAGTAGTATTCATATACAAGTGATATTGACCTGTGTGCATGCATGGGCCCATTGTAGGGTATGTGCATCATGGGAATGTACAATGTAATCAAATGCATCATTACATGCATGATTTGACCAATCAAAGCATATCCTTTTCTTTGAATACTTGACAGAGCATTTAATTCAGTGTTTTAATACCAGTACCAAAGTAATAGTTACTTCAATTACTCTGGTCAATCACAAAAGCTGCTATAAATTTAGCACGATATTAACCGTGAATAAGAACTCTAAGCAAATACATATGGTATAAGTCAAGTGCTAAAAAATGCATGCAAACATGTTTTGGTTTTATTTCTGATAGTATGAAAAAGTGCATGGCAATTAAGGTTTTCTAGCAATCACAGAGTGTACATGTATAGTAATGCAAGACCAAAGTAAGACATAATATTGCTGTACTTCAACACCCACATGGAAACTGCTCTAATATATGGTATTCCTTCCTTAATTATTACAATAATAATATCACCAGTATATAATAACATTATTATATTATAGCTAGGTGCTGTATGTATAGCAGATCAAGACTTTGAAAATAATTATATAGTACCTCTTGAGGATGTTTCCAAATCAATGAACACTTTTTTTATGTCGGGTACCACTGCCTGTGTAATTTTTCTAAGCTCTGGGAGTGCATCAGGAGGAGGGATTTCTCTCTGTTCATCACCACCTTCGTTGCTATAGCCTAAACCACTTTTGTACTGTACTCCCTCTCCGTTTTCTAGCTGCCTGTTCTTTGTTGCACGCTTGTCTTTCCTTTCTCTTCTCTTAGCCTTGTATTCTCTCGTCTTTGTTTTCAAACTTACTTTACTATTCTTTCTATCTACTCTCTCTGCCTGTTTTTGGCAGTACCTGCCTGGAGATAGCTGAATCTCTTGAAAGACCTAAGATGCAGTATAATACGACCAAAAAAGAAGGAAAATGAAGATCAGGACAAAAACTAGCATGAGAGTAGAGCAGGCTAGGGATTGCAAGACCCATCTAATGACCACACCTCTACATGATTTTGGACCCCTCCCTTCCCTTGAGAAAAAAAAAATATTTTTTTGTGTATTGAGTCCCAACTTGGAACAAGAACATGGTCATGTTAAAGGGTCATTTACTTCATCTGTAATCAGACAAGTATACTATACTAATTCCTCACTCACTTCACAAAATACATGAAAGCTGTTTTAAGCATTACATAAAATTCAGGTTTTGGAAATTCAAGTTGAATTACTAATTTTTTAAATTATTTATTGAGTATAATTATAATTATTTTGGGGGCATTAAAAATGTCAAACTAGTAAAGCATATGTGTAATTCACCTCTGGGATATACTTGTGACCCAGGTTTTTCTGACTGACTGCACAAGCAACCCTAAAATCATTGCTTTCACTGGATGCGCAATGACAAATCTTTGGAGCTTTACTTCCCACTGTGTTATTGAGTGATTTATTAGCTTGGCTTGAACCAAGGGGTGCAAGTTTCTCTTCATTCTTTACAAACAGATTAACAAGAGCTGTCAGGTCTTCTTTCAGCTCATCTCCTTGCAAATCTTTACCATGGGGTAGTGAAGTATGCTGGTATGTAGAAGGATTTTTTAGGTAGCCACACTAAGAAATACTGCAACCATCATGGTGTCCAAATGCATGTGGAACAATGGCCTTGAGGTTTTCTCCATCCCTTGGACATCACCTTTGTTCTGTTTCAGTGCACAGCTAAAACAAGTTTGCAAATAATCAATGACTTTGTTAGTCAGAATCCCTTTGTATTTTGACTGTAGGCTGTAAAGACTACTTCCAAATGACCGTTTTGCATGAGCAACGTCAGACCATTTTTCAACATCGTGTTTGAAAGTTTCTCTAACTTTTTTTATGGTAGATGAATCTTCATCCTCAATGAGAACTGATACTTGAGCACCATGTTTTTCAAGGTCTGTTGCCAACTTGGCAGCTAGATCTGGCTCCATGGCTTTTGCAGATCGTGCCCAGTTGAAGCAACAATCGTGTGTTCTTGGTTTATTCCCCATTCTTGATGCTGCTTCACAAGTTGCACAGCGTTTGGTTCTTGTGCCATATGCAACAACTTTTCCTGAACAAAGGCCAATCATGGATCCAACATCTTAAATAATAATATATTAGTCCTTTAATATTTGACCAAAAATATAAATCAGTAAACCACCATGGAGGACTACTGATCCCAGGAGGGGTACTCCAGATTTCAAGTGACAGAGATGATAGAGTGAGGGCAAAAAAATCCCAAGGGCTTCCAACATTTAACCCCAAAAAATTACTGGACCATTAACATTAACTCCAAAAATGAGTGTTAAAGTGTTAAAAATTTCCAAAGGGGATTAAATGATATGCCCAAAAAAATCCCCATTGAAATCAAGCCACACAAAAAATACTTGCCAAATTTTCCCACCCAAAAAAATCCCGAATCAAAAATTTCAAACCAAAAAAAATCCTTTGATCATCCCTGTCACTAGAAATCCAGAGTAACCCCCCTGGGCTACTGATACACTAATAATTTTATTACTTTGTGTGTGTGTGGGGTTACCAAAGTAACCACTTCCAATGGCTGTCGGATGCGTTGATCAATTATCCTGAAAAGAACTGAAACTTCCTTACATTTGTTTTAAGATTCTGAATTGTTGCTGTGTCTGGAATTATTCTGATCACTACCTTTCAGTAAATTTAAAACAAAATTAAAAAATGAATTGCTGTGCCAGTATTAATGTTACTTTGGTTTCTGTTTTCCCTGAGTAACGAATTTCTTCCCAGTTATTTCTGATTTATTTGCTGCTCTGCATTTAACTTATCATATTCAGGATTTCATTTTTAATACATTTCTAATATATTTGTCTTTTTCCCCATGACTTGTAAATTTCGTTTATTTATAGTTATAATAGTTTAATTTTGTGTGTGTGTGTGTGTCTGTGTTCTTTCGACCCTAATATTGTAATTTATTCTATGTAATTTGGCTTCCAAGCCTTGTTAACTTTCTAGTTATTTTAGGAAGCCAAGACCCTTTTAGTTTTAGTTTTTATTTCATGTAAATTTCAATATTCTTAAGTGTAAGGGTCAATAAAGTTGTTGTTGTCTACATTACCAGTTGATTCTCTAAGTCGGTCGAGTCTCAGGTTCTAAGCAATCTTTACAACACTCCAAGGAAATTGTGTTCCTTGCGTTACAGATGCGTTATGCTGTACATCATGTACATACATGTACTATAAGGTTTGCACCCTGTTCAAAATCGTACCTTCAACAATATGTAATGGCCACCTACATGTAGCTTTAGGTTGTAGGTGTTAGTTTACAGAAGATTTGATTGTATTACATGTGGCGTGATGTGCATGACACTGTGTTTTCTTTATAGTACATGTAGCAAAATTACCTGTCAAACTATTGTGGCCCTTTCCACGCTTTTGCCAGCCCATGTCATATGATGTTCCAATGGCCACAATCACTTCAGATTCATCTTTTCTCCAATACTCTTTCTCTGCTGCTTAAGCGTCTTCACATGATCGCTTTGCTAATTTTTCTACCGCTGGGCCGACCTCTCGTTCTCTAGCCTTCAGGGTGTTTTTCCCCATGGCAGGTACGTTCAGTGATGTCAACAAGGAGTTCACATGCGTTGGGCCTATTCCCGCATGCAAAATGCCTACACAACGTGAATAAATTTTCAAGAAAGTAAGTTCAGTATATACAAGAAAAAAAAGCAGAGGTTTAAACCATGTTTGAGATAAATAAGGACTTACCTGCTGCAAGCTTCGTGTTTACGTCGAATATTGGTCTCCCAACACGAGTGTCGACACGATGTGTCTTGTTTGTGAGACAAACGTTCATTTCTCCACAGTCAACACAATTGATATAGAGAAAGCTACCTAAGCCCGATAAGGTTTCGTCGCAACAGTTAGACAGCTGTAAAGGCTTGCCGCACGTTTTACAGCCGGAGTCAAGAGCTTTCGCCAACACGTCCAGTTCGACTACTCGTCTTCCGTGAAGAATGGAGACATTATCATCATTGGGATCATCAACATTGAGTAGTTTCACT
>JAEMWC010000789.1:250000-300000 GCA_016490735.1 Pachyseris speciosa
AATTAGTTATTTTATTTGTCTATATACATTAATAACGACTTGGCTTAGTAAATAACTCGTATATAGTGACCAAGGGAATCACAAATTTGGCCGTTATCTAAACGCCGGCAACGAACTAAGTATTAAATGCAGCGATTCTCGTCATTTCTCAGTCCACTGAAGAATATAATTGAAAACCAACTGTAGATGAAATATTTGAACTACGCTGCTAATGGCAATGATGAAATTTGAAGATACGAATACAAAATTCTGTATGCAACCGCAGAAAAAGTTAAAGAGAAGCCCTTCCGAGAAATGTTGATCGACTCCACGTGGAATTTACATTGAAACGTCTCGGCTATTTGTGGCGGATAATAATAATAATAATTATAATAATAATAATAATAATAATAATAATAATAATAATAATAATAATAATAACCTTTATTTACCCTCGGTAGTATTTATAGCACAAAAGCTAGTGGGGCCGAGCAAATAGAGAATCAAATAAAGTCGAATGAACATAACATGATAAGAATCCCAACTGGCTGGAGGCAAACAATTTGGCTATTTACAAGGATTACCGAGGAGCTGAACCAGGAACTACCCAGAACAACACAAGCTAGTGACTAGAGCGGGATTTGAACCCGGGGTGACAG
The DNA here is from genome assembly GCA_016490735.1 of Pachyseris speciosa. Lineage (NCBI taxonomy): Eukaryota > Metazoa > Cnidaria > Anthozoa > Scleractinia > Pachyseridae > Pachyseris > Pachyseris speciosa. The sequence goes on from JAEMWC010000789.1 coordinate 250,639, forward strand.
CATTGAAATCCAGCGCCTGCAAACCGCTCGGCCATCCTGCCACCTCCTGAGTTGCCAGTTGATTCTGAAAGGTCATCGATGTTACAGTACATGATAATAACAAACCGGTATCCTCCGACAAGTTGTCACCTTCATCTCTGTTTTCGACCTCCGCGACTGCATACTCCACACAAAACTGCAGCCACTTTTTTGCATGTTCGATCGCCGAAACATGCCCTTGAACCGGATAAATTCTCAAATGCCAAACCACAGAATCTGCAACAATCGTTGCATTCGCTGCCCTTCTTTCTCTCCCCTGTTTGCCTCGAACTCTTCGTAAGAGTTCACGCTAAATCATGGTAGTCCCGAGGTGAGATTTTTAACTTTTCCGGCACTCGATAAATATTCACGATTTCATGCTTCCCGCGAAACTTCCGGCGCAACGAAGGCTCGCCTTACGTCGTATGATTGATTGGTGAACGCATTGGCAGTTAATTGACAGTAGATGTAATCGTTTTACTGGAGAATCGGTGGGCGGAATGCAATAACCTGCGTCCTTAGAGCAGGCGTTCCTCCTCTCCTCTCCCCAATTCCCTCTCCTTTTTTGCCTCCCTCATTAACAGCAGTTGTGAGTGTGTCATGGGTGGGTGGGTAGGTGAGTCCGTGCGTGCGTGCGTGAGTGCGTGCGTAAGCGAGTGAGTGAGCGAGTGAACGAGTGAGTGAGTGAGTAAGTGAGTGAGTGAGTGAGTGAGTGAGCGAGCGAGCGAGCGAGCGAGTGAGTGAGTGAGTGAGTGTAAACTACAGCTTTCACACATGTGGTTCTGATTTTCGTTACTAACCTGCGTAAAATGTCCAGCCGCTGTAACGTAACCTGGTTTACTGTAATTATAATATTTCTCTTCATTATGAAACCACCAAACAGCATCACTACAAAACTCTGGAGGCCTGTCCCCGGGCACAGTTAAATACAAGTTCCCAGGATTCTTTTTGCTATGATGAAACCTGTTGTTGTCTGCCAAGTACTTGACCCAATCTTCAGCCTCTTTTTGAAGGCTCGCTGACCAGTTGACCGAAGGAACCTATGGCAATTACAAAACCGTAATTTCATTTCATGCTTATGAGTAACACTGTATACCAATAACATAATTTCCAATTAAAGCCTGAAAAACTTTTAAAGAACTGAGAAACTGCCCGACAAAAACCTGCTGTCTTGTTTTCTTTCAAATGGCAGACCACTCCACCTCCAGACAAATTTAAAGAATTAAAGGGTTTGTGTCAATTATTTGTAGTATAACTAAATGGAACTAACGCATATCGGAATCAAAAATCTTATAAGAAATGAGTTGGAAATACATGAGACAAGAAATATAAGTGATAGAAACCGACGTTTCGGTGCATCTTGCGCCCTTATCAAGGTTACATAATTCATGATAAAAAGCGGTTTGTGAAAAGGCTAAGTTGAAGTGAATCTGCACAAAAGAATGCCAAGCTAATTACATAAATACTTAAGAACGAAGACAATCAGACTGTAAATTCAGTGCTGGTTTAAGATCTTGAATACAAATTCAAGATCTTAAACCAGCACTGAATGTACAGTCTGTTTCTCTTCGTGCTAAAGTATCATGAATTATGTAACCTTGATAATGGCGATAGATGCACCGAAACGTCGGTTTCTATCACTTATATTCCTTGTCTCACGGGATCAAAAAGAACCCAAAAGATATTGTTCACGCCAGTTTCGTTTAATATTCACAAAGGTGTTTTCTTTTATATAGAAAAGTTCTTCGGCGAAGGCTTGCAGGTTTAAAATAGATTACAACATCGAAGAAAAAATATACGAGTATGAGTCCTCCTTTGTCCCATAAGCTCGTTTTGATTCCTTACCTATTTTGAGAATGTCAATTGATAAGCTCCTCCAGACCTTGGTAAATAAATTCCACTTCGAATGCGTGACACTCCTTAAACTAGCTAATTGAGAGCCTTGCCCAAGCTGTCAAGGATCTCTGTTGCTTTTAGTGATTCTCTTTTTATCGATTTTGAAAAGAACTGTCTCCCTCTGGCTTAAATATCTTAAGTGATGTCTTTTTACCTGATGGAGAGTACGGAAATAGTTGTGCCAATACAGGCATTGATCCTTAAACGGCATTTTTCCTGCAACTGGAAGAGGAATATTTTGTGATATCAGGTGCGCAAATCACGATAATTTAAGAAATAAGTAACGACAAAGGCAAGGTTTAGCTGCAAATTCTGCACGACAAAAGGTCAAACTAAAAACAGGGATAGTCCCCGTGGATGTGAAAAATATTGACTGAGAAACAAACAGCCATACATATACATTTTAACCCTTTGACTACCAATTTATTGTAATTTTTTTAGTAAATTTTTGGTGATAATTAGTCTGGAGGACTAATCTAATCGATGGAAATAACAGCGGTCTTGTGTCACCGTGGGCTCACTCTAAAGGTGTGACGTCACGCACATTAGCGGCTGTTGTTCGTTTACCGAGTCAACAAACTTGATTATGGTAAATTTGCCGCTTTATAAGTGTTTTTCGAGCCATTTTCCTCCACAAAGACCCCAGGCTGGCACCATTAAGCTGGAATGTGGGTAAAGGTAAGCCTTTGAAAGAAGCCAGAGGTGAGAGACGGTTACTTGCTGAATGAGACGCCAAATATGCTTCGTAGCCAATATGGCGGTGGATAGCCGAAGCTGTCTCTCTGCTAACTTTGTGGAAGGATTCCCGGACCTACCAAGGCAATTTGGGCTAGTTTTGACTGGTAAAAAGTTCAATCGACGTCATATTTTCTTAGTAGTACTGGGTGGCCCGACACTTACAAAACAACTTGGAAATAGGAAATGGAAGGGTTCTATGTTCGTGGAATAGTTGCCGTTCCCAGAATTCTTTTGGGGCGTGAACAAGACAATTCGCGAGATTGGCTCCAATAAAATGGCTAAAGCGTGGCCCGCGGAAAAAGTGAGAGGAAAATTTCCATCCCGATGCCAAGGTCTGCCCTTAAGGTTTGCTGTAAATGTAGAATTTTGATTTTTGGGCAATGATTTTTTTATTAAAAAGTTGACCACGAAAATGTGTAATTTTTGGTGTTGTTCTTTGGTCAAAAAACTGGCATTTTGGGCTTTGTTGCCAAGCAAACTGTGCTATGCAGCGGAATTTGGGTATTGTTGTCGATTTTTTTGGATTTGATAATTGCAAAAAGCACCATTTAGTGCTATTTACACATTATTATGTCTTTGTGACAAAATTTAAGCAAGAAATAAATCATAAAAGCAAAAGCGGTATATTTTACGAATATATGCGTCTTTGGTAGTCAAAGGGTTGATACGTTAACAGCTCGAGGCCCTACAAAGGAAAACTGCGTCCTCACACTTGACGACGAACCAAAGCTTCAAGCCTGAGGATACGATTCTTTACCTAAACGGATGGACCGTCCGAAGACGACAAATAGCGTGTACATTTTATCCTTGGACAAACGATGAAAATTGATTTTCAGACATCCTTTACAATATGAGAAAGATGAAACGTTTATCCTGTCTCAAACGTGGGGCAAAGGTCCCCTCTCGGACATTCGAATTCGGCGGTGACCTTCCTTTTGCACGGGTGGTGGGAAATTCATATTCACTGAGCAAACAAGAGACTCGAGGAAAGCTTCGCCATTTCAGTCATTTCCTGTGGTTTCTCTCGCATTCTATAAAGCAGGATCTGGCAGTATTACAACACTTAAGAGTGCCGTTCACGGATGACACCCTACGGAAAACGAGCCTGATTAACAATGGAACAAAAATGTAAAGGAAAAATGCGATACTTTGTAACAAGCTCGTAAAAATAGTTCACTTATTCGATATGTTTTGAAGTTTTAAATAAACATACGAGGGAAGAAATCAACTGCGTCAGTACATTTTTTTCCTGCAGTCAACCCTTTAACATTTTTTATGCAAATTATTGTTCGCCGGCGGACGATAACTTTCCTTGCTTGGTGTATAAAGAGAATTAAATGTATTACAACACCAACAACACCAGTCACATCCTGAAATAAAGCTGTTTCCTGAATAGAACCCTTTAAATAAATTGATTGAAATGCTCCTTTGTAATTTTGGGTAAACCTTGTGCTCACGAAGTTGTCGAAAACGAGGGAATACTTGTGAAAACCATGAAATGTTCATATGCACCTAAGAAACACAATAGACTACAAATTGTACCCAAGTTTGGTCAGTGACATGAACCTATTGCGTCATTACTGTTCCTGCCCATGAACCGCTCTCAGTTCCAATTCTCCAACCACAGCATACCAAAAACATTCGTTTTGCCCTGGTTTGAGGGTTCAAATTGCGACACATTTGACATCACAACTCCCTAGGGAGTCAACTGTCAATCCACCAACAAGTATTAATGGAAAGGGCTCTCTATGTTCGTAAAAACGGTATATAGTTATAAGCACTTTCTGTCGATTTGAACATTACCAAATGGTTCCATAACAAGGACTTTCTGAATCATCCAAAATAAAAGAAACGTTAAAGGGTTAAAATGATGTGTTACCGATGGTTCTTTCAAACACGCAATCTCGGAACTGACATTTGTGATTCATTGCTTTCTTACTACAGTACGTTGTTCTCTCTCTTTTTGTTTTTTTTTTTCGGAATGAGGAAACCAGATGAGAGTCTGAAAGTCATTTATGCTTGCAAGATAAGGTACAGGACGGTCCTGTCTACTTCACACCTCACTATACTGTGGTGCTAATGGCAAAACGAGATTCCAAGATGGCCGAAACGTAATAAAGTTTTCAGTGTCATCGTGACTATTAGTGGACTCGATTAGAAGCCGCTTTTCCAGAAAAAAAAGGACTGAGCAAGGGTAAGCACCCAACCACGAACACTTCTACCAAATATTGTCCTCTAAGGGTCACGCTCAAATGCTCTAAAAATAAGTATTGGTAGATTCAATTAACGGTATCGAAATCCCTTGTCGGTGGCTTAATTACAGGGAAACACGGAAGATGTACAAGAACGAGTTCAAGAAAGGCATAGAAATGGACGATCACAAAAGAGACCAAAACAAATTCCCTTATTTGGCGAATAACGAGGTCAAGTTAATTCGTTCTACACGCACAAGGAAACAACCTATTTATTCAGAGCTAGAGGAGGAGGCAATAACATAAAGCCACCAAAACACAGAAAACAGAGCGGTAGGACGACATAATACGAGTTGAATTTCAGTAGGAGCTCAGTTGGGAAAAATGAGCTTCAAAGGGACGAGATATAAGGCGCAATTAAGATAGATTATAGCATACCTTCCAACTTTATCATCGCAAGACCAAAGTAGCTGACCAAAAGTGCGATCAGTTTCATGCCTGTTCTTTCGTCGAAATCCTTACACTACGAAGACGTTTCCGAGCAACTTGTTCTATGATGCAAGTCTTGGCGTATCCAGTTTCTACTTCTGCGATTAATGACGTAGTTGCTATTGAGTGGAAACGCGCGGTAACATATTGCGGCACTATAATAAGCTTATAGAATGGTGGCTGGCCTGATCAATCTTTTTTCTTTTAGTTTGTCGGCTAAATTTCCCTTTAATTTGGGTGTCGTAGTAAAGGTGGACGCAAAATGTCCCGCGAGTATGCGTGCTTAAAAGCTAACGGATCAGTTACAGGTACAAAAATATAGATAACAAAGACTATTTGATTTCAAAACACACTGTTGCTGTTACGTGATCCAGAATAGCATCTGCAATTTATCTGGCCTCAAGCTAAGTAGCTAATGTCAAGGTCAAGTGGTTAATACAACTAAAGCAGATGACAAATTGTCTGCCGTCACAACCGATCAAATACCATAAGCCAAATTTAATTTCTTCAAAAAACCTTCTGCGAAGCAACGAAAAGGGGCAAGAAAACACTCGCTGTTTCTTCATCACCGCAAATTTGCTTCACGGTAAATACGACAAAGTATCTGTCGCACTGGAGTCACAACCACTAAATTATGGTATGGGGAGGGAGTGGATGGGGTCCTTTCCATACTAATCCTCCAGAAGTTTTGCAAGCAATAAAAAAACAAAAGATTGGGGATCAAACTAAAATAAGGGGTATTAGATTTGGTAAATAAAAGGCTTTAACTGTTTTGAAATTGGGAAATGTTAATGCATATTTGTATCTCGACTAAACATAAAAACTAGCTAAATAGCTTTCTTCGGAACGCTAACGGGTGCACAGATCGCGCTAGGTGGCTGTCCCTTGCTGGTCTAAAAACAGAGCGTCTGCATTTAAAAGTTTGGATCTTTCCAGTTTTTCCGAGGCACAGAATTTGAAAAATGTATATACGAAATCTCCAAGAAAAGGCTTAAGAGGTGACTGATAAATGCACTGAAAGCGAAAAAGAATGGCTTAGCTAATCATTTTATCACCGTTTTGTTTTTCAGAATTGCAACTGGGAATTTTAATTCTCTTGATTTTAGGCCGCCACGTACAGAATATTAAACCACAAAGAGAGCAATCATAGGACAAACAACTGCCTTTACGTTCAAGCTGTCCAGTCGTATTCACAAACAAAACTTTCCGTTGCTATTTTTGGCGAAACTTCATCTTGGCCAAATAACCCAAACACGATATTTACTTTAACTGCCTTCGGGAAGAGCTGGTTGTGTTTTTTTATGGCGTTTAATAGACTTGATCTTCCCAGTGACGTTTACATACAAAACTTTTAGCAATTACTTCAAGTGAAACGTTACCTAAGCCAAACATCCTATGGCAAACTTATTTGAGTTACCTTCGAGATTGTTCTGACTGTTCTTTCTGCGATCTGTACTTCTAATTATTTTTTCAGTTTTTTTTTCTTGTTGACTGAGAGGGATATTTAAAGAGAAATTAAGCTTGTAATTCAAACTATTCGTTCAGTCCATAAACTGCTTAAAGGAACACTGTCACCGGTATTTTTGCTGTTTTTGGTTCAATTCTTCCAAAATTACTGCTTTTTTCCTGTTATCGTACAAAAAATGCTCCTAGAGAATCAGCAATATGAATTCCAATGAAATTTTAGCAGGGAGAGCTAACCATGATAATTTTTTTGGTGATTTTTCAATGCATCGCTTAGTTTTTTCAAATTTCAATCCATTTCCATCCTCGTCATCTTAGATGGAATACAGGAGTTTATAGTGTCAATGCCGTACTAATGTCATTGGCAACAAAACTAGACCATTATTTTAAGGTTTCCACTGATGCACTGGCAGTTTTAAGCCTTTTAAAGTGATGGTACAATAGCGTGACACTGCCCCTTTAAAAGGTCATTGAGAGTATGGTTTCGTGTGATAGTTTCCAGATGCGCGAGGTTCGCATACCTTTGAACAAAATCCATCGAGTGGCATTTTTTAGCTGCTACATTCAACAAAAGTTGCAGAAATCTTTACTTTAAGTTATTCATATAGTCGGGGTCCATTCACGAGAAGGGCTTACTCAGTTTGCTCGGCACGGAAATCGGCTTCGTAATCCAAATGAAAAATGTTTCAGTTTCAAGTACTTTGCTATCCCTCCATTAAAAGGCGATTACTGGACTGAAATGTCCTTTCATGTGCTACTATAACAACTGACGCCGGCGGTGGCTTGCTCTACAGTGCTAAAACTTGGTGAACATATTCAAATCAGATCGTTTTCAGTTCAGATGGCCTTTGTAAGGTGGCCCATTTATTTGAAAGTGGTTCGTTTTCCTACGCCGCGACACGCATCAATGACAAATTACCCGGTAGACACGGAAGGAGGGCAAGACACAGAGGCCCTTCAGCTCATGGGACGCTATCCTGACTATAATTGGGTTGGCCGTTCTTCATGTAAACAGGGCCATAGAATTATATCTACCGTACCTGTCAACCGTGGCACCAGACAGAAAATAATTAGAAGCAATTAGTGATATTCAAACGAGCCTATTTTTCCGCATTCAACTCTGAAGTTCTCGGTATTTTTGGTGCCTTACTTTCGTTTCTCTTCAGTTGAAGTACAATCGGCCCCGAGTGCTCACAATGTGAATTCTTGGTACAGAACCAGGGCTGCACTAAAAAATCGATCAGAATGTGATTCGGCAATACTATCTGTTGTAAGGTTTTTGTGTTATTTCCTTGTTAATTAGCTATGGATGAAACGAATTATAACAAGCTCACATGCAAAGGCTCAGGATTCTAATGCCTTCTTTTCAATATCCTAGAAACAAGTATAATTAAATGCACCACTGAGTACCAACAATTTCCGAAGAATATGGCTTCACCGTTTTTTTCTGTGTAACAGAAATCGAATGACAATGGCGCAATATGCTTTCGAACGTTGTTTTCGTAGGTATGCAAATGCTCTCATGGCCTACTTAAAATAAGCAGGCCGTCAATTTTAATTAAAAGGAACTGAGAGGCTATGTACATTGTACGGATCGTCCACTTCACTCAAATTCCAAGTCAAGGTAAAAGTTCACTTATTCTTTCATATCTCTCAGTTGTTTCGATGATATTCGCAAAAACTATCGACCTGGAAAGAAACTAAAGCTTTAATTGTATAAAACGCCATAAAGAGATTGACGAAGAGCCTTTCGTACCGGGCTTTCGTACTTAACGTATAGAAACCGGCGCAGTAACACGCCGAATGGTGTGTACACAGTGATCCACATTTATAAGGACACACATAAATGACATAAATACGAGACTCCTACCTTTACAAGTTGCCATGACTGCTACGAAGACTATCGCCACGTTTACAATTCTTACGGCTGACATATTGAGCTGCAGAATAAAAATAAACTGCTGTTGAACACACCGCCAGCTCCTTCTAACTGAAGTTGCGAGGGTCTGCGCTATAAATGGATCGTAATGAACCCATGGCCAGACATACAGTTTTTATTACATATTGATGGCGGTACTTCAGGGATTGACAGATAATGTGATAAGATGTGAAATCAAGTATTTAATTACATGCAATGTAGATCCACAGCTGCATATAGCTCTTTGAAAAGGTTGAACTTTTAGTTTTGTATAAACCTTAGTTCTGTAAATTTCCCAAAGAAAACCGCTCAGATTGATGAAATTTCAGCCGAGTGGGAAACTTTGACATTGCTTTGCTCTCACCCCAAATGCCACAATCCCATAAGCTAAGTCTAAGACGTCAAAACCAATTAGTAGGGAAATTTGGATTAATATCGTTATTTGTTTAATGTGTTTTGCTTTCAAGGAAGTCGATAATAAAATTAATATTCTAGGAGTTTCTTTGCCGTTTAGTGAATTTGAACAAAACTGCCATTTGTATGTAAAGCTAATGAACACAGAGTGGTCACCTGTTCAAAATCTAACTGATTTCTTCGAGAAGAGGTCTCTACGTAGACTGCTAGTAGTCCCTTTCCGGATTGAAAGTGCAAATCAACAGCGCGCAGAGATGAAAAACAAACACCCAAGCCCCCCTTAGTTCGTTTCTGCTTTTTCTCGCGCCGGGGCTCCCGAAGGACCCAAGCAGACTAGTCTGTACGTCAGCTCTGTCGCGCACAATGTCATTGAAGGCCCAGGAAAATCGGCGGAATATCCATACAAACAACGTAACACGAATATAGTGCATATTCCATCCTTTTAAAATGCGCCGAAAGCTGAGAGAAGTTGAACGCGATCCAAATCAAACAGTGACGAAAATTCCGTAGTTTCAATTTTGATGTAAGAGCTATCTACTGAAGATTCAACAAACGTTTGTAGTCCACGATCTAGCTCTTGACAGGGAATCCGTTGAATACACCCCAACAAAACTTGGGAGGCGGCGAAAGAGGTTTTACGAATCGTCCGTTAAAACAAACAATCCATAGCCTGGGCTGACTTAGCCTCCCACGCAGTCGTTTTTAGGAGACTCGTATTTCACCTCCTCCCCACTAGTGGGGAGGAGGTGAAATACAAGTCAAAAAACGACTGCGTGGGAGGCTAGGGCTGAATAATTTCACAGGGACTAGTCCGCTTTGTTTTTGGCATCAGTAGCCGACCAACTAACAAAACCTCGAATAATTCGATAGCAAACTCCAAATGCAGTTATAGTTCACATCGTGATAAGATTGTTACCGATATAGCGTCAAAGAAACGTCTGGCTACCTCTGAAACTAGCAGAGACTGGTGTACTCCAGAAGGTGAATTCCCTTGCTCTTACTGACCCTCCTTACTTTGTTAAGCATAAAAAATAGTTTTCCAAAATTAAGAATGTCATATGTCATTATTTTTTGCGCTACAAAACATTTATAACGTCTGCCAACTTCATGAAACTGGAGACTGGCCTTTTTTTAATTATAACGTGAATTGTCATGTTTCTACTTTGTTGCCGTGGCAAGCGCAGGAAAAATAATTAATGCGTTAATTACAAGCAAGCATGGAATTATATTCCTGCGGACCCGTTGCATGGGCATTATATATGAGGTAAACTCTCAATCTAGCAGAATTAGTAAATAAAAAAATAAAATAAAAATAGCATAACGACTATTGACACAAGTTCTTACAAACAGCCGTCATGGTTTTTTATTTTTAAAAGTCTCAGAGGAGTGGTGTGGTGATTTGTAGGGGACAGGGTGTGAAAAAATGTAGTTTGGGGTTTTCGCTGTTTGTGTCGCCTTGTTTTGCCCATAAGTTATCTCTTCTTGGAGGAGGGGTCGTAGGGGTGTGAGGAGCGGCTTTTCAGTTAAATTTTTACCTCCCAGTCGATTCAACAAACGGACTACTTTCTCCCCCACCGGCCTTCTTGGGCGATCGATCCGGTCAGCTCGACTTTTTGTTCCAATTCCTTGTGTGGTTTAAGTTATAGATAGACGATAGTGAACCACAAAATTGATCGTTTCTTTCTTGTTGTTTCTGAAAGCGAAAGCAAAGGCTGGTTTTGTTCGATTGATGGTTAAGACTGTATGAATGCCATTTTGTATTGCATACTACGCTCTAGCTACCGCAAGGAAGTCGCTTTATTCTGTAAGGCTAATAGCAATCAATTTGTTTCCAATTGTCTTTGCTACATAATAGAGAAATGTGGCAGTTTGGTGGAATGTGAGTGAGTTAAGAAATCAGTGGAGACGCAGCCCTTAACTGACATTTCACGGTACGATGAATACCAATACGTTACATGATTCACGACGTTTGAAGACGATCGCTACATCCAATCTGTTTCACCCAACGGACTGTACTCTTGAAAACGTTTTTAAATTAGGAATGGTTAGTAAACTTACGATAAATCCTATCACATGAAGCGTCCACTGTTAGACGGGGTGCAACGTTTGCCCCTGAAGTGATATAAACACCCACAAGAAGAATCATCAAGCCGTGCAAGGTACCAAGCAGTATTTTGATTGTGTTCGTCACGCAACGTTTCGACGTCACGCAATTATAAAGTGTTCCAATTAGATTATTTGGGCATTAATAAATTTGTCGAAAATGTTAGTATGAATGAGCACTGAGTAGATTCAAGCTCCGGGCTACACACAGCGATCCACATTGCCCTAAGAGGTCCCCCGTTCTTAGCCTGCGTGGCAGGCGAACGGAAATCTACTTCAGACGCTATATCTCCTTCCTGTGTTCCTGAGGCGTTTGTTCATGTCATTGTATTGTTTTGGATGACCACAGCCAGTCTTGATAGTACACGGTCTATATATAACAAAGCAGAGAACCTTTCCCTAACAAAGGTATCGGGACCGTTATGTTTCAGGCTAGAGATGTCTTTTGATTTCTGGAAATGTGCGTGAATTTATCCTCGCTTATGCTGAGGATTAGAATTAAAACATTCAGAGAAAATATTTCATGACAACCTGAGCTTTTACTGACCTTTGTTTATAAATAACGTGATCGAGTCACACAGTGTGTAAAATATAGTTCTCACAGTCACTTAGTCTGACCCCATGCGACCATTTGTCGCAGGACCCCCGTATCTTTCCACGAATGATTTCAGGAACAGTACCCAAACGGCTCGTTTCATGATATTCGGAATCAACCCACAGCTTGTGATAAACACCCGGGGGTACTCCCTTATATGGGCTAGATAGGTATGTGCGGCCCTAAAGGGTATGGTTCTTAAGCCGTTTTGGTCTGCAATAGGGTATCGATTTTAACCATATTGGTCTGAAATAGGGTATGGTTTGTGCAATCTATTCCTGAATTGAGTATGGTTTTTTTTTAGAAGAAGCGCCATCTTCATCATCAGGATAAGACCATCAACAAAAGAGTCACAAAAGCCCTTCGTGGTCAGGCCTGAGAAGGCTAGGGAAAATCGCGGATTTTGGTCTGAAATAGGGTAAGGGTTTCAGGAAGCGAGCCGCACACCCGCACCCAATTTTTCTGGGAGTACTCCATCACCCCCCGCCCGGTCATTTTGATTTATGCAAGCACACTAAAGCAAATATTCCGCCCAGAATAAGAAAATGCTGGGTACCGGCGCAACACCATACAAATCAGTTGATAGTATCAGGTAGTTCCTCCCTTGCTGTTACAATGCCACATATGGGAAGGCAGCCAGAGAAGTATAGAATGAGGCAAAACGGGCTTTCCCTTTTTTTTTCTGTTGCTATAATATCAACTTCCGTTCCATTTTCAGAAGAGTGTGGTCACTAAGAATAAAACAGGTTCGGGGAGGGAGGTCAATCAGAGATTTACCCCATTCGTAAGAAGGCTGAACTGTTAAAACTAGCACTGGTTAGGACCCTGTCAAATTAAAAATAAATAAACCCACATCCACTTTTGCGTCTAGGACGGGCACTTCTCGATGGTAATTTATTCTCAAAAATTGGCATCAGATTTGTATCAGTGATACCATAGATTATATATTCGTATACTTAAAAAAATTTAACTATAAATAACTCTCCACGGTGCCATTTAGCTCGCCACAAATATTCACAATACGGTCAAACATTTCGAATATCTGGACAAAAAATTCATACCTACTCAAACTTTGAACTCGAATTTGAAACTCAAATTTCTCAATAATTCAAACTTCCACAAACAAATTCTTTGTCTTGGGCTATTTCCGCTTCAATAAAAACAAACTCAAACTGCGGTCAGGGGCACCCAACGACAAGTTTCGGTAGATATCTGTTCGGGGGAGGGTAATTCGCCTTGGGGTTTCGGTGTCGATTAACGGAGTGTACTCGGATTTTCGTAGCTAAAACGTGGCCTAAAAGATTCGCAATTGGGAAATCATAGCCCCTAAGGTTTTCGGAAAGGTCGTAATTGCTGTTTTTGGTAGTCAAAAACGTCAGCTAGCATTTTCAGGAAGAAAATAGTTCCCTAGAAAGTTCATGAAAGTTCATTTCAGCTTGCATTTTCTCAAAGGAAGATTTTGATCCTTAACATTTTCGGGCAATTAAAATTTCAGCTAGGGAATCCGAACAGCTGAACTTCTTCTAGCTTACGAAAACATCGCTTAAGGTGGCTCAAAACAGTTTTCAGCACTTTTCAAGACGTAGATTTTGATGGGTCACTATAGCCGCTCTTTATCAGTTGATGCTACAATAATGGTATCACAAAACTGCCCAATCATTGGGGAACACGATGTTATCATTTTCGTGACGCTATATGTTACCATAACAACAGTATGACCTACTTAAAACACCCTTAATTTTAGCTTTAAGTACTATTATCTCAAAAACGGCACAGTGAAACTTTTTGTTATCGAAACTTGATAAGCAGGATTCGACGCAACTTTTGGCAAAGTTTAAAAAAATTCTGTACATGGGAATCAGAGCCATCTTACATTTTCGAAAATTTAAGGTGGCTCTGAGCCTCATGTACAGAATTTATTTAAACTTTGCTAGAAGTTGCGTCTTATCCTGCTTATCAAATTTCCATAACCATAAAAAATTTCACCGTTCTCAGAGTTCTTAAAACAGCTACCAACAAAGCAGCACAAGAGAAGGTTTCATTTTTTAAAGGAACCTGCACGAATTACAATAAGGTTCATGAAATATAAATACTTAAAGCTAAAATTAAGGGTGTTTTCAATAGGTCATACTGTTGTTATGGTAACATATAGCGTCATGAAAATAATAACAACGTGCTCCCCACTGATTGGCCAGTTTTGTGATACCATGATTGTAGCATCAACTGATAAAGAGTGGTGATAGTGACCCATCAAAATCTACGTCAGAAAGCACTGAAAACTGTTTTGAGCCACCTTAAAACAGACCTCAAATACCATAAGGTACTTAAGGACGTTCGCGCGAACATCTTCCCATAGTGGAAAACGAAAATGGTCTGGGAACCAGTTTTGAGCACATGTCTGCGCATGTGCCGATTTTTAACGCCGTTTTAAACGCCGCGTATTAAAGGCAGACATTATTACCACAGGTAGATCTTTTCATGGGTTATATAATTACCGTTCCTTCCTTTGTAATTTTTTCCTACTTTTTGCTAGAGCCACCCGAAGCTCGTACGTGGCGCAATTGAAGTAGACCTGGGACTCAAAGTATGGCACAGTCAAATGCCATCGTAAAGATTTTTGCCATATTTAAGAAATCTTCGGCTGATTTCAACAATACAGGGTTATGTTAACCTTCTTATCTCGACGTGATTTTCTACCTGTTCAATTTCCGTTCCCTTTAATGTTAGCCCAGAAAGGTTTCTTATTTATGGGAAACGCTGCAGGAGTGTTGTTGCAGAGTTGTTGCCCAACTCAAATGTATCATAACTGTCTCATTAACACTTTGACCATATTTAAGAAATCATCAGCATAATGCTACACACATATTTTGGCCATCTTTTACTACGTAAATCAGGGGCACCCAACGACAAGTTTCGATAGATATCTGTTCGGTGGAGGGTAACTCGCCTTGGGCTTTCTGCGTCGATTAAAGAGTGCACTAGGATTTTCGTAACTAATACGTGGCAATTAGGAAATCATAGACCCTGAGGTCTTCGGAAAGGTCGAATTTGCTGTTTTTGGCAATCAAAAACGTCACCTAGCATTTTCGGAAAGAAAATAGTTCCCTTAAAAGTTCGTGGAAAGATCATTTCAGCATGCATTTTCTCAAAGGAAGATTTTATTCCCTAACATTTTCGGGCAATTAAAATTTCAGATGAACTTCTTCTAGCTAATAAAAGCGTCCCTTTAAACAGACTTCAAACACCATGAGGTACTTAAAAATGCCTTTCTACAGTTTTTGGTTGATTTCGCTCGTTGGGTGCCCCTGGTTAATTTTAATTCTGGTACCTTTTCTTTGCCCACAATGCTTGTAAAATTAACATATTGCAAGTTACAAAATAACTGAATTTTGCAACTTTGAAAAACCCAAGAAACTGTAAGAATGTCTTGCTTTGATCGGGATGATGGTGTATTAATACCAAAGGGCCTGTTTTCCAACATCATTTACTGAAACGTCTGTAAAAGCCTTCACAGCAAGTACAGTTTTATCAGATTACAGCCCATGTGTTCAGCAATACCATACCAAACTGCCTACTTCTTAGGAGCTATGAAAGCCCTGTCATACTACAAAAGGTGTCAAGTCAATACCCTGTCCCAATTACCAAGCAAAACATCTGCCAAAACTTTTCTAAGGTCTCAATAATTATACCAGTAGTAAGGAAAACATTAAGTGTTTACATGCTCGTGACATACATACATCAGTTTATTCAAGGCATTTAGAATAAAGGTGACTGTAGAAAAAATGACAGTCAGATTTTTGTAAAAATTAAAATCTGTTTTCGTCTTAACCATTCCTTTTTTAGCCAAGACACTGTAGTAGTTTCTATTTGAGTTTAGTGAGTAAGACAAAAACCAGGGTAATCGCCCATTTGAAAAACAAGATCTTATCTGAATTCACAACAGCAATGCCAAAATGGCATCTGCATGCAAGAGAATCTTGGAGTAATTATTGGGTTCAGCTGTGAGTATTGGGAGTTTTGTCAGCCAATTACATTGTCAGCAAAGAAAGCAAAACTTGAGCAGATATAATAATTATTATTACTACCAAAAATAAGAAACAGTCACTGAGTCAGGCAGAGTCGGTGGAGAAGACAAATTAAAACCTGTAAAAATCGCTTAAAGTTAATATCACTTCTGAGGCAAAAGAATGACAGTACACCAATTTAACTTTTATTTAGCATTGGTCAATACATACATTAAGGGATTCATCACTAGAGCATGAAAAATATGGTAAAAAAAAAAGAAAAATATGGTAAATTTTTTTAACCTGGGTTAGCAAACAGTGAGGGGCTTCCAGACAAAACAAATGACTAAAAATAAAATATTATTTTAAAGTTCTGTCAATGCTTGGTTTTGCTGTTGTTTAAAAGTTTATCGATACAATGTTAATTGTAACTTGTATTTCCTGTTGTTTTGGCTAAATACGTTTGTATTTGTACAAACAAGCTTATGTATTCACTCGTTGTTAAGTGGTAATTGTATGTATCTTTGCATGCAGTAACTTGAATAAATATACCATTTATTAATTTTTTTACGTTACTTGTGTTATCTCGATCTGTTACCTCCTCGCTGCTTTTCTGCTGATAATGATGTTGGGCTATAGGAACACTTTCCTGCACGAAATCTGGGGTAAAATGACGATTTCAGCCTTAATTAGTGATTACCTAATAATGTATATTCTGTAAATAACCGCCCTTCACTAGTAACTGCACTGTGGTAGTGGCCGACTCGAAAGCTCTGCTCCTTTGGCCACTACGCACTATTCCAAATCAATGCCTAATGTACATGTAAGCTAGCTTTGTTTCTCTTTTACTTTTTTCTATTCTTGTACGCTAATATTATGTATGAATAAGTGTGAATAAACAACTTGAACTTGAACTTGAAAAAGCGAATCGCCAAAACAAATGGTGGCAACCGTTGCAGAACCGTTGACTTCAAATTCTTACCCAGGAAATACGAGTCGTCTAATCACATTACAAACGGCAAGTTAGCTTCATATTTTCTCTCTTTACCTGTTTTGGTTCGCCGCTGTACACTGGTTCCCAGACTCCCATTCCCGGTTCCTGCTTCTCCGTTCCCCGTTCTCCGTTCCCTGTTCCCCGTTCCCCGTTCCCCGTTCCCCGTTCCCCGTTCCCCGTTCCCCGTTCCCCGTTCCCCGTTCCCCGTTCCCCGTTCCCCGTCCCCGTTCCCCGTTCCCCGTTCCCCGTTCCCCGTTCTCCCTTCCTCCTTTGCCGTTCCTCGTATTAATAACATCCCTCATAAGCGCTACCGTTTGAACCACTTCGGGAATTTGATGGCAAAACGGAAGAAAATAAAAAAAAAATGTAACTTCTTACAGTGAGAATTTTTTCATTTCATCAATTTTGGTAGAGAATAAGTAGAGTAAATGATTCGTGTAAGAAGAGGTAGGGGTTACCGACGATCTATACGAGTAAAATTGGTGTGAAGTTTACGACGCCATGTTTGTTTAGTTGGGGGCAAGTCAATCGAGACTAATACGTGACATAATATTGTCGCGTTACCTGCGCAGTTTAGATGCGTATAAACAATTAGCGCGAACGTCCTTAAAAATGCCTTTCTACAGCTTTTGGTTGATTTGGCTCGTTGGGTGCCCTGTGCGGTGTGAGAAAATAACTGATTAGTGAGAAAATAAAAAAGCTAATAAAGATAAAGTTTCTCACTGCTAACGTTTTCTCGGCTCAATAGAGACTCCTTTACTTTACAGTGATTTTTATATTGGGAAAACGAAACGTCGATTATATGACCGAAAAACAAAGCATTTCAAGCACTTAGAGATCAGATGTCAATTGTAGTATAAAGGAGTCTCCAAGAGAAATGCATTTTATGCAAATATTTATCACACTTTCAAATCCTCATCAAAAATTAACAGGTCAGTTCAATAAAAACCCTGCGGACGACTCAAGTCTGAGTTGCTGCTCATAAAATTAAATAAATACAGCAACGATAAAAGACCCGATGAACAGCAGAAGACTCGTCAATGCTTTTCCTGCAGCGGCCTCCATGTTTGGCTTTGTAACGACATCTTCTAATGGGCACCTGAAACGAGGAGGCGGTGACGGCGACCATTCCGGACCCAGGATTTGCGCAGTGGGTGGGAAGACGTTTCTGTCGAAGTAACCATCATAATTTCCCCCTGGGTTGTATTTGATTGACACGAGGAGCCTATTGTCTTTACGGATGGCCCACGCAGCTCCAATCTGTTTGGAGTTTCTCCAAACCAACTGAAATGTAAACAACAAGACGTTTTTGACGCATATTAATCCTACAGCTATGCCGGATGTTTTGTATCTGACTTCAAGTCTTAACATCTGTAAAAACTGTAAGGGCGTGGGGGTCTTATAATGTAAGCCAGACGCCCATCTAAGGCTCTCAGATCAGGCCAAGTATTCCTGGCCTAATTTCAATTATTACATTCAGTGCAGTTTCGGTTGCATGGGATTTCAATGTTCGTTAGTACCTACCTGTGTAAAATGTCCAGCAGCATGCACATAACCTGGCTTACTGTAGTCATAAAATTGCTCTTCCTGATGAAACCACCATATGGCGTCACTACAAAACTCTGGAGGCCTGTCCCCAGGCACAGTCATATACAAGTTCCCAGGATTCTTTTCGCTATGTTCAAACTTGTTGTTTTTTGCCAGATAAGTGGCCCATTCATGAGCCTCTTTTTCAAGGCTTGTAGACCATGTAACGTTAGGAACCTTTGAAGTTAAAAGGAAACAGATTTTACTGAATTTTTCAATGATCGCCTTCCTCTAAGCTCTGAAAAATTATAAATAAATAAATAAAGCTCTTTATTAGTTCCAGAAAACAAACGTTCTGGATTACAATAAACAATTAAATAAAATTAAAAAGGCATTTGAGGAAGTACATAGAAGTGACTACGATTCCTTATAGCAATCTTGTTTTACTGGGAGTGAGGAGATCTACCAAAGGACCTTCAATTATTGTCGAACGTATGGCAACATAACCGCATGGTAAAAAGGCTTGGACGATGTGAAATGAAGTTAAAATTACTGCAGGAACTCAAACCTTCCGGCTTGAACAAATAAAAATAAATAAATGACCTTAATTTATTTACTTTCGGGAGTGTTTATAGCACAAAGGCTAGTGGGGCAGAGAAAATATTTAATTTCAAAACAAATAATTCAAATAAACATGACAAGGTTAAGAAACGGTACCCAGCCGTGGCAAGAGGCGTACCAGGTTGGCAATTTGCAAACGTGTATGGTCGAGCTGGAGCGGGACTGTCTCATCCACAAATAACTGCCTTTGGCTAAAAGGGCTGGTAGCTGTTATTCAGTGTTGTTATCTTTACTGACAACTGAAGCTTCCTTTTTAACAAAATCTCGTGCTAGCAATGTCCGTTTACCTGATGGAGAGTGCGGAAATAGTTGTGCCAGTATAGACATTGGTCCTTAAAGGACATTTTACCTGCAACTACAAAAAAAAACAGTTTGTCGCAAGGTTTAAATATCGTCACAATAACAATCCAAATCTCAGCATAAGACGATGTGATGTGACACAAGGTCCTTCTTATAATGATGATTATAATCAAATGAAGAAAGATCCTCGCAGTTGTGAACACAATTTATGCAATTGCGAAAAGAAGCCTGAAAAAAATTCAGGACTTCAACGGGGTTTGAACCCGTGACCTCGCGATTACCGGTGCGATGCTCTAACCAACTGAGCTATGAAGCCACTGATGTTGGGAGCAGGTCAATTGTGGGTTCATATGTTCATATGTTCATATGATTCATTTCATATATCATTCACAATAATTATAATGATAAATAATAATAATAATAATAATAATAATAATGTGAATAATATATGAAATAAATCATATATGAACTGCGGAAATGAAATCAAATGAAGAATGATCCTCGCAGTTGTGAACGCAAGTAATGCAATTGCGTAAAGAAGCCTGAAAAAAATTGCGTAAAGAAGACTTCAACGGGGTGTGAACCAGTGAACTCGCGATACCGGTGCGATGCTCTAACCAACTGAGCTATGAAGCCACTGAAGACGTTGGGAGCAGATCAATTATGGGGTCATATGTTCAATTGCATTAATTCATTTAATAATAATAATAATAATAATAATAATAATAATAACAAAATTAATAATTATTATTAGAAAATGATCAACTCGTAACAAAATCTCTTACGCACTCAAAATTTTCGTATTCAATTTATTGCGGTAAAAGGCTTAAAACATGTTTAACGTGAATCGAAGCTTTAAAATATTTGTAAAAAATAATGGCTCAGCTTCCAGAAATTGTGATAAAAACTAGCATCGTATTAAGTATAAATAATGTCGATTACAAATTAAAAGTTACAGTCCTAAAATCTCGCTAGTTCCTCTTCGATTTCAAAGTCTTTGTCTGCAATGTTCAGCGGAGCTCTTCGCGTGCAACGTGAGCCTCTCAAGCACAACAGCGCAGACCTCAGGAGGGCAAATGAGACTTTGGAGTGAATAATAATAATAATAATGATAATAATAATAATAAGTTGTATAACAAAAGCAACTCTTTATTAATAACAATAATACATCTTGGCAAGATGGGAAGTGACTCGACACTCATTCCGCCATTCCAGCACACAAATATGAATGCTCATCCTCATGTACAAATCAACTTCAAGATTTGTCCGTGCCTCAGTACGAAAAAACAGACTTTCCGCGATTTTATCACCCCATGAAGCCAGGAGCCCATGAATAGGAGCCTCCATATGCACTAAATCTTTGAGTCAACGTTTGCGCGTATCTTTCTATTTTTAGAACGGCTTTTTCTGCGGGAGGCTCCAATTTACTGGGAAAATCTGTTTCCAGTAAATTCCTCACACAAGCATCCGTAAAAACGTTGTGGCCAAAGGTGGGGAGCGCGTTGTCCCGATCCTTCTCTTGGGTATTCTAAACAGTGTGTGCGAATTTAGAAACTCGCAGCGTTCTAAAAATAGACTGAAAAGATACGCGCAAAGGTTGACTCAAAGGCTTGTATGGGAGAGTGAAGCTCCTATTCATGGGCTCCTATGACGCAAATTAAAGCCTGACAAAATTCAGGCTTGTACGTGATTTGAACCCATGACCTCTGCGATACAGGTGCAGTGCTCTACCAACTCAACTAAGAAGCCAAAAAAACTGTGTTATAGTCTGTCGTTTTTTAATAATAATAATAATAATAATGAAAAATAATAATAATAATTAAAAAAAATTTTAAAAACCCTAACCCCTAGCGGACTGCAAGGGGGGCAAGTCTAAACTGGACCTGGATGAGCGCCAGAAATAGAGCAAGGGATGGGCTAACTTTGCTAGATTGGTATTTAACTGCGTAGATTAATCAATTAATCAACTGTCGCCGGCACTCGTGCTTTATGCATTGCTGCCAGTAGATTGAATTTATAATGACGTCTACTTCAAACCCAAAAACCTCTAGAAAGTAGTTTAAGGTAGAAAGGTGCCACTGACGATGAATAAAAGACGATGAAAACAAATGGATGACAAATAACCCCCAGCTGAAAAAAAAATCTAATTTACTTGATGAAAGCACCAAGAAGTAAGTAGTTTTCGGTGTGCCCAATCGATGAAAATCGATAATCAATATTAATCTATAGCAATTAATCGATTAATATCGGAAATCGAAGATCACGATGAGGGTGACTATCAATTATTATCGATTTTCATCGATTTCTATCGATTTTTGTGGTTTTTAAGAATTGTGTAATTCACGGTGAAAGAACCTTATTGGGCCTGAAATTATTGGGCAAGGTTGCAAAGAGACTAAAGTTGCTGAAACACAAAATCGTGCTCGGGAATATTTAACACATGATGCAAGATGTATCTTCAGGAGTTGAATGCAGGCAAATGAGTACGAACAAGGCACAATTGAGATAGATTACCGCGTACGTACCTTCCGACACTGGCAGAACCACGGTAAAGCAGCTAACAAAGAATAAGATTTTCATAGCTTGGTACAGTTCGTCCGTAGAAAAGCTCACAACACGAGTTAAATATCACTAGCCTCTTTTGTGTTTATCTGTTATGAATATTCAACTTTCGACTTATATAGTGTCTACCTCGGTTTCGTGATCGGCATTCAATGACGTATTGCTATGGAATGGCGTGATAGGGTTGGGGTGATAACCGGCATTATGACATAATAATAGTAATGTTACCTTGCTTCATGTAAAATATCTTTTTCTGGATTGTGGTTAAATGTCAAAACACAATATGACGCAAAATCAATTTCCCGAGTGCGTCGCCGCTTGACGGCTTCATGGATCAGAAGTCACACTCTAACATGTGTCACAGGACTGTATTGGCTAACACATGCATTTCCATTGCCTAATTCCAGAATGCACGTAAAAACACAAGACTTGCATTGCCTGCAGCTAATAAGCCTTATTGACGTTTCGAGGCAGCAAACTGACGAGGCGCAGAGCATTGTAACGGTCTGCCACTTTTAACTCAGTGAATGAAAAAGAATGTAAACCAGGCTATTCACTTGCCCACTGTTTTTCGTCTAAATTGGAAAATAAGTTAAAAAGCTTTTTATCTCTCTTTACCATGCTATTCTATATCCAAACACAGAGCAGGCGGTTAACAATTTTTGGAAAATTTGAAAAAAATCTAAGCAACGCTTGTAAATACTTCAGAGGTGATGATAGACGATAAAGGCAAAGGAGAACGAGGTAGATCAGCAACCACTCACAGCCGGGAGAATCTTCCTTTTGACCGTCAGATACAGTGCCACTGAATGGTGCACTAAACAGTTAAAAAATCTAGCAACTTAAAATTCTACGTCCATGTTTGTTTAAAGACAAAACACCTGTTCAGCACTTTAGTGCTATTTACAGAGAAAACTTTACTTACGTTACTCTCTTTGTAATCTCACCCAAACCATTAATCCAGTTTACAAATACTTTTCAAAAGCTCATCGAGAATGACGCAGATAACAGATTCCGCGTACAAGTCATGCATGCCATTGAACAAAATCCATCGGGTTGGATGTCCAATACTTGAAGGTCCAATACTTTAAAGCATTAAAAATAAAAATTTTACGGCCCTTTTTGTTTAAAGGTTGGCGTAGTTTGTCATTTGATCTTGCCAATGGAAAGTACCTCGGCTTACAAGTCAATTCCTGTGAAACTATGACAATACAGCAGGAAAAATGCTTGAGGTGATATCAATTTTGCTAACCCTTTTTATTGGACGGTTATTTTTTCGCATTAAAATCCCTTTAAAGGCTTTGTTGTCCTCTAATAGTCAAGTGCATTTTTATGAAAGACGTTGTTGAGTATTTCAACATACTGGACACCGGTGTGATTTTTTTAATGAAATAAACACGTACGGACGAAAAAGTAAACTCGTTGTTTTGATATAGGTCATGAACCTCTCACAGGGCGCGCTGGTGATAAATGCGTGCAATCAAGCAAGCCAGCAAGCCGTTTGCATGAGGTCGCAACTGTCGTATATCAACGTACTGAAATCTTTTGGCGTGTCGAGGCAGTGGCACTTATTTATTTATTTATTTACTTATTTATTTATCTATTTATTTATCTATTTATTTATTTATTTATTTATTTATTTACTTATTTATTTATTTGGCTACATAAAAACGTTACAATAGATACATAGAGCTGCCACAAAACTAACAGAGATGTAGTGAGGGAACCCAGTAGAAGCTGAAAGCTTATTAACACTGGGCACCTCAAGACAATACATGCTGTAGATAGAGAGAGCA
This sequence comes from Pachyseris speciosa, assembly GCA_016490735.1. Taxonomy (NCBI): domain Eukaryota; kingdom Metazoa; phylum Cnidaria; class Anthozoa; order Scleractinia; family Pachyseridae; genus Pachyseris; species Pachyseris speciosa. The sequence goes on from JAEMWC010000789.1 coordinate 274,270, forward strand.
AGCAAAGGCATTCTAAAAGCATTAGTAACGCACGTGATCATTGCACATACTGACATATGTAAGCTACTATAGCAATCTGCACAGGCCGACGAGGCTTGCTTTGCTTATTACTCTCTAAAGCAGCAAAGTCCTCTGGTTCTCGCACTCGTGTGTGCTTATGTACATGTAAAGTTTAATTATCAGTTTAATCCGTTGAGTATGACGATGAAAGAATAGTTCGATAGTTCAAACCTCAGAATTACCGAGGAACAAAGACTAAGCAACTGTCAAAAGAAATACTACAGCCACTGAGTTTGGTTTAAACAGTGCACGGGTCAATTTTTACTTATGCTTTTCGCAAGATACTGCAGTGGTAAATAAAAAAAAAATAACACACCCACCAAGAGACATCTTCCAGTTTGTTGTCGTGAAATTGTTGGCTTGCGTCGGTTCCAGGAAATCCTAAGCAGTCGTATTTCTTCTTCCGTTTCCGTACCGTCTGGTTCAACCCCCGGGTTTCAACCCCCGGGGTTCAACAACAGGGCGTCCAGACAATCTGTTTGTGTGACCCTTTGTTATTTTATAGTAAGTGTATGGGATTTACTGTATGTTTCATGCTCTAGCGACGAATCGCTAAACATATTTATTGAACAACGCTAAATAAAAGTTAAATTGTGTTACCTATGGTTTACTATCGTCCTTTTGCCTCAAAACTGATATTTTAAGCGATTTTATCGGGTTTTGTCTTCGCCGCCGACTGTGCGTCATAAGAAACGGGGCTTTCCGCTTATCCTGGAAAGGGCGGCTTATTGGGCGACAATTGCATGCATGAGAGTTCTTCCCGGCGAAAACATCGCCCCTATTGAAAATTTCGGCTATGCGACGAGGTGATTGCCGCCAATAGAACACTATGAATTAGATTTACCTCCATTGAATGCGCGAGGTAGGATATCTATTCAGCTGCCAGGATCAGTTGTCAGAGACAGCAAATGAATAAATTAATCAGCGGCGCTGAATCGAGCCATCTATGGTGCTTTCCGAATTTGTCCTCGACCCAATTATGAAAGCAATCTTCGTTTTACAGCAGGGGCACCCAACGAACCAAACCAACCAAAAGCTGTAGAAAGGCAATTTTAAGTACCTTGTGATGTTTGAAGTCTGTTTAAAGTGATGTTTTCATAAAGTAGAAAGAGTTTATCTGTTCGGATTCCCTAGCTGAAAGTTTAATTGCCCGAAAATGTTAGGGAACAAAATCTTCCTTTGAGAAAATACAAACTGAAATGAACTTTCCACGAGCTTTCTAGGGAACTATTTTCTTTCCGAAAATGCTAGCTGACGTTTTTGACTGCCAAATACAGCAATTACGACATTTCCGAAAAGCTCAGGGGCTATGACTTCCCAATTGCGAATATTTTAGGCCGAAAACCCAAGGCGAATTATCCTCCACCGAACAGATATCTACCGAAAGTTGTCGTTGGGTGCCCCTGTTACAGTATGTAGTTGTGAAGTGCATCCGAAATTGTCTTGCCTGATCCGGCCAAAGCCAAGATGTTAAAGCCAAGATGTTAAAGCCAAAGCCAAGATGTTAAAGCCAACAAATATCGAATAAAATCAAACTGAGTCTTTCAAAGCAATAAGTGGAGGTAGATAGTCGCTTTTGTACCCCAGTACACAGTACACGCCACGGTGATAAATCCATCGAACCCCGGGGGGTAGTCCCAGAAAAATCGGGTGGGGGTGTGCGGCCCGCTTCCTGAAACCCTTACCCTATTTCAGACCAAAATCTGCGATTTTCCCTACCCTATTTCAAACCTGATCAAAAATTCGATACCCTATTTCAGACCTATTTCACGTACACAGTTGGCGTAAATATAATTAAAAGACAAAAAAGAAGGGCTTTGTTGATGGTCTAATCGCCTAATAATGAAAAAGTAGCTTCTTTTAAACATGTTAAAAAACATACCCAGTTCAAGACTAGAAGGCACAATCCATACCCTATTTCAGACCGAAATGGTCAAAATCGATACCCTATTTCAGACCAAAACGGCTAAAAATCCATACCCTTTGGGGCCGCACATACCTATATAGCCCAAATAAGGGAGTACGCCCCCCCCCCCCCCCCCCCCCCCCCCCCTCCCCGGGCATCGAACACAGTATTAACCAAATGGTCATAACTCAGGCCCGGTAGATATCTGTTCGATGTAGTGTAGTTCGCCGGCTTAGGCCGTTCGGCGTCGATGAAAGAGTGCACTAGGATTTTCGTCACTAAAACTTAGCCTAAAAGATTCACAATCATAGTCCCTGAGGTTTTCAGAGAGGTCCTAATTGCTGTTTTTGGCAGTTAAAAACGTCAGCTATCATTTTCGGAAAGAAAATAGTTCCCTAAAATGTTCGTGGAAAATCATTTCAGCTGGCATTTTCTTAAAGGAAGATTTTGTCCCCTAACATTTTCGGATGATTAAACTTTAACGGCTCAGTAACGGTTATAAGGAATCCGAATAGATCAAATTCTTCTAGCTAACCGGAAAACACCATAAGTTACTTAAAAATGCCTTTCTACAGCTTTTCGTTGATTTGGCTCGTTGGTTGTCCCTGATAACTGTCTGTTGTGAAATTACAAACAAGTGAGAGAGTCATACCTTCACAAGTAGTCATGATGGCGGCAGCAATAATCACCACGCTTGTGATTTTTACGGCTGACATGTTCAGCTGTAGAAAGCGAAAATAAACCCCAGTTACCGTTACACTGAAGTTCACCGCAGCTCTGACCAAACTTAAGTTTGAAGATATTCAACCCGTACGGACTAATGCATTTTTAAATAATGACTATATGACCTGTAATAAATAATTAAAACGTTTTTGGCGGTACTTCACGCGGTACTTCACGCACTTATATCGCGGCACGTATATCCCGGTGACCAAAAACAACATGCAAATCGGTAAATATGGGCCATGAAGAGCATCCGGTTAAGTCATCCAATAATTGTATGTTTTTTACACTTCACAGGGACTTCACGTCTCGAACACTGCTGCTTTTTGCCAACCAGGTCACCATGCCAAATCTTCCCTCCCCTGTCCTATGAGATATCTCTCACATGGAGTTTGATAAATATTTCTATTCTATGATGCGTTGTTAATAAAATAAATTATTCGGCGTGGACTCCCTTTCCTGTTTCGTAACCTTAAACGAAGTGCCACTTGTTCTGTTAAAATGTGCGTAAAATATACAACGTCATGAAAGTGCAAAGGTCTAATTAGGCTGCAAGTAATCTCTAATTTCAGCGATGGATTATGGGCCAGGAGAAACACGCGCGCGCGCGCGACAATTTTCGGCGCTCCCCTCGCGTCGCGTCTCCTCGCAATTTCGCGCGCGCACGTATTTCTCCCGTTTCACAATCCATCGCCGGAATTAGAGAATACTCACAGTCTAAGGTCCAATGAGAGCCTAATGTAAACCCTACCAATTTAAAGGGTTGTCACGTCTGAAAAATGCTAATTCGCATTCTGCAAGTCTCGGCCCGCGTTCAGTTTCGAGTACGAAAAGTTAGTACTTCTCTTTCTGCCAGGGATAGCATCGATATCTGTGAAAACAACGCTCCGGCAATGAAAAGAGGGGTCTCTCAGTGGTGATCTGAGTATCCCTCGGAGTTTTAGCCGGGGATAGGGAGGAGAGAGGAGGGGCGGTGCCCAATGCCACCAGGCTCTCCGAATCCTGAGGTTATCTGAAACCAGGCCAGCTAAATAAAGTTTTGCCTCTTCTTTCTTTACGCGCGCCAAAATACCATTATTATTATTATTATTAGCTTATGACAACGCGAAGACGTTTTCCCTTTCCTTTATTCACAACTTCGCAGCAAGGGAGCTGTTATTTGGTTGATTGTAATCAATTTTATTCGAAACCGTAATAGTGCAAACGAAGACGCACTTGAACAATTTTATAAAAGATGTTCTGGCATAAATTTCTAAATGGCTGGTAACTACATAAAGGAGAGGAGAGTTGCCTTACAACCCAAGTAACGGCTGGGTGGGAGAAAAGTTGCTGTCGTATGCGCGTGCATCCTTCAAACGGATAGTCTGGAGCTAGTGATGAAATGGTGAAAGTGAGACAGTGGAAAGACTAGCGAGTGACACTCGGGCGGTATATACAATGTTATAAGTTTGTATCTGGAAATGATGGCCGAGTACCAGGTTCTCCTTAGGGGAGGGGGAAGAGGACGGCCCATCCTACCCTCGGAAGAGCCTGATACTCCTGCTGTTCATATGCCAAACGTTTGGTGCATTAAGCTAACGAGTTTGAAATTAAAGAAATTGGAGGTCTGATGGCCTGTGAGACACTGTGGTCAGGACATTATGCTTTTTTTCCGGCAGGGGTGGGATATAAAAAGCAGAATTATCCCAGGTTAAAAAAAAAAAAAGGCTTACGTAATATCCGGCTGAACGGAAACAGTGCCGGCGGTCTTCTTTGTGAATGCCGGCCAAGCGTGAAGAAAAACAGTTAAATTAAAGCAATCACGTTTAACTGAGGCAAAATGGACAAGAAAGCCAGCACAAATGATGAGAGAACAGACCAAAATCAAGGTAACAATATTACAGACATATTTACGAGTGTTGATTTCAGCTAGAATAACCTATTACTTCGTTTGCGTAATGCACAAATTTTGATTTTGCACAATTTTTGATGCTCAAGGACACTGTACGTTGTTCTAAAAACAAACACGATTTCGCTCAAAGAAATGTGAGCTTACAAAGTCTACTTATTAGTAACTGTGCCGCTTTTTGAACATTTCTTCCTCTACAGACTAAAACAACATTACCGTCGTCAATTAATTTCAACTGGCAAGTATCCTTACAGTCAGCTCATTTGAAAGTGCGACGTATTTTCAACTCTCTGTCATTGAGTGGCCTGAGTTGAGATGGGAAAGCAGACTTCTGTTCAAATCGCTTAATCTTGTGAATCGTAAAACCGTCGACAAATTTTCCCCAGTTATTTTCTTATAAGCCTAAAATTCAAATGGCTTCATTCACAAAATTTGTCTGGTCGTATTTACATCGATATTGTTGATCCTATTTATATCGATATTGATATCCTACTGCGCATGGTAAAAAACCATTCCATAATCATATATAATCCGAAGAAAGTCGCGAATGGGAAACGTTTGCTTTTGGTCTTGTGTTCTCGATTTCTAAGTCGATTTCTAAGTCCGTTTTCCACTCCTTTATATACGCCAGAGCGGAGAAATGTGTGATGCTCGTTGCATTTTTGGGGTGTAAAGGGTTCTTACAATTCTGGTAATAACAGTTCTGGGATCTGTTTCTAAAGAAAATTATTAACGAACGCACTGTTTCTCGACAGATATTAAAACCTTTGTCGATTTTAAGAGCTAGTTACGAAACGCAGTAGATGCGCTTAAAATGTAACACCACCAAGTGATAACTTGAGAAAACACGTCTCCGACGAGCCCAACCAATAAAATGATTAAGGTTGTCATAAGATGTTTGTGCGCACACCGCGGAAACGAACGTGGTAGATACGAACCTCAGTACGAACAACAAGTACGAACCTCACGTGGTAGATGAGGGGAATTTATATCTCTTAACGACGCGCTTTGTACACTTGTTTAATTGCCTTGTTTAAATAGAAACTGTTGTAAAATAAAATAAATGTGGAAAGACTAGCGGAATAGGAAACGTTAATGATTGATAGTCTGGGCACCAATTTTTCGTGCATTGTCTCCTGTTTGACAAAATAATCAAAACCGTACAGATTGGTTTATCGTTCTCTTTCAACTAAACTCTCCATCTATACTTCCATTGCTAGGGTATGGACTAATAAACAATTATTGAACGAGGTTGAGCAAACTATCGTGATTTGTTAGTGGCGAGCAGATCAATTATTTGCCGAAGCCGAAAGCTGAGGCAAATAATTGATCTGCGAAACACTGGCAAATCACGATAGTTTGCGAAAACCGTTATCATTCGATCACCGAGCTTGTTTCTCATAAATATTTTCGGGAAGCGTGAAACGATCTGCCATATTTCACTGAATTTGAAGAGTTTGGACGTGTGGATACAATTACGCATGAGCAGAATATTATTTGCATCAGAATCACAGTTGGACGGTACCGCACACGGGCAGACCATTATTTGTAGCCAGTTATTTGTAGGTCACGTGGTAGGCTCTGGGGCAATGAAAAGGAAAGGAAAAAAGTATCGAATGATGATAAATATTCATTGTCGTTGTGTTGTATGCCTGAGGATTGGTCAAACTAAATTGTTAATTCAACTGAAAGGCTTTTGGTGAAACTCTAAAGCAACAAGTTTTAGGGTCCTTCATTGTCAGCCCATGTTAGGACGTTTTCCTCATGACGTTATTTGACCCAATCCCTGAAAAAGGGATCCTTGTTCTGAAACCTCACCTGGCACCGGGGGTCTATCCTGAACTTACTTTCATTCAACGACAGTAACATCAAATGTCTCGCACCAACAGAGGAAGAGAGCTTCTCACAGTCAGGAAATGAAGGAAATATGCTGCCCAAGTCAAAATCGTTCAGACAAGGCCACCGTCGCAAAAGAACTGCCTTCAGTTCGCGACAACTCGAGAGACTGGAAACGACCTTTCAGAGGAACATGTACCCTGGGGTGACTGTTCGCGAGTCACTGGCCACTGAACTGGGAATTACTGAGGCTTGTGTGCAGGTAAGCCTTTAAGCTATGTATGGTTTACGAAATTGCAAACGTTTGACTGGTAACTTAGCGGCGGTTCATGGGGCTTTAACAGCTAAGAATGGAACTATTGTTAGATTCACTTAAGATGATTCCTTACAATTGCATGGCGCACCCTTACTGCGCATAATTTATGGCGTCATTTAGCGCGCGCTCATTAGAAACGTGGTGCATTTGCCTTGACATTTGACATTGAGCTTTGTCAACCAAAATGTTCCCCCTTTGTCGACGTATTGCAAGGAAACGAGCATTGTGACCCCCCCCCCCCCCCCCCACCTTTTTTTTTATTTTCATCGGTGCTGTTTACTCGTAATAGGCACACGAAAAATATATTTTAAGGAGAAAAAAAGTTTAATAGTAGAAGTTGGATATTTATATATAAATGACGAGAAACTCTGCATTTGGAGCCAGGGCGGGAGTATGAGATGATGACGAAGTGGTCCAGTTTCGTTACATTAGTTGCAAGATCGGGCAATTTGAAATCGCTATATACTGAAAGATTATAGCCCAGAAAAACAATAATAGGCTCTAGATTTTGCTACTATTCATAGTTTTTGCTACATAATAACAGTTTTTTTTTTATCGTTCAAGTTTCGAGCATTTCTTGCGCAGTTCAGTAAAAACACTTAGAATAAGCGGGCATGCAGGGCGACGGACGGTGACCCCATCTTTTTATTGCATTTTTTCAATGTCCTATGCATGACTATCAATTGTGCCAAGTTTGAAAAAAATCTACATAGTACGTCATTTTTAAGGGAATTACCTTAAGAAGCGAGGTTTTCTTGAATTTTATTAGCAATTTTTTTCTGTGGTTGGGTGGCAGGCCCTGGAACTAGGCCTCTGAATTTTGCACCTATTTCTCAAAGAAAAGCGTTGGGAATTTTTTTTCCTTAATCAAAACGCTGTCAACTAAGGTTAAACAAGGTCGTCCGTCTCTCTTGCCTGACGAGTGAAGGAAAAATCTGTATTATCCTACAAACTTCATCCTTCCTGCTTACTTAGCCGTGTTACTCGACACCTGCCCAGTGGTTCATTGGTTCAAACTTAATTTGCTTGTTTACTATTTTGTCCGTTTTGTTGTTGTTGTTGTTGTTTGTTTGTTTGTTCGTATTAGTCTTTTGAAAACAAAATCAGTGACACATATTAAGTTCTTTTTTTCTGCTGTATGTAGGTGTGGTTTCAGAATCGTCGATCCAAATGGCGTAAGCGAGAAAACGACAAGTATGTTTTACATCATGAAGAACAGCTCCAAAAAAGGTTGGACTCGCGTTTATTTAATCCATATAATACTGCTGGACGTCCTTGCCCACTTCCTCGGGCTCAAAGCTACTGCTCGTGTCAAGTGGGAGGCATGTACTCGATAGAACCTGCCACTACCACGCTGATGCCCGTGAGTTCGGAAGTCAACCGTCACCTTGTCACTTGTGCTTCTTTTTACTCGGCGCATGCGCATTCCGATGGCACAGAAGATCAATCGAAACTAGTCGGTCAATTTCCCTTAAAATTGAAATCGGAAGAAATGTATTCAACGTGTGCCAAACGCGAAGAAAACACTGAAGGAGTAGCAAATGGGGTTTTTCGACGGGAACGTTCCGCGGATGAGCTGATTGGTGCAGACGGGCTCCTGTGCATGCGTGGAAGCTCGTTTCTTCCCTCCGTGTCAAGTAACTAAAAATTCAGGGAGCTATGTCGCCCTGATTTTTGGCCATCGTTGTTTAGGGCCTGTTTACATGGAGGGAGGGTGCCCCGGCTAACCGAGTTACCCGGCTAACCGAGCTACTCTGGGAGAGCCAACTTTTCATACGTTTCTTTAGAAAATGCATTGAAGCGTTTACATGCTAGACAGGGTAGCCCGCCTTCCCGGGGCACCCTGTCTACTTGCCCGGAGCACCCTTCTAGCCGGGCTAGCTTTTTGCCATGTAAACGGTTCGTGCCGGGTTATCCCTGCTAGACGAGATGAGAAGACCGTGAAAGCAGTGATATATTCCAGGTCTGCTTTTAAAGTTAACTGCCCCTGGTGACAACGATCAATTGCCAGAGTGCAAAATAACGACCCTACACACTAAAAAGCGGCCGCTAACGGAACGAGCGATCAAAAAATTGAATTTACCATTAAAAGAGTCTCCTTTGTCCGCCATCTTGTTTGCTGTTCTTGCGGCCGGTCTAAAAATAGCCCACTGGCTATTCCGCTTAGGTGAGTTGCATGTAAAGGCCTAGCCGGGTAACTCGGTTAGCCGGGGCACCCTCCCTCCATGTAAACAGGCCTTTAGTCGCAGGCTTCAAGTGGTAACGGACAAATAGTCTTAAAGCATTATTTCAAAGTTTGCAAAACCCGTCGCGTGAGCAAATGTTTCAACTGGGTTCATTAAACGTTCACAGATTCTATTAAACGAACGAACTCTTAATTTGTTTCAGTTTCGCTTGTTTTGTTCAGTACAAAGTTCAGAGCCTTTTCCATGTCTGTTGTAGCATGATACCAATAAAAATTTTCGCACGATAAATACACTTCCGAGCATTCGTCTAGATCGCCGGTTCGGGGAGTCATGAATGTGTCATGATATCATTTTTAATTTGCCCCTCGCCCCGCTACCCACCCCCCCCCCCCCCCCTCCATTCTTCTATGTTCACTGGTTTCGAAGCAACACCGGATCTTTCGTTAACATAAGTCTTATCACGGGGTCTTTTGTGATATTAGTTTAGAACTGGACGTTACTTGAAATTAGGGTGTAATTGTGGAGCTTCCAATAAATAATTTGATTCAAATCGGTTGGGCTGGAATACGTGCATTCCGTGTTTCAGACAATTTTCTGGAAAAAAGCCGGATAACGTAATTACATTCTTTACTCCTTTAAGCAGGAAAATTAACACATGTGACTTTCCACACCGTTCTTCACACATTTCTTATGCTACTACTGGGGAGAAGTTGTTCAAAAATCAAGACATTTAGTCTTTATTAATTATTTTCATTGCTCTCATGACTTGTGTTTAATCATCAAGTAGTGATATTCATGACAAGGATGAATGACGTACTGGTCGCTTTAAAACCAAGTTCTATCCTTCAGATAGAACAGAAAAATCGTACACGCATCTTGAGGTTATACACGTTTTTCAAATTTTATATTTTAAAATCACTGAATCCATTAACAAGAAAGCTAAGAAGCGCTTTTATCATATGACCCGTACGGCCCAGCTCGCTTTCATTGTGAAACTATTGAGAAAATCCCCGTATGAGGGCCGTACGCCTTAGCGCAAGCAGGGCCGGAAAAAGCCGTACGGCCCGGTTAGGAACACGTACGGCCCGAGCGATACGAATTTAGAGGATTTCGTCGCGTCTAGCCATGTAAATTTATTTTGTGAATGATATATGAAATGAATCATGTATGAACTGCGGAAATGAAATCAAATGAAGAATGATCCTCGCAGTTGTGAACGCAATTTATGCAATTGCGAAAAGAAGCTTGAAAAAAAAATTAATAATAATAATAATAATAATAATAATAATTTATTAACAGATCTACTGGGTGGCTCTTCCCTGTTAAGGACTTCAACGGGGTTTGACCCCGTGACCTCGCGATTACCGGTGCGATGCTCTAACCAACTGAGCTATGAAGCCACTGGCGTTGGGAGCAGGTCAATTGTGGGTTCATGTGTTCCCGTGAAAGAAATGAGTGTGAATGCAACTGCGAGGATCATTCTTCATTTGATTTCATTTCCGCAGTTCATATATGATTCATTTCATATACCAATCACACTCATTTCTTTCACGGGAAAATATGAACCTACAATTGACCTGCTCCCAACGTCAGTGGCTTCATAGCTCAGTTGGTTAGAGCATCGCACCGGTAATCGCGAGTTCACGGGTTCAAACCCCGTTGAAGTCCTGAATTTTTTTTCAGGCTTCTTTTCGCAATTGCATAAATTGCGTTCCCAACTGCGAGGATCATTCTTCATTTGATTTCATTTCCGCAGTTCATATATGATTCATTTCATATACCATTCACACTCATTTCTTTCACGGGAAAATATGAACCTACAATTGACCTGCTCCCAACGTCAGTGGCTTCATAGCTCAGTTGGTTAGAGCATCGCACCGGTAATCGCGAGTTCACGGGTTCAAACCGCGTTGAAGTCCTGAATTTTTTTTCAGGCTTCTTTTCGCAATTGCATAAATTGCGTTCACAACTGCGAGGATCATTCTTCATTTGATTTCATTTCCGCAGTTCATATATGATTCATTTCATATATCATTCACACTCATTTCTGCCTTTAAGGCCTGGACGATTTTTTAGAGTTTTATATATCTTCTTTATTTTAGTACATACATATAGTGTCTTTAATTTGTTTTGTTTTATTTTGTTTTGTTTCGTATACATATATACAACTTGTTCTAAATTACCGGTAGTTTTTTAATGTAATTATTTATATTATCTTTTTTGTAACTAATCGTATAATTTAACTTTTGGTTGCAACTAAGCGGTTATCAATAAACTATCTATCCATCTATCTGCATGTGCATCCCCCTTCATTGTCCTCCCTAACCGGCACTGAAAGCTGTATTTCGGGCTACGTTTGCGTTATTTCTACAGCAAGCTGACCTTAAAAAGTTGTGTTGTCAAACAGCAATTTGTTTTCTGCCATCCTTCACTGATGAATCCGCAGTATGAGCAAAAACAGTTGCGCACGCGGATGGGCACGGCGGACAGCTGTAGGCAATCTATTTCTTCACGTCAAAGCTTAAGATTTACGTATATATAGGGTTCGTGTTTGAAAGAAGAATTTTTTGGACTCCAAGAGGCCTGTTTTCTCAAGCAGTTTTGTCGGATGCACGATTGTAGTCAGTCAGAAAAAGGATCTGATCTCAAGCTAAGTCTGACTTTCTCAATGACATGGGCTTTAGGAATTAGTTTTCAATCTTAGCAGTGTGTATTTTTGAAAGCTATTTTAACGGTCTATGTAACCTGCAATATTCGCTTGGTTAATTTCTTTTTAGTTGCTAAAACTATAGTCTACTGATTATTGTTGTAGTTATAATAACGTTTGCTGAAACGTTCGGATTGATAAGACATCTCAAGAGTTTGGCAGGACTTACTTTTTCTTACCCAAACTTTCGCCGAATATTAGAATATTAGAATATTAGTAAGAAACGTTGAAAAAAAACGTCAATTTGTCCAAATTGCAATCCACTTTCGCCGAAATTTTAAATAAGCGTCTTCGAGTAAGTACGGTATGTCGGCACACACTAGGCGACAAGTCGCAGTGGCACTTCCCCTCGTGTGACATGCCTAGTTTCATGCGAAAATGCTGTTGCAGCGACCAATTTTTGTCCCCTTGACCTGACGCACGAACGTTCGGATTCGCGCGACAAATCTTCAAGATGAATTTTTACATAAACTGGTCCTTGAAATTTATAAATATCCTCCCTGAACAGATTTTTCAGTTCGCAGATAAATATTTACGAAGCAAAAATAATTTGCTTTATATCCCGACTAAAATTAATTTTTCAAGAACCTTTAATTATTTGAGCTGTCACCCTTAAGGATCTCAAATGTAGGAAGTAGATATTCTTCTGATTTATTGGTTACCGGTCTTGGTGGCAATATTTGAGGCCTTTCAGTTTTTAGTTACCTGAACTGAATCATATCATTCTCCCCTCTTCCCAAAACGGGGACCGTAATTCTTAACTGAGCTTGAAAAGACGAATTTAGGTTGTAGGAAACTGTTCGACTGCTTGACTTTCCGATTCTTAAAGGATATTGTAACCCCCCTCAATGACAAAAGAAGGATGGTAAATTTGTAATTTAAAAGCAAAATGATTTTAGAAGACCTTGTTTTGACGTGCTGCTGTGAATCATTAATTTATTTTTGTTCTGATTTCGTCGACCACCCCAGGCCACCTCAGGGGCTCACTGCTCTTCTGCTCTTTCTTCTACGCTGTAGATTTGGGGTCTTACACCACAAAACTAGCAAGTATTTTTCCATATGGGTAGAGAAAGACGTATTATTGCCTACAACATTAATACCTTTCGAGGAAAAGAACAAACTTGATTGTGGGTCGAATAGAGGAAGACAACAGGACATCATTATCTGGAGGAGCTACAATAAAATTACCAACATAGAAGGAAATTTGTAAGCCTCTGGCAATTTAGGAAATCCAGTTGCATTCAGAGTTGCCACAGTGATCAATAAGTAATATAATTCCTTTTGACAATATTTAGTAGTCGTACATTATTTCAAAACGAAGAAAATCAACTAGGAAATTAGAAGTGAAAAAAGGACTCGTTTCATAACGATTATCATTAGAAACAAAATTTGCCTGAAGGCAGGTGTCTTGCAGGAGTGGACGTTGCCTTCCAAACATGAGCGTGATTATTTTTCAAATCTTTCGCTTACGAAAGTTAACATAAAGCAATTTAATCCGCATAGGGTAAAATGTGTTCTGATTTCAGATCACATTTCAAGCTGGTATCGCAGTCAGGCATTTTGAAAAGTACGGTCTTCAAGTTAGAGAAACCTATTATCCTTGTGAGACAAAACAACATCAGTTGAATTCTGTTCTTTTTATCTCAGCACTCAGATTAATTGTTCTCTCCTTTTTAACATCCCGTGTCGTGGAGTTTTGCGATATAGATTGTCTTCTTTTATTTAAAGTTGAGCACGTTTTCCGTTATAGTAAGCGCATATAGAATATCCAGTTTACTGTTTTCTATGGAAATGAGCCATGCAATTCGCCTTATGTAATTTTTCTTTCAAACAACTTAGCAGTTGGATTTAACTAGATGGATAGCAAAAATGGCATGTTTAGAAGTTCTGCTGCTAAGTACTGGCAATATGAAATTGCCTTGGGTACTCGTGCTAATTGACCGATTTTCTTATATAATAAAAAGCGACTTGACTGTGCGGAAAACTAATGTTTCCCTCTGTGAAATTTTTTCTTGACCTTTTTAATAAAGAGAAACAGATGCCTTTTTCGTTTGCATTGTTCAATATATGAAAACAGGTAATTAGGATTTTGGGGGACGTTCGGCTGTTCAGTGGCGACCACTGAGGGCAACCAAATTACAATGTCTGAAAATGTCTATAGCTGTCGCTTTTGGTTTGAGTTAGAGAATCCAGATGCCACGCACCTCTCAGTAACCACTTATTTCATTGGTTCTTATTACCACGCAGCTCCATTATTTCAGGGCTAGGTTCCATTGTTTCTGTTGTTTGTTTATTGTTTTCTCAGCCAATCCTGTGAACTGTTCCGAGAGCTGCGTGGCGCCTCAGAGAATCCCGATGACAGCGGCTATAGACCGAGTTAGTCAAATACTCCTTCCAAAGGCCCTTAGTTGATTAAACTAGAAGAAAAAAACGTTCCGATATCTCACCAAGATTTTCTCTGAACTTATATTTTTATGTCACTCTGAAACAGAATAGCCGGATTACTTTAAAAAAAGGTGTTTTCGTCGCCCACTCACGCCCACACTATTCCGTAAACAGAGTCCAAACTTAGTGTTGCTCAAATCATTTGCTACGAGGAGCATTTGATTGACAGCTATCGAACATAGTATCACCTAAGGCGGCTTGTTTTTGTCTTTGACAATACGTAAAAGCCGAGCTGACATCAGTCAATATTTATCAGTCAATATTTACGTTTCCATGTCTGTCTAACTGCTTCGTTAATCTCTCGCAAGCGCCAACAGTATATAAGAGGATTTAGCGAAGAGTTAACAAATATCAAAGTTGCGGTTAGTTCATAAGATATCCTGGTGACGGTAGTGATACCTTTAGCTTCTATCACGGCTACTGTACATAGATACGGGGTAAAACACACAGCGAGAATGCAATAAACCCAAAAAATACTTATAGCTTGTTTCTTGATACTTGCCGTGTTAATATCTTCCGCCTCGTCGTGCTTTTGCAAAGCCAGAACTCGGGCGCGTTGCACGTGTATGATCGATCGGAAACTGTGGGCACACAGGAACATAAAACCCTGTGTTAATTGACTGATTGAAAATTTATGCATTGTGTTCATCCATGTTGAGCAGTCTTTCCAAAGCTGATCTACCGGTCCATTTGTATTCCTGCTTAAAATTTGAGGGTTGTCGAATACACCCAAATCGAGTCGATTCGTCTATGTTAGCAGACGAAACGTGTTACCGGAAGTCGATTCGCGAGAGTCTTAGACAGAGTACCGTTGAAAGGCAACGGGGAGGGTGGAATACGTTGTCGATTGGACTCGATTGGATCGATTCGTCTGTGTTGGCTGTCGAATCGTCTCACCGCAAGTCGATTCGCGAGAGTCTTAGACTCATGATCAATACCGCTGCAAGGCAACAGGGAGGGTGGAATACGTTGTCGATTCGACTCGATTCGATCGAATCGATCGATTCGTCTGTATGGCAGTCGAATCGTCTCACCGGAAGTCGATTCGCGAGAGTCTTAGACTCAATACCACTGCAAGGTAACAGGGAGGGTGGAATACGTTGTCGATTTGAATCGATCGATTCGTCTGTGTAGCAGTCGAATCGTCTCACCGGAAGTCGATTCGCGAGAATCTTAGACACAATAGCGCTTCTTAAGGTATTAGGATACCAAAAATGACCATAGTTAGAAACAGAGCGTTTAAATGAGCGCTCGCAGAGGAAACCCCGGCAACCTATACATTTTCTGAAAGCTTAATATTTTTAGAATTCAATGTCGAGATCAAATTTTAGAAAAAGAAAACGCGTAATATATATTAAGAGGGAAAGCGAAATCCAAGGCTTCGCCTTAATCACGGTCGTTTCCCCCACGCGAGAATTTGGAGCGACACGGTTGACATCGGAAATGTTTCCTCACACTTCGCCCTCAAAAGAGGTGTCTGCGATTTTTCCATTTTTTCTTCGTTTTTTCCCTACACTCCCCTAAGATTGATGCTAAAAGTGTTCACGTATCCTTCCACAAAACAGGCCATAAATTGAAACTGAAGCGAATTTCAAAAAAGCCGACAGCTTTTTGCAAAGGACGTATCTTAAAACATTCGTGCCGGTTTGCAGCCTAATCGGTCAGAGGATGCGGGAAAACGAGCTCACCTTTCACCGAAATTTTATTTTATAGAGAAAAAGATGGAAAACCATTTCCCAGCTTGATACTAGTGCGTCTGGGTGTTACGAATCTGCTCATGGTGAAAGAGTAAATGACTCTCTTCTAGCTTCTCGCCATCCAGTTACTTTAACAATTTTTCCTGATTAAAATATGAGCCGCAATCGATTGAAGCGAAACTGTGTGCACGGTCATCGCCGAAGGGTATTCTGTCGCTCCTTCGCCGTTTGGGCTCCTTTGCCGATGTAAATGGACACCGCGACTTTTTCTTGCGCTTTCGTGAAGACATCACGACAATAAACACAGTAGAGCTAAGATAATTTTTCTCGAAAAAGTAATGATACCGAAGGCGATTAGAAGGAAGGCTTGGGTGCACGCTTGTTTTATTGTGATGAAACGCACGGCTACGAGTTCATATAATACACGACTTGTGGTGAATATTAGGTTATAGCGGCGACAGAACTGTTGGCAGAAACTTGTCAGCGCATAATTAGCCATAACAGCATCACAAAAATAGTTTTTCGTAATTCTTTTAAAAAGTAAAACAGCTTTTCTTCCCGTTCTTTTTGCAAAAATGTTCATTCTAGTCTAACTGAGTCGATCATGAAAAATCTGGTATTTTCAATTTCGGGAAAAAATCCGGGTATCCTTATTATACCTTAAAAAAAGCAAGATTCCCTTCGTCGTCAACTGAAGGTCCTATTTTCTTATCAACTTGCTTTCATGGAGGGCTGTTTTTAGAGTCTTTCAGTTCACAATATTTACGAGGAAACATGAAGATGGAAACCGTTTAGACAACAGCCTTACTTCGCTAACAACGATTCTTGTAACGGGTTGATCACCACATCAGGATCAAAAATATCTCAACGAAACAACAGTATTTATATTTGATGACTTTGATGACTTAAAATCGTAAATGGTTTACGACTTACCCGAGTAAGGATTCCAAAGCAGTTCCCTTTTCCAATTGAGCTTCTAAGCACTCGCAAACGGTTTATTGGAAGCAAAATAAGCCTTCAGCAGAGTTCGTGCTCTAAGAGTTACATCTGGCGATAATTACTCAAGGAAAACTGACTGATGCCTTAATATATACTTTTACCACATGAGCCACATGTCAACATATTGCAATTGCAATTTGTGGAATACAGTCCGCATGTCGACTTAATCTAAATTCAGTTCCAGAATGGCACATAGCGGCGCCAAATTATCCCTAACTTTTTATTTTCACCGTCATAATTTAACAAACTTCCCGTTATTTAACCACATTGCCTGTATATTGGCTGCCACAGTTGAATTCCTTTTGGCTTCACTTAATTTTAGCATGTGAAGGCTTGTCTGTGCATAAAACAAAATCCTAGCCACTGTTAAAATAACACGCCTGGTTTTACCAGCACAAGCAAGCGCAAACAAGCAAACGAAAGTCGAGTGTACCTGTTCAATTTAACAGTTCTGATGGTCATCGGTTTCTGATGATTTTTTCGGTGTTTTAAAATGAGCTAATTACGTTTATGTAGACGTCCGCACACGCATGTTTCAACTACGAGGTAGTTAAGTTGGTCAACAGTTGATTCTTGTTGACTTAAGGTGATTCGTCACAATAGGCGAGTTTCGAATTGTGGAAAAGAAAAGAACCACGTCTAGGTTCAGGGGAATCACTTTCGTTTTCCTTTGTTGTTAACAAAAAAATATGCAAATTATTCATCTGAACCTCGACTTGGTTCTTTTGTTCTTCCACAATTCAAAACTAGCCTATTGCATGGCGTATCCTTACTGCGCATAATTAACAAATAAAAAAGCCTTAACCGTGCTTTGTTCTGTTATAAGGCACGCAAGGAAGTGACGAGAGCACGAAAGAAGTAGGAAGAAGAGTTGTTTTTTAGTCTAAAATCGCGATCAAAAAGCAAATTGTTCCGAGAAATTCGGCGGAATTTTGGCTCATGCATTCGCTAAAAAAGGCGTAATGATCAAGAGCTAGTTTTAAAAGACACTCTGGAGGGTGAATTTTCGAGTGAAAAAAGAAAATGCAAAAGATTTTATTCGTGAAAAGCTTAAAACTTGGATCGGCTAGCATGGCGCCCGGCGTAGCGGGATTGTGCGGTTGAAAATTCCAAAATGATGATTCCACGGCATCTTGCAGCTCACCAAAAAGGGACACAGAACAGTTTACCATTAATGGGAGGAACGAGTAGCTCAAACTTGGAGAACGAAGTTCTTTCTTTGGACAGTCCGTTTGCTATGTTTACCGATGCATGTGTTTTTTCAAGTGATGGAAACCTGTACAACGACAGGTGAATTAAATAAATTTCAGCTTTGAACATTTGGTTTAATTGTTGTTACTTTTGTTCAGGACTGAAAATCGTATTTATCTCTCGACTGGATGTAAATAGTAATCATCTACACTCGTTTTCAGGGGCACCCAACGACAAGTTTCGGTAGATATCTGTTCAGTGGAGGGTAATTCGCCTTAGGCTTTCGGCGTCGATTGAAGAGTGCACTCGGAGTTTTCGTAACTAAAACGTGGCCTAAAAGATTCGCAGTTAGCATTTTCGGAAAGAAAGTAGTTCCCTAGAAAGTTCGTGGAAAGCTCATTTCAGTTTGCATTTTCTCAAAGGAAGATTTTGTTCCCTAAAATTTTCGGGCAATTAAAATTCCAGCTAGGGAATCCGCACAGATGAACTTCTTCTAGCTTACGAAAACCTCACTTTAAACAGACTTCAAATACCATAAGGTACTTAAAAATGCCTTTCTACAGCTTTTGGTTGATTTGGCTCGTTGAGTGCCCCTGCGTTTTGGACGCAAATTAAGAAGTAAGCTTAAGCTTAGTTGAACTGTTTTTTCGTTTGCTTTGCGAGCGAAGAGTGATTTTACTCCGCTTGGCTGACTGTTTTTCGACGTGTCTCAGCAATGTTGAGAAAATTTTGCCCTTATGTTATTAACACGTGACTAGAATTAGTCCTCGAAAACCACTTGTGTTTTCAGAAGTTGCTGAAATTGCCCTTGTCGCTGCGTGACTCGGACAATTTCAGCCACTTCTGAAAACTCGCTTGACATTAAGCTTAATCCTTAATTTTTAATGCCGTTATTTGTGGTGTTACTCGCAGAAACAACTTTGAAATCCATTAAGGCTTTCCGCTCGTTTTCATACACATTTTCTAGGTCATACAAGATGTCTGAGTCAAAATAAAAACCGAGGGAAAAAATCAGATTTTCATTTGGGTCTATGGCGTCACACCATACTGCCCGTGCATCTGTACTCTCACAAGGCACGCTGTTTTAACCAATCGGAGCGCGCGTTGTATCGAAACCTTATTATAATTTATAATTATGGCATCATTTGGCGCGCTCTCGTGCGCGCGCACATTAGAAACGTGGCATATTTGCCTAGACATTAGGTTTTGTCAGCCAAAATGTTCCCTTATTTGTCGTGTTGCAAAGAAACGAGCACGGTGACCACTGTAACAGGGGCTTTTCGAGGCTTTCACTTCCATTGCTGAGCGAGAGGTGCCCCGCCACCTTCCGGGATCTTTCTACATCAAGTGGACCAGAACTTCGTTCAGGAACATGGCGTTTATTGTAGATCTTGACTCATTTCGTTACAGGCAGAACTCAAAGCTCTTACTGACAGGCGAATTGTCATATGCGAATTCCGACCAATAATATTCGAACAGCTCATTCACTTACGTAAGCTTAGCGAATAGAAGAAATTCTCACTATTCATACCTTTACAATTTAAAGCTCATTTCACATTCCAAAGACTTTCTTCCAAAGGCAGATGGAAAACACCTAAATGAATCGCTTCATGATCAGAAAGACTTTGATGTTTGCGAACTTCACGTAAAATCTAGTTTTACAGAAAAACGTCCCCGTAACACCACCATTTTATTGGTGTTATTTACTGGTAATAGGCACACGAAAAACATATTTTAAGGAGAAAAATAGTTTAATAGTAGAAGTTGGATTCTTTACACATGAATGATGTGAAACTCTGCATTTGGAGCCAGGGAGGAGTAAGGGATGATGACGAAGTGGTCCATTATCCTTACATCATTTGCAAGATCAGGCAATTTGGGAAATCACCATACTGAAAGATTATTCAGGGGCACCCAATGAGCCAAAGCAGCCAAAAGCTGTAGAAAGGCATTTTTAAGTACCTTGTAGTGTTTGAAGTCTGTTTAAAGTGATGTTTTGGTTAGCTAGAAAACTTTGATCTGTTCGGATTCCCTAGCTGAAATGTTAACTGCCCGAAAATTTGAGTTATTTGAGCTAGTATAAACGATGTACGAATGTACTAGAGTTTGGAACTTGACCTCGGTTAATTTTAATCACGGTAAATGCTAAAGTGTAAACACGGCCTTAGAAACTGTGTTGCAGGCATCGGCGATTCATATGGCACCACACAAGGTGGATTTACATATTCAGACACGGGTTCTTTTCTGGCGGTCTGTCTTTTAGTGTTTTGTAATAGTCACAAAAACGGCGTCTCAGACATTTCAGAATGGATGTAATGGATATAATTAAAAGATGGCCTAACAAGCCTACAATTCTGGGATCACTTGTATTACCAAATAATATATACTTTTAGCCAAGCCTAAAAGCGGAGCTCCATGATTATTATTTTTTTTACTGGTATTGAGCAACACAGCATGGCTTTCCTGGCGCCAATATTTTATGTTTAGAGTAGTCAACAGGAATTGACCGCGGTTCAAAAACATCAAAACATTACAAGAAAACAATACAGTCGACGCGTGTGTTTGTTCAAAAACAAATTTAGCAATCAAAGAATGATCAAATATTTTCATCCAACATCGTTCTGATTATTGCCCAGACAAACGTACACATAGTCAATTAGGCTCTAGGTTTCACTACTATTCATAGTGTTTGTTACATAATAACAATTTTTTTCGGCTGTTTAAGTTGCGAATATTTCTCGCTCAACTCCGTAAAAACACTCAGAATAACAGACATGTAGGGGGAAAACCACACGGTGACCCCGTCTTTTTATTGCGTTTTTACCCTATGTTATGTCCTATGCATGGATATCAATTGCGTGAAGTTTGGAAAAAAATCTTAATAGTACATTCTTTTCGAGGGAATTAGCTTAAAAGATATTAAAAAGTTTTATCAACATTGTCTTCTATGCTGTCGATTTATAGACATCCGCTAGTGCCATAACCGATTCTAATGAAATTCCTTCATTGGTTTTCCTTGTTTTTAATTGATGTGTATGTTTTCATCTTAAATTTCCCTACACAAAAGATATAGAAGAGGACATAACTTGAATTGTACTTAGCAGTCTATAAAAAGGGCGATTCCTCCTGACAAATGGCTAAAACTAGAAACGTCTGTGCTTGAGTGTTTTTAAGGTGGCCAAGTTTCCTTATCAACTCTGTTGATAATACTGAATTCATTATAAAGAAGGAAGATGGCCGATTGTCCATGAAACTTCCGTTTCAGCTGTTTTAAGGTCTGTGTTTAAGTTTTGACCCAAATTGATCAGAGTTATAGCCCTACATGTTTTATTTTAAATTAAACGTGCAAAAAAGATAGAAGTGGACGTAACTTTAATTTTGCATAGTAGACTATAAAAAGGCGATTCGCTTTCACTAAGGGCTAACGCTCGAAACGTTGGTACTTGGATCTCTTTCCTGTGGTCAAGTTACCACATCAACTGTTGATAATAAAGAATCCGTTATAAAGAACGCCGCTGGCCGATTCTCCATAAAGCTTCCGTTGCAGCTGTTTCAAGATCCCCATTTAAGTTTTGACCCAAATTGATCAAAGTAAGTGGTATAAGTACACACCTCATTAATCAATTCTGTGCCGGATGTCCACTGAAATGTGTCGATTATAACCGCATAAAATGATAAATGATAAATGATCTAAACTTTAGCTAGTGTCCTGTGTTTGAGTAGCTCTATGTTGAACTTTATCAGCTTTTTAAACTTTTTTTCTTGTCAGTCAAATGACCTTTTTTTGGTTACAACTAAGCCAAGAGGTATGGAAAATTTCTCTCTTTTTAGAATCCAACTTTAACAAGGTCAACTATCCCAGTACCCTGCGAGCAGAGGCCCTTCGGTCTTCCTAGATAAGTCGGGAAGAGGAAGGAACCTCTGCCAGCTGCCTCGACTTTCTTTGATGTGCCGTTCATCCATCGAAGTGGATGAGTCAGTCCGGTTAGAAACCAGTCAGACCGGTTTCGGCCCACAACGCATGCCCTTTGCCAGAAATTACTGACTAAATAGGTGCCCGCGGTTCATTGTTTACACTCGTCTACTGACAAAATGATATTCGTTTCTCTGTCGAAATCCGTAAAATCTCAACTCGTCATCTTTACAGGCAGACGACAACAGCGATGAACGACCCGAGCGGATTTTCTTGTAAGCTTTGGGCGATGGGCTTGGTTTTGTGAGTCGCTTTACACTGATCGTCTTGCGACAGGACAAGGAGTCACTGAAGAGTATTTTGAACGGAGCTCGCTTCAGCAATTTGTTGAATGATCACACTATTCCTTTTATCCAACGATTCCATTTGCCGGCCACATGGTCTACAGACACCACATGACTGAACAGTTAAGTCAAAATTTTCCTCTAAGAAGCTCTGTAACTTATCTCGAAGGCCAGTGTGATGTTTCACTTCAAATGTACATCGTTCCGTGCCGACATACCGCACAACAATAACACCGAATCTTTTCCTGCAGTTCATGTTTTTTCGTCACCTTTTCCCCTGGCGTCTTAGAAGAACCTAAAATACGAGACGATTCCCTAAAAGAATCGCCTGGATTAAAACTGGAAATACTTCGCTTTTTTGCAACGAATCCTTGAGACTATTTTGCCGTGCAAGAACCTCGCGAGAAAATATTAATAGTTAATTTCTAATGAAAGCGTCGGTTACATTTGAATTTGACGCATGCTCAACAGGGAAAGTCGAGGCGGCTGGCAGAGGTTCCTTCCTCTTCCCGACTTATCTAGGAAGATCGAAGGGCCTCTGCTCGCAGGGTACTATCCCAGGGAAGCTAAGTTAAAGTAGACAGAAGCTGATATTACGAAAAAACAAAGACCGACTACAAACAAGGTGTCTTTTAATAACAAAAGAAAAGTAAATAAAATGATAATAATGCCATTTGTTGTATGGTTGCAATCATTGACATATATTAGTTCTGAATATAATTATTAAGCAAATTAAATGGCGGAAAGGTTTCATGTCCAAATGAAAATCGGACGTTTCTTTATGTTAATTTACAGTGACCGGTCTTACCTGGTGTTGGACCATATTTATTGACCAATCGGATTGGATGACGGGACTAATTTTACAATTATTTTCCATAGAAAACACCACACAACGCAAAGCGACGTCTTGTTTTCCTATGCTTCCTATCTATAATTTTAGAAGAAGCTACTTCTTCATCTTTAGCCGATAAGACCATCAACAAAAGCCCTCAGGTTCTTTTTTGTCTTTTAATTATGTTTACGCCAACTGTGTACGTGAAATAGGTATGAAATAGGGTATCACATTTTTGGTCAGGTCTGAAATAGGGTAAGGAAAATCGCAGATTTTGGTCTGAAATAGGGTGGGGGTTTCAGGAAGTGGACCGCACACCCCCACCCAGGGCTTTCACTTGAAACATCAGTTTTAAAAAACTATTTTCGATCTGCAAAGCCCGTGTCAAACACCGTACTTTACACGAGCCGTACTTTACAGTCGATTCGTCTATGTTAACAGACGAATCGTGTTACCGGAAGTCGATTCGTGAGAGTCTTAGACAGAATACCGTTGAAAGGCAACGGGGAGGGTGGAATACGTTGTCGATTGGACTCGATTCGATCGATTCGTCTGTGTTGGCAGTCGAATCGTCTCACCTACATATACATTACGTTACTTTATTTACCCTCGGATTGTAGAGTAGCTTGTGCAGCTAATATCTCCGAGCATTTAACCAGCAGATGAGAGATAGACCACCACACCGGGAACTACGTCCCCTACTCTTTTCGAATAGTGTGTGGGTTCTTTTACATCCCACAGAATCAATTATGAAGAGTTGTGAGACGGGTCCTACGGTTTATCGTCCTTATCCGAGAAGACTAGAAAGTCTAACCATTTGCAGATGTTATTACAAAGGCAGCACGTTCTCCTCAATTATTTAAGACCCTGAGTATTGGTCCGGCCGGGGTTTGAACCCGCGACCTTCCGCACGCTAGTCCGGTGCCCTACCACTGAGCTAACCGGTTGGCGAGAGTCTTATACTCAATACCTCTGCAAGGCAACAGGGAGGGTGGAATACGTTGTCGATTCAATTTAATGTCATTAAAACTAGAACACTCTAGTGTTTGGCATGATTGACTTCAGTGAAGAAATCATTCTTAGCTAACTGACTGACATTTCACGGCCGAGACCGCTCTATCATACTGCCGCCAAACTACTGTTATATCTTAGGTTTATACCTTTGTACTTCTCTCAATATACCTAATAAGGTGGAAAAGAAAATGATGACAGTTTTTTATTCGTGGCAGCGAAATTCGCAAACAGTCATTTACCAAAAAAATTTAATTATGTCTTGTTCAACTTTAATTTTGGGACAAGAACAGCAGCGACTGAACACAAAAATTTTTTCCACAGAAGAAACGGAAGAAATTTAAAGTATAAAAAGTCTAGAAGTTGTTAAACTAACAATTAAAAGTAAAAACATCATTTCAACTTTACATGCCCAAACTAATAAAATTAGCACTTGCTGTCCTCACGCCATGAAGAGAAATACTGCTCTGACACCTGGTACTTTTAGTGCAAAAGTGCAATTGACAAAATTGGAAACATAACAAATGAACACATTAGCAAGGAGCAAAACGTTTGGAACTCTTTTCGAAACGTGCCCGATGACAATCTTTTGCACACTTTTCAGCCTCTGTTCTTCTGTGCCCACTATTCCTTATGTCCAGTGTTCCTCTCTGCCCATTGTTGCTCTGTGCCCATCGTTCCTCCCTGCCTAATGTTCCTCTGTGCCCATTGTTCCTCTATGCATACTATCCTTCTGTACCTACTGTTCCTCTTTGCCTACTGTACCTCTGTTCCTACTGTTCCTCTGTTCCTCTGTGCCTACAGTAACTGTACCTCTGTTCCTACTGTTCCTCTGTTCATACTGATCCTCTATGCCCACTGTACGTCTGTGCCTACTGATTCTCTGTTCTTACTGTTCCTCTGTTCCTACTGTTCCTCTGTGCCTACTGTTCCTCTGCGCCTACTGTACCTCTGTTCCTACTGTTCCTCTGTTCCTCTGTGCCTACTGTACCTCTGTTCCTACTGTTCCTCTGTTCCTCTGTGCCTACTGTACCTCTGTTCCTACTGTTCCTCTGTTCATACTGTTCCTCTATGCCCACTGTACGTCTGTGCCTACCGTTTCTCTGTTCCTACTGTTCCTCTGTGCGTACTGTAACTCTTTTCATACTATTCCTCTGTGCCCGGCACTGTTCCTCTGTGCCTACTGTTCCTCCTTGCCTAATGTTCCTCTGTTCCTCTATGCCCTCTGTTCCTACTGTTCCTCTGTGCCCACCGTTCCTCTGTTCCTACTGTTCCTCTGTTCCCACTGTAAAATATTGGAAGCGGAAATTAATGATAGATTGGTGCAACATGTTTTCAAGGACAAACAGCTAATAACTGACAAGCAATGGGCTTATCGACGCCGATACTCCACTGAGCTTCTATTAGTTCACTTGACTGATATGGAGAATGGCTGTAGACTCAGACAACGTCGTGGCAATGGCCTTCGTGGACTTCAAGAAGGCCTTTGACAGTGTGTCATATGAGATCTTATTAAGAAAACTTGAAAGAAACTTTGGCATCTCAGGAGGTTTGCTGGAATGGATAAAAAGTTATTTGAGTGAAAGAATGCAATTTACCGAGTTAAACGGAGTCAAATCGGATCTGTTACCTGTTTCAACTGGTATACCACAAGGATCGGTACTGGGTCCGACCCTT